>CM060253.1:4811350-4937523 GCA_030684275.1 Acipenser oxyrinchus oxyrinchus
CCTGTTCAAGGAAAAAGTCAAAAACAATTGGGGTTTTTGCATTGCAATAGAACAAGTTTTGGAGATGACCATGGTGCACGGACGGGCAATCATCCAGGTTATTGATTCCTCCACTGTAAAAAACTTTGGGCACATCTGCAGCTCTAAGAGGGTCATACAAACTGAACGCTTGCATATACAATCTCCTCACTGGAATTATTCAAGCACAATCATTTTAACAAATGTTCAGGATGCTACTGAAATACCTTACTGTTTCATATTTCATTATGAATTATTAATATAACCACCCGTTTCACTTTCTCTAAACCAATAAAATAGAATATTTCCATTTTTTTCAGGCTTGATTTTAATCAATGCAACTTTAACCAAAGTAGTAAAAACCCTAATCTTAAAGAGGTAACGCAGTTCCTGACCATTTTTCCACCCAACCCGTGGGTGTGTCACAGAATATGCGATGGCTCCTGTTGAATCCCGAGCAAAAGACGGACAGCTCAGCCAGGACACTAACTTGTATGACTTGCCTCTGCTTTACCAGATGAACCACTTGTGGACCCTTCATCTTTTTTTACAAGTCAGCAGTGAAAGCATTGAAGGACAATAACAGCAAACAGCAGCAAAGTCTGGTTAAACATGAACAGTTCACTTCATCATGAGTGACCAGGGTTTGTATAGAATAGAATCTCACCTGCATTCCAAATGAATAAGACCAAAACAAGGGTAGCTCGGCTCCTGTGCAGCAACATTTCATTGAATTGGAGCTAAAAGAACAAAAAATATCACAAGCATTTGAGAACTTGAGTACCACTGAACTGTTAACCCAATAAACATTGTTAGCAAGATCAATTATTGTGCTGCACCTGCCCTGAATGTAAATCTGTGGTTTTCTGCAACCAATGCTGTATCGCAGAACCGTTTAACTAAACATCATAAAATATCTTTGAGGAGCGGAAACACACCCTCTATTCAGTATATTGACCTGTGTGTTGTGTGGGAGGGGGGTTCCAGGATCACACAGCACTACAGCAACCTGGCAGTGTGATTACATTGTTTATTTAGGTTAAAACTTCACTTACTGAGAGTGGATTCAATTAAACTTTTTCACACTAGGGTCGATGACAGTGTGCTTATTTATCTCTAATGATTTATAGTCCTTCTAAAAATGTCCATACCAAATCCAACACCTTTCCCTGCTTTTGCTGCAGATTTGTAGATCTTGTATTGCATAGGCGGGTTTGTTTTTTTTATTAATAAATCAAAGCAAAACATCTTTAATCTTCTCCAAAGCTGTTGCAGAACAGGAATAGACCACTTAGAAGCTGCCAATGTGTATCACAGCATCATGACTTGATAGACCAAGATTGATCCATCAGGAAAAATATTTTCTGTTTGCCATACAAAATATAAAAATAAAGATATATTTGAACAGTAAGCTTTTCTTGTTATTAATACCTACATGTATTCGAGTTATTTTGCAAATGGGTCATTTAAGGGATGGGGGGAGGGCCTTTGATGAGTCAAAGGAAGATTTTGGATATGTTTGCTACAGCAGGTGGAAAACAGAACAAATTAAACAGCAAGGAGGAATTCACCTTATGGAAGAAACAACATTATACATCAATGCTCTAAAGAAACGGTGTTATAGATTTGAAAACTAGATTCAGGCTCATGTGTAGGTCTGTGCCTTGCATTTTCAGATTTCAATTTGACCCTATTTCGAATCTTTAGGGTAAATTACGGTTTTCTTAAAAAAAAAGTCATTAATTCATGTCATGCACTGGGTTCTTTACAGCCCATCCATTGCTTGACTTGGGGTGAATAAGGCATTATTTAAATTACCGGTAGTATCATAAGGTATTACAGTTCTCGCAGAATATCATTTAAACACCAAAAAAGCATGGCGGCACTGAACATAAGAAATTTAAGAACGAGAAAAGGCCATTTGGCCCACTTGTGATCGCTCGCTTTGGTGCCAGCATGGTCCGTTACCACAAGTTTTAGAATAACATTGTACAAAAAGTCAAAAATACAACCGATAGTGAAAGTATTTTCCCGCGTACAGCACGAGACGGAGAAGGTTATGGTAGGTAACAGTGTTTGGTGCAACCGACAGAAAATATTAAGAATAATATCAATCAAAATGTATATTTACTTAACTACGTGGGTAGGCTGGTTCACGGGCTTTTTTTTTTTTTTTAAAGAAATTTGCATTGGTTGGTAAAAGTAAAATAAAAAGTTTTAACGCTACATTGAAACTTATCAAGGTTTACGTTCCACAGTGGTGTGTAATAGGTAAACATATACCATAAATATCTTAAAAGAAGGAAAGAAGAAAATATCAATTACAATAAAATTATAATATCAGTTATAATAGTAACGAGTTTCCTTATTGCTCAGAACTAAACCATAAACCAAAAATAAATGTATTAATCAGCACATATCAAACGAAATGATTATTTTAACATCGCTGTTACATTAAAGTTATAGCCAGTATTTACGAGAATACACAAGGTTGTTGTTGTGCAGCTGTTATCAAAGGCCAAAATTGTTAAAGATTCTGGGACCTAAAGCCCAGAACAGCAGTTGTGAGGCATAGTTCATCCATAATTCGCTTTGGATAAAAGCGTCTGCTGAATAATAATAATAATAATAATAATAATAATAATAATAATAATAATAATAATAATAATACAGCGTGCCTATAGAAAAAATATCCTTAATTTATTTCAATATTACAATGTATTCTCTGATACAATATTAATATTCATATTTTTTGAAATGCTGAATGTTTCTGTATGTTTGTGAAAAATCATATTTAAAATGTTCAACATTAATATGCGTTTGTTACATATGTTTTCGAATAGTAATGTTAATTATGTATTTAATATATTCTAAAATTAGCCAGCCTCCACTCAGAAGCCCCTGTTTTCTGAACAAGGCACTGTTCTCCACGATAAACGAGTCGTGAGCCAGGGTACTTGGCAACTACATCAGTGGTAATACACTGCGCATCACATAAAACTTGCACAGTTAAAGAATGATGATGTTTTCTTTTTCGGAAAGTAATTTCATTCCTTGAATCTGGGGATATTGCAACACGTGTGCAATCTATTACAGCTTGCATGTATGTTTGAGAAGCCAGATAACTGATACCATTTGTGTTTGGTTCTATTGTGTTCCACGTCCCCAATTGGAAATATTGTATACTCTCTTGCCTTACGGAAAAGTGACATCAGTCCTTTGACATCGAAGATTGACAGATGCCTGATGTGTTTCCAGCTGTTGTCTGGATGGCAGTTGCATGGAAATGAAGGGCTGCTGTAACCTTTACAAGTAAGGGTATGGCGTGACTGCGGGCTGTTTGTGATTCTAAATCAAGTAGATCACACAGCTCTGTTATAGTGCCTATATCCAATCTGTATCTACCCATAACTTGTATTGGAATTAGATCTAGAAATGTCTGACGGGGACAAACTATTTTGGGTTTAGGGTACGGTCGTTTTCTCCTCTTCCCATTCCCTCTCATGCTGCAGTCAGAGAGTTGGAAGCGCTTTGATATCCTCAATTGTCGATTACAGCTCAGTCGCCATCAGCGGTCGCAGGTTAAATAAGACGCGAGAGGGGTCATGTCTTAATGTCCACGTCTATTTTGTTGTACTAAGTGATCACATAAGTGTTTTGTGCCTTTTGAAAATAAGCCGTTAATTGCAAAATAGAACCAATTACGGATTTCAATTACTTAACAAGCTGTAATGCGAGTGAATTTGCAAAAAGCGCAAGTTATACGACTTTGAAAAATACAGTTTACTGCCTGTCTTGTGACGCAAAGGTGTTTTGTGACCAATTTTTCACCTTGCCCCCTATGAAAATAAGGCTGTGTCATTCTTTGTGGAAAGCAGGTGTCCTTATGAAATGTATCAAACAACTCGAGGTTGAGTGTATACATCTGGTGAGATGTATTCGGATGGACGCTCTAAAATAAAGAGTTAAACTGCATTACCCTTGGCTCTTTTTGTAAAGCCTGTGCTATACATTACTTTTTTTCACTGATCTGAAATAAGATTAGTCTAATGTCCTTGCTAATTGTTCCGCTGTTTGTTTAATGTAGCAGTGTGCCGTATTAACTGGGATATCGGAAGCAGAACAATTAAGTTAGCTTAAAGCATCTACCCACGTTTAAAACACAAAGTTACGACCTTACACGATGTATTACCATAAATAGACTTAGTAGAACGACATTTTTGAGTTAGTTATAAACCAGGGACCCGTTTCTTAAAATAGATTTTCTCTGAATCGCAGCAGCAGGTACCTCATTGCGCATTTTGACAAAGCGCACCATGCTACCTCGTTGTAAAGTGTACCAACTACTTAAGTGTTTTTTTCTCATTCATGGTGTTATTTGGGACAGAGAATGTCAAATGCTAAACTTTGCTCCCCCAGAATGTTTCTGAAATGACGCTGCTGGGGCCATTCCAAGTCGCGAGATGCTCTATGTGCTTGCCAGTCTAATCAGCACTGGATCACCGTTTTAAAGGAATTTGTTTAATATAAAGCGCAACTTAAACATAAGCAAAACTTGTTGCGCTATATAGGGGGATTTTACCATCTTACCATTGCATTTCGCTTTGTTTGGTATTCGTTTTTTTCCAATACACACCCACAGTATATGCAAGGCTGTGGTACAGTGTCGATTTGGTGCACTTCACAATCGACGGGTGGAATTTCAGGCAGTTACAAAACAATGAGGTAGGGCGTAGTAACGTTCTAGCAATAGAACACAACTGCAATATGGGCTTATCAGCCCCTTATTAAAATGTACAGTATACAAACACAAAAAACTATTTGACTTTCCTTAGCTGATTATACATTGTAGATACTTTTTATTTAAAACTTAGCAGACCACAATAACACTTTAAAAACAAATTTCAGTAACAGTAATAATATTATTATTATTATTATTATTATTATTATTATTATTATTATTATTATTATTATTATTATTATTATTATTATTTTTACTGAAAGTACCTAGTGGTTAGTAGCACAAGGGAACTGGAACTTTTTAAAACTATTTCTGTCTTACAAGTTACAGTTCCCTATTGGAGAAACACGTTTAGGTTAGAAAAACAGACATTAGTAAATCAATGGGAGCAATAGCCAAGTCATGAAAGTTCAGAATCAAATGTTACAACTGGACGGGGAATGCTGTTCTGTGATGAGCCTGGACAAATTCAGAAGCTACTTCAAGCAGTACACACTTTTCACGAGATCAAAGTAACAGCCAGGCTTTCTGTTAATATACACGTTTGTTTGTTTATTAACTGGTAACAACTAACTTACTAACATCTTACTAACATTTTCTTTTGATAATGGTTTGTTAATTATCTATTACAATGAACAGCTTTTCAAATTGGGATGATTAGTTCAGGGGTTCATTTGTAAACGAAAAGGCACCTGAGCTAATCTGATGAACAGGAGCGATGACACTGTTGTTGTTAACGGTGCTAGTTTTTGGTGATATATGTAAGTACACAATTGTATCAGAAAAGGTTTAGGGTTAGGGCTAGGGCTAGGGTTAGGGTTACTGTATATTGTGCAAAAAGATTCACACATTATTTACATTGTAACTATGCGTAATAACATTGTAATTATGTGGAAGTACACATGTGTTTACTCAGTAACTACCATGTAAATACACAGGAATTAGAGACACTTGATGTAAAGGATTACCAAAAAAAAAAAAAAGTAAAATCAAGCGTTGTTACAAAATATGTTTTTGGATTATATTCTTAAAAGATATATTTGTGCAATTATAATGAAGTAGCTCACCTGCTCAATACTGGTATATCCTCGCTTCAATGCACAGCAGTGAACTCCTTCATTATAACTGCTCAGTGTAACGTGTGTGGTTTTAAGTCGCTATTTAAAAATCGATCGGAACCTTACGATGTAAGAAGGTGGGTTTCTCGTACATGCTGTATGTGGTTAGGACTTCCTTTCCATGTGTGCACCAGACTTTAGAATCACTCTGCATCCATTGTGCAGAGCGGAAGCTAGTAACCGGGACTTTATATCTATATATCTATATATATATATATATATATATATATATATATATATATATATATATATATATATATATATATATATATATATATATATACAGTGAGAAGAGAGCAATAAAAGGCTATATTCCATTACACTGTACCCTGATACTTTGCATCAAACCTATGAAATCCAGCAAGTGATTGTATAATTATCATATCAATTACTTCCAACTTCATCAGTTATATGCTATAGCTATAGGAATGGATACAATGCATAATATAGACAAATAGACAAATAATAAGATTTAAATGAGAAAGAGCTACAGTGATGAACCACACCACTAGTACAGTAGGCTGCATCCTTTTGAGCCATTGTTCTCTCTCACAAAAAGCCTTTGGTCAGTGATAGTTACTCTGGGTTCAGCTGCTAATTATTAGTCTCTTTTAATTGACAACAGCAGTGGATCATACTATCGTATTTAGAAATACTAAAATAAACAAATAAATCAATGATAAAGTATTTCTAAGCTCAGCTCTATCAAGTGTGTAATAGTTAGGATTGTATTGTATTCAGTAACGTTAATAAGTAATTAATCTACAGTTTATGTGCAGCAATATTTAGATCTGCCACCTTTTAGATCATTAAACAAGACCCTGGTTTCTTATGTAATGTACTGGTCTAAAGCTCCATGTTTTTAGTTTTTAACAGACCTCCAGGGATCAATAGGGTCCTGTGCTTAAACTGGATGCATGTATTGTGTACGGTGGGGACTTTTGAATGTGTTTTCACCAACCTGAAATACTGAACATTCTTCAGGTTTCTCCTCTCTACGCTGTCTATTTTGAGCACCTTTAGGAGATGCCTGTAGAAATCCTGTGACCTGACTGCTACATGAAAGAAAAGCATGGGAACATTGCAAGAGTACTGTGCAGATTTAATGTGGTAAACTTTTATCAGGGTGACAGGAAATACACAACCAGAGGAGATATTCAGGAAACACTCAGATAGCGAGAAATACAGAAAACAGAAGGTATGGGGGTGTATCTAGCAAGTAAAACCAACACCACTGCTGTTAGTCAAAGATTGCTGTTTGCTGTTTGCATAGCAATCTTACCAAAATCTATTACAAATAGTTACTTTTTCAGTTTAATTTTGAATGGTTGTAAATCATGGCTTCTCCACTCTGGAAACTCTCTTGAAATTGGAAGTGGTTCAAAAAGTGTTCCATCTAGCTGTGTTCTGTTAAACTGTGTGATGCTGCTATTGCTTGCCATGGTGAATTGGTTCTTTAATGTTGTACTGTTGCTTGCTTTTCATATGCTTTTACTGTTTTAATCATAGCTCTGCATTTCATTGCTGTCCTGCACTAAATATGAACACTGTTTTAGCTTTTACTATAGGTGCATTCTCTTTGCAGAGGTCTTTAAAATGTCTGGATTCATTTCTGAATTAAAAAGTATTCCTTTTACAAAATCTATATTTTTATTACCCCCTTCAGTCACATTTTTCTTTTTGAATTAAAACAAATTTTTTTTATATAAGCTGACCCTCACTTCTAAACATCTATGCATTATAAAGCGTAGCATAGTTCATTTTACATGCATTCTTGTTATTTCTCTACCAGTTTACTGCTCTACCATGCATTTTATATGATAACAAGTTTAGTTTGAATATACAAGTTTAAACTCAATGCAAAAGGTGAACCTCAACATATGTTTTATAAAGGCTGAGGAAGCTTGTTACGAGGTTATGTATTCTATTGTTTTTTTTTTTCTTATTAATTACGTGCAAAGCACTCTGAGACTGTTGGCATAGCTGCTATATAAAATGATGTTCTATTGCACCCACATGTTGTGAGGGGGATCGGTCTGTAACATGTGTTTTTTCACACATGCTCATTTACTGTCAGCAGCTGACCTTGTTCCTCAGACTTTACTAACTAAAACTGATCACAGTCTACCTCAAACCCAATGCACATTGTAAAGAAAGACCAGACCCATGTTACTGCATTTTATCTGACAAGAGCGTTTCTGTTCCACCGTTATTACATAAAACACTGTGGTTCAGCTGTGGTAGTCAAACCCTTTTACATCTGTGGTTAACTACGTGCTTACATTTCAGGTCAGTCGTGTTTAGCATAAATGCACATTACAGTATGCTATGTATCTTAAAATTGCACTGCAGCACCATTTTATAGAGCATGTTTTCAACTGGACAACGCATAATGATTACATGAGTGCAGATGCATTTTGTAATGTTTTAATTGCACAATATACTGCACACAATTACAGAATATTAAAAACAGATTCATATAGGTTCAAGAAGCAATTCAGGGTTATATGTTCAAGACAGAATATAACAGGAGTTAGGCCGTGTCCTTGATGTGATTTTGATGGTGTTTAAATGCGTACCTAGAATGAAGGGAGCAAAAAAAAACAACATTTAATAAAACATGTGTTTGCACTGCTGTGAACTACAGCACCGGTACTCTGATCAGGGAAGCATTGTGTGGTTACTGAGTGTGCTTAATTTGTAAATTCAAAGCTGCACTTGTACAGTAATGAAGTCATTTGCAAAACGTGTTCAGTTTTACACAATTAACCTAAATAAAGAGCAGCAGGAAATCAATCCAGGGGCAAGAATATAAGGCCAAGAAAAGCATTGCCCCTGTGTAATACAAAAAAAAAAAGTTTTGTACTAGTTTTGTTTTTATTATTTAATCAAACAATAAAATATATATATATATATTTTTTTTTAATTATTATTTCATAGATGTCTGATCGTTTTGTTAAAAAACCCCTCTTCCACTGTGTAACCAGCACAGAGTTGTGAGTAATACAATAAATCAAGAAATGCAGTAAGCACAGGGGCAGGATCTTTTTCAATTTGTCAATTTCAAAAAGACCTGCAAGCTTCTTAGTTACTCATAATAAGTTACATCATATAATGCACACATAATTAGTTTATTTTTCTGTTATTGAATGTTATACAAATACTTCAATAAAGAAATGACATGCATTAGAAGTATTTTTGTGGGCAATGCAGGTGTTTAGGCCTTTACTGTGATGTAGGGAACTGAACTGGGTGTTTGGTAATTAATTTTTATTGTTAAGGAATTTACTATGCTGATTTATATTATACTATTATACTATATGTGAATCCTTCATTTTTAGAATGATTATTTTATTTGTTTGTATCATGTCATTTAGGTTTGCATAATCTTTAGGGGTTTATCCTGGAGACCAACATGGTAATTAATAAAAACATATTTATTACAATTATGTTTGGTTATAATTCAGAAAAGCAGGCTCTACAGTTAGAGATGGGCTCTACTGTTTTATTAATGCCATTTAAAAAAAGAAAAATTTAAAATCCACAAAAAATCAGATCATTTTCAAATTTTCAAATAGAACTTCTAATTTTCTCATAGAACTGTATCTCCAATAACACTTTAATCTATTTTTCTTAAAAAAATTATTTTCGTGAATTATTAAAAAAAAAAAAAACTGTTTCTTAATTTATTTACCAAAACTATGCTCTAACTCTTGTCTCTAATATATGTATAATAATAATAATAATAATAATAATAATAATAATAATAATAATAATAATAATAATAATAATAATAATAATAATTTGACAAACAATAAAGTGATTTTAATGAAAGAAACACACTTGAAATGCCTTATCATTTCCAGTACCTGTGTATGATGACCAGACAATGACATGAGCCAACTGTAAAGACCAGTCTACGACCTGTAAAGACAATGTTAAAGTGCATGAGTTCTATACAGGTGATGACCTGTAAAGACAATGTTAAAGTGCATGAGTTCTACACAGGTGATGACCTGTAAAGACAATGTTAAAGTGCATGAGTTCTACACAGGTGATGACCTGTGAAGACAATGTTAAAGTGCATGAGTTCTATACAGGTGATGACCTGTGAAGACAATGTTAAAGTGCATGAGTTCTACACAGGTGCATGATTACTTCTCATCCATATACTAATAAAAGCAAACACATGAAACTTTAGCTGAGCAGAACATGATGGTAGCAATCGACAGGCTCCTCAGCTATAGGGTATTACAATGGGATTGCAATGGCGTGGCATTCAGTCAGCCTGTGCACATTTCAATCGCAATCATTTTGAAACTGAAATAGTTTCTTTTACAGAATCTGCCAGACCTTGCATTGCACATTTTCTAAATTAATTTTCTAAATTAATAATGAAGCAGTTGATAAACCGTTTTTTTGTTTGTTTGTTTTTCTCGTGTTTATTTGCGAGGGAAACCAAAAGGGGTTTTATCAGTTTGTCTTATATTCAGTACTTCTGCCAGTCCCGCTTTCATTTTCATTACTATTTTAATGACACTTGATTACAGCCTCATAACATGTTATTGAACACATTCTTATTCACACCTTTAGTAATAAGTGTTTATAACACTTTGAAGAATTTTTAGCATCCTTGCATGTTAATACATTCGAACAGAACATTAAAGTAAAACAAACTCTTTAATCTTGGGTCTTTCAAGTCATTTTAACTTGTTTTAATGTCTTTACTTACTGAGCAGATTTCAACATTGGTTTTTTTTTAACATTGGCGGTTTATAAATGGTTCTTGTTCAGAACTCATCATGTTATTTGAGACTCACAAGCCCCTAACATGCTTTTACTTAGTTCAGTTTAGCACTGCCTACACAGACGGATGAGGTAAGGTTATGAATAGAGTAGCTCAGTAATATTCACTCTGGTGGTTAGTGAAGAGCAGAATGAACTTTCCTCTGCAGTCAAGAAATAGACAAATAGCTTCTCTTTAAACACACTGTAGTAAAAGCATAGCAAAGCAGCATCTTACACAAAGCACAGTTGAGCTCAGGCAAGCATGCTACTGTACATCAGTGATGATTATGGTAAAGCATTGGAAAACATGCTTAACTATAGAAAAGCAATGAAAATGGAAATCACATGGGGCACTTACTTTGCAAATGTAAAAGGATTCTAATCTGGTTATCTTCATGTGCCGGTACAGTAACACTTGCATTGAGGGGTGATTGAAGAGTGGAATGGTTAACCTGACAGGTGTAATCTCCACTTCCAGACACACTGCAGTAACTTGTAAGAGTAAAGGAGCCGTCATCATTAGAAGTCAGATTCTCCTCATGAGCGTCGTTGCTGATCAGTTCTCCATCTTTAAACCAGGACACCTCAATGTGCTTTGGACTGAAGCCCTCCGAAGTGCAAACCAACTGGGTGCTCCCATTGGAACTGTTCACATAAACCAGCCCGATGTTCGGACGGGCTGAAAATAGTTTCAAACATAAATGTCCAAAATTAAAATAAAATAAAAAAAACCCTCCCAAATGTTAAAAATGGAAGGGTAGAATAAAAGTTGTATTATCCAATATGCACATTGAATAAATACAATCTTAATGTTGAAACATGCATTGCTGTGCAGTAATCCAGTACGCTCATGCCTTTCTATTGGTATTGTGTGATGTGGTAAATCCTGTGCTTCTACAGTGCCTCCCAGGGCAGGTACTACTGAACCCTAAACACCAGTAAACTTCCACTATCAAAGGTTCAGTAATGAAGGTAAGCTTTACATTTTGCCCTTAAATTATTAAAGAAAGAATGAATTCATTCCACTTCAGTTTTTACCAGTTTGTAAATTATCATCTATTATATGCTGTATACAAGAGCATGTACTATTATCTGCAGGCATCTGTTTTGCCACCCCGTTTCTAAGGGAAGTTCTATGTAACATGAAGAAGACGGGGATTCTAACCACTTGAAGAAATGTTTTGTTTTCTGTTACTGATTGTGTTGGTGGAGGTATAACTCTTTCCAATTTACAGGAGTGAACATCAGAGTCATTTAAAATACAAGCTTTAATTATAAAATATAGAGTTAAAAGATCATATATTATTAATGTGATACTGGAACAAGATGTGTTTGGAGTTAGTAGACTTATAATAATACATTCACACTCTTACTGCAGATGTCATTCATTAATAATACCTCGTATTAAATCCGTTTTGTAATCCTGTTCCGCTCATGTTCTGTTTTATGACCAGGACCAGCAGAGCTTCATTATTATTATGAATTACTCATATAGCACTCATCTTTCAGTCGTATGGTGTGTTGTCATTTTTGTGTGTGTGTGTTGCAAGTTGTATCAGAAAAAAACATAATTTAGAATGTTTCAATCAACTATAGTTGACAGGTTTCCTTTGACCATTATTATTAGGAATTGCATACTATCTTTCCCGTAAAAGAGCAAGTGTATTTTTGGTTGATGAAATATCAGCTTGCCTATAATTAACTTTGAAAACTGCATCCTCTAGCATGGCTTTGGCTAAGTCGAGCTTTGTATGACTGTGAATTAATTTTGTAAGATATAGAAACGTTTTTTAAGGTACAATTTACAAGATTATAAATGTGGTTTTTTTAGACAGAGTTGAAATACAGGAAGATAAACTTTACCTACCTGTCACTTGAAGAAATGTTTTGTTTTCTGTTATAGATTGTGTTGGTGGAGGTATAACTCTGTCCAATTTACAGGTGTAATTACCAGAGTCATTTAAAATGAGAGCTTTAATTATAAGAGATAGAGTATTGGTCTTGTTATTCCATGTCATGTTGACACGTTCATTACACTGTTCTTTCCAAGTACTGTAGTTCCCAATCACTTTGTAACACAATGTTGCATTTCTTTGTAAAGTGACAGCCATCCCTTCAGTGTTATTTAAACCATGTAAACAATCAATAGTCACTGTTCCTCCTTTCAGTGCTGTGACAATGTGTGGATCCTGGAATGCTGTGACTTTAGTCATAGTGCACAGTAAAAACAAACAAACAAAATGCAGTGATTAGTTCAATATGATTAATACACATTAAATGTGTTTCATGATAACCCTAAAATGAGCCCATGGATAATGAACTTTCTCAACACAGTTCTCTTTACCTTTTTGATTTAAAAAGTCTTCGAGCAACAGGCAAACTGAAACCATCAGGAGTAGCTTCATGGTATCTGCGAAAAAGACAACGAAATTACAACAGGCCTACGCTCAAGTAAAATAGCTTTACTTTGACACTTCTGCCTAATATGTGTTCACTTTAATCATTACATTTTGTACTTACTGCAGCCAGACATTCTTGAGCTTGCAGAGTTGATGAAGCACAATCTACCTGCAGTCTGTCCCCAAGCCAAGTCATGTGATTCTACCGGACATTGTTTGAATGCAGCCTGAAACTTTTAATGCTCGAGTGACTGAAGCTCAGTAGAAAACCACACTATTGTGTGACCTACTTGTTTTAGGAGGACACTGGGGGTTTGTTTCATTTCTCTATTTTTAAAAATAAAAAAAGTATCAGTTAAACCCCAAGAAAGCGTATATTTAATTACTAAAATGTAACAATCTTACTAAAAAGGTAATAATCAAAATGGAGTCATTTAATATTTGAAATGTTGCAGCTTGATCTTCAGCTTTACCACCCCTCTGAATCCAAAGCTAAAGCCACAGAATAATATGGGGTTTATTGTGCTTGAATCCCTCATATTCGGTATGGTTCTTAGTTCAGTTTTCAGCTTTGTGCACATCAGTGATGTGTGAATACAGTTAACCAGTGGGCAGACTATGTTTCTTCAGGTGGAGATAGGGAAACGTGGGGTGTGCAAAACAGCTGGTTAAATGTTTTTGTTGCCATTATGTATGAGTTAGTGGCAATGTGCCCCGCCCTGTGTGCATTTCTGTGTTATATGTTGCATGTTGCATGTGTTAATGTTGGTGTATAGCGATTGGTACACGGGATATAAGCGGGTCTGTGTTTCACGTGTGTTTAAAATTGTATAATTGTAGTTAGGCACGAGGTTGCACTTAATTAATTCACGTGCTGGGATTCAAGTAAATAATTAATTAGTAATTGAATCCCAGCACAACAGTATATATAGATGCACGATTCACTCACTCGGGGTTAGGTGTTCGAGAGTGGAGAACGGGTGTGGAGAAGGAGAGAAAGATAAGAAGAATTATATTAGTTTGTGCTCACCGTGTTTGTTTGTCTCCGTGCACCGTTTTGTTTAGTGATAGTCCGTTTTTGTTTATATGTTTATTTTGGCCGCAAGTGCCGTGTCCTGTGTTTTTGTGTTTAAACCTTTTATTTTCTGTTCTGTTAATTATTAAATGCTGAGCGCGATCACGCGCTCAGCTTCACCAAAACCCCAAATCTCTGTCTGCTGTGTATTACTTCCTGTTTCTGGTCTGACGTCACCCACTGTCGGCCGTCTTTGTGACACGTGGTGTCATCGTGGGATTACCAGCGCCTCCTAGACGCAGACCAGAGCAGGAACCGCAATTTGTTGTTTAAAAAAAAAAACCAACAAAACAACAACAACAACAACAAAAAAAAAAAAAAATATATATATAAGGGAATGGAAGACTGGAGAGATGGCTGCCAGGATCTGGAGGTCCTCCTCGGTGGTCTAGAGGACCAAGGCTGGTGCCTTGCCTGTGGGGAGTTCGGGCACCCGGTGGTGCGCTGCCCCTACCAAGAGGGAGAGGAGGAGCAGGCCCAGGAGAGGAAGGTGAGGAGGAGGCAGAGAAGGGGAAAGGGGAAGAGGAAGGCAGAGCCTCCACCGCCTAAGTCTCCACCAGCAGAGGAAGAATGCCTGCTGGTTTTGTCTCCAGAGCCCAGGAGGGAGGAAACAGAGCCTTTCCCGTCCTCTGAGGAGATGTTAGACTGGGTGTCGGACCCGAGTGGAGCGGGAGGACCTCCCACTGGTTGTTGACCTGCTGTGGGCCAGAGATGGGGAACGCTGGGAGCGCTGGGAACAACATTTCTACCCAGTGCCCTTCGTGAACCCGGCAGCCGTGGTGATTAACTACTTGGCTGCCGATATGGGACTGCCCCAGCAGGTTGCATTCCAAGTGGGAGGAGCCACACCTACCTGCCTCCTCAATGGGCTGAAGGGAGACGACATGCAGCTCCCATCTCCACCAGCAGAGGAAGAAGGTTTGCTGGTTTCAGCCTCGAGGGAGAGGAGCCCGAGCGCCCACAGCCCAAGCGGGAGGAGCCCGAACGCCCTACGCCTGAGTGGGAGGAGCCCGAACGTCCCTACGCCTGAGTGGGAGGAGCCCGAACGTCCCACGCCTGAGTGGGAGGAGCCCGAACGTCCCACGCCTGAGTGGGAGGAGCCCGAACGTCCTACGCCTGAGTGGGAGGAGCCCGAACGTCCCTACGCCTGAGTGGGAGGAGCCCGAACGCCCACAGCCCAAGAGGAGGAGTCCGCCCAAGAGGGAGGAGTCGGTGCGCCCACAGCCCAAAAGGGAGGAGTCGGTGCGCCCACAGCCCAAAAGGGAGGAGTCGGTGCGCCCACAGCCCAAAAGGGAGGAGTCGGTGCGTCCACAGCCCAAAAGGGAGGAGTCAGTGCGCCCACAGCCCAAAGAGAGGGAAGTCGGGCTTCCACAGCCCTAGGACCCAAGCTGCCAGCAGAGGGAGAATGCCTGCTGGTTCCACCTCCACCAGCAGAGGAAGAATGCCTGCTGTCCCCATCTCCACCAGCAGAGGGAAAATGCCTGCTGTCCCCATCTCCACCAGCAGAGGAAGAATGCCTGCTGGTTTCCCCTTCAGAGGCAGAGCCGCACCAGTCCCCTGCAAGAGAGGCAGAGCAGCACCAGTCCCCTGCAAAAGGGGGAGACTACACGCTGCTCCCACCTCCATCGCCAGGAGACTACACGCTGCTCCCACCTTCGTCGCCAGGAGCAGAGCAGCAGGAGCTGTCTCTGTCTCCATCACCATCAGGGGGAGAGGAGCAGGAGCTGCCTCTCCCTTCACCAGAAGGACCAGGACTAGATGCTGGCGGTCCTCAGCAGCCCTTGCATAGGCTGCTGAGGGAAGCACGGGGAAGAACCGCCCGGCCGCAGAGGCCGAGAAGCGGGCCAACACCCGCACCCCAGCTTGTCCTGACTGCCTGCCTCGCCGCCCAAGGATGCCTGCCTCGCCGCCCAAGGATGCCTGCCTCGCCAGCCCAAGGATGCCTGCCTCGCTCGCCCAAGGATGCTTGCCTTGCATCGCCTGGGGTTGCCAGCCGCCCGCATCGCCTGGGGTTGCCAGCCGCTCCGCATCGCCTGGGGTTGCCAGCCGCTCCGCATCGCCTGGGGCTGCCTGTTGCTCCGCATCGCAGCAGGAAGTGCTGTGGCCGGAACCCCACCAAGGGGAGCTGCCAGCCACGAAGAAGGTGGGGGAGGTCAGGAGACCTGCTCCCACTGCAGCAGTTTCGCTGCCGGAGATCGTGGGGGAGGTCAGGAGACCTGCGCCCACTGCAGCACTTTCGCTGCCGGAGATCGTGGGGGAGGTCAGGAGACCTGCTCCCACTGCAGCACTTTCGCTGCCGGAAGTACTGTGGCCGGAGCCCCCGCAAGGGGAGCTGCCGGCTTTGAAGAAGGGGGAGGAGGTCCGGAGACCACCAACCCCAGCAGCAGTTTCGCTGCCGGAGAAGGGGGGAGGTCAGGAGACCACCCAAGCAGCCTTTCCGCTGCCAGGACTGCCCCGGCTGAAGGAGTCAGTCTGGGGGCTGTCAGCACGTCTGCTGACAGCATGGCCAGTAGCAGCCTGGCTACTGGCAACATTGCCAGCCATGGGCCCACTGAAGCCTCCCTTCCCAGCCCGAGACTTTGTCCTGGACTGCTGGGTTTTTAAGGGGGGAGGTGGCCGTTGAGGCCATGTGTGCTGCGCACAAGGGGGGGTATATGTGGCAATGTGCCCCGCCCCTGTGTGCATTTCTGTGTTATATGTTGCATGTTGCATGTGTTAATGTTGGTGTATAGCGATTGGTACACGGGATATAAGCGGGTCTGTGTTTCACGTGTGTTTAAAAATGTATAATTGTAGTTAGGCACGAGGTTGCACTTAATTAATTCACGTGCTGGGATTCAAGTAAATAATTAATTAGTAATTGAATCCCAGCACAACAGTATATATAGATGCACGATTCACTCACTTTCGGGGTTAGGTGTTCGAGAGTGGAGAACGGGTGTGGAGAAGGAGAGAAAGATAAGAAGAATTATATTAGTTTGTGCTCACCGTGTTTGTTTGTCTCCGTGCACCGTTTTGTTTAGTGATAGTCCGTTTTGTTTATATGTTTATTTTGGCCGCAAGTGCCGTGTCCTGTGTTTTGTGTTTAAACCTTTTATTTTCTGTTCTGTTAATTATTAAATGCTGAGCGATCACGCTCAGCTTCACCAAAACCCCAAATCTCTGTCTGCTGTGTATTACTTCCTGTTTCTGGTCTGACGTCACCCACTGTCGGCCGTCTTTGTGAACCATTAATACTGTTTTATAAATGAACAGATCTTGACAACATAAGCTTCACATTCAGCAAGAGATACAAAGCAAACCTAAAAATCAAGAAACAAGATCTGTGTCTGTCTTTGAGAACTGCATTATATTACGGCACAATAACTAGATGACACTTTTTCGGAATATATTTTGTCTGAATTATAGATCAATGAGAGGTGACTATCGTGTCTGAAATGCGTTATATGTTGCATATGATGTGGATTAATGTTTTCTCAACAATCTCAATAAGAATTGACACTTACTAATGCGGTCGACAAATTTAAAATCATTATAATATCTTTCAATGGAACAAGAACACCAAGTCCTATTTTTGCTGATCTTTTGTGAATCAGTACTACCTTCTTCAATAAATACCAAGTGCAATACACTTTTAAGTTTGAAAATAAATCCGTTTTGTACATACAGTGATTGGAATCGAGATGGAAAGAAACTAAGAACGAGTCAGCCAGACAAATGCAGAGTCCCCTAATCAATTGAATTTTAATACATTTCAAGTAACACACAGTATTGGTCCCTGTAGGACAGTGAAATAGTGTTCCACTTAGTCTTCAGTTATAAATTAGTGTGCTGGTTAAGGACTATTTGAATACTTTGTTAAGATCGTTTTAAGCTAACTTGTGTATGCTCTGTGGGTAGTGAGTACAAAGACTGTACTTCTTATTAAAAAAGGACAGCGCTTATCCACTGAAAACTGTGACCTGTTATCTGAAACCAGATACCAGCCTTTTCTATTGTTCTTGTAAAACTAACCCCCTGTTTTCACACAATAACAAACAAATGTCACCCACAGCCGTTGGCTTCAATAAATCTTCAGTTTCCTCTGAGCTATTGCTGAAACAGCGTGAGACGCCAGTTCTTTGAACCCAGCATACACCATGCTATTGCAGCATCACGCAGTAACACCTCAGAAAAAATAAATGCAGCCCCCAATTCATATGCGAGTAAAGACAGTTAATGTGCTTCAGCACTGTGGTCTTTCATCAGTACAGGATCGTTATTGATTAAAACCATTTCCTGTATGTAGAAACTACCGAGTCCAGCATTTTAATTGGACAGAAAACCAGCAGAGTGGAAAGGGCCAGTTTTAATCTCTTCTGTATCTATTTACTGCATGCACCTTTTGAATAAAACTGCAGGCTAATTTCCATTCACACCCGAGATAATGGAATGTTCTCAGATTTATTTCTGATCACATTTGCTGTCACAGTAAACATATATGCACAAAAGTGTTGAAACAGGTTATTTGCTTTTTCTCTGGTCAGTGGTTACTCCACTGCCAGTACAGTGTGCCACACACCACGCACAACATCAAGCTCCGAATCTTTTATTGTGTACAGAATTCAATACAGCAGTGCAAAAGTATCACTGTATATCTAAAAACCAATCACAGATCAGTAATCAGATAAAAACAACACACACAAAAATATCCCTCTTCTTGGCAGTAGCACCAACAATTGCAGTGCGCCCTTAAAATACATTTCCCAATAAATACACTAAAACACTAATAAAACAATACAAAAGTGTTTCGCTATATCCAGTGCACTGGCACTCCTAAAACCCCAACCATATGAGACATATACACACAAAACAGCACTCCCTCCTTTTAAATACAAAAATGCAGCAGCAATGCTATTTAGTCTTTGTGCATTGACCTCTGCCCTCATCAGTGATTGTCCTTTCCTGGCTCTGTCACAGCACCAGCTCCCCCACTGTGTTCTCCTTGTTCTGTCTTTCTGTGATCCCATGATTGCCTGGCTGTGGTTCCCCGTGTTGCAGCTCGGCCTGGCTGCTCCTTCTCCTTGTGGTGCCGCCTGCTCTAGAACAGAGAGGAAACCCACTGCCCTTGATGCAGGTTCTTCCAAAAGGATCGGCTCTGGCCTGTAAATACTGGTTACACCTCAAGCTGGCTATAGCCCCAGTTAAACACACAATTGCTTTCCAGCAAAACACTAGTACTTAACTTATGGGGCTTATAGCCCGGCTTTGAGGTGCAACACCCCGCTCCTGCTCTATCTGCAGATCTCTTGAGAGCCTGTCTCCTCCCCTGGACTTCGGCGGCACACAAAAGGAGGAGCTGAAAAACACAACACACCATGCTCCGCACGGGATTACTTCTCAGCTAGCTAAACACCAGCTTTAAGCGGACTGAGGGTTATGGTACATATGTAGGAGATACTTGATTGTTAAGCGAATATTCTCACTTAAACTAAAAGTCTAGGGTTACCATGTGGCTCCATGATAACTGGGACAGTTTGGGACAGTTCAGGCTTTTTAAGTGCCCCCCCAATGCATTCTGGTAAGTGTAGTCCTGCATCTCTTAAAGAGGTGAAAGGTACCTGAGTTGGTAAAACATACCAGAATGCATTGTGATGTGAGTCAAAAAGCCTGAACTGTCCCAGTGAACATGGAGTCGTATGATAACCCTATAAAAGTCTTCATTTAACAAATATACTTTTGTCTAAGACAATGTGTCAAATATCCACACTAACACTGTGTGAAATGTAAGGTTTACAAACTTGGTAAACCTTACGTAAACCCACGTGTGCAGCATTCACTTTACAAAGGTTTTTCTAATGCTTTGTGAAAATGACCCCTGGTTTTCAGTGTAGTTGTTTACCATGATCGAATCTGATGGCTGAGAATTTGTGTTCCATCCCGGATTCTAAAACAAAGGACGTCTGCTAAGAAATAAATAATAATAATAATAATAATAATAATAATAATAATAATAATAATAATAATAAAACATCACTCTTGTGGTGGCAGACAGACACTCCTATCTCATTGCTTACTTTAAAGAATGTACTAATACAGGAACTGTTTTGTGAAACACAAGAAGGGTTTGTGTGAAAGACTGTCCCGCCCTTTCCTGCTTACGATTTCCTGCTTATATAATATTGTGTATGTCGTCTGTGTGTGTGTGAATCCATGGTAACTACACTCATTTACGTCTATTTAAATCTATTAATGTGATGTCATTTACTGCATAGCTAATGATGTAACAATAAACTATTCCTTTCTATTTAAACCTTCAGGCATCGTAGTATTGAGTCTATTTATCCATTTACTTTCCTTTTTACTTCTATATTGCACATTATCTCATTTTGTTTATTCTCAAACTACACATTTGAGGTCATTCATGTTATATTTATTTTACTATTTACATACATACATACATACATACATAACGACTTCAACAAACAACTCCAATACATTCATTTCAAATCAAAAACAGCAAGTGTGGTACATTAGTGGTGTATTTGTTTACTTTAATACAGTATCTAAAATTCAAAAGTATTTAACACACATCATGTTGTCTTTCTAATCAATAAGTACCTCAGAGTGAAAGTAAATCACACCACTTGGGCTCTACTAAGTGCTACTAATTGTCATAGATACAGCTGCTTGCGCTGGTTTTACTGTGGCCTTCATGTGTTGTGCTGAACTGCAGGTTTTCATATACAAGGTTATTCAACACAGTCCCTTCATTGGACTTCAGACAGGTACCTGGAATTAGAAAACAAAATCTATCTTCAAGGACTATAGTGCAGCATGCCAGTGGGGTGGGGTGGGGTCGTGGGTAAAGAGATGCAGCGAGGGTGGAGTGTGAGAATGAAAGAATGTTGTCCACATAAGGCAAACTCTACTAGCTTCAGAACTGCTCATGCAAACCAGCTTGGCTCTTGTATGGCAGTTAAGATGCTGCTTCGGCAAGCACAACAGCCTGAGCTTGTGCCCCAGTCTCCACCTGTGCATTGGGTTGAGTCGCACAGTCCACTTCAATACCATCTATAACTCAACTCGGACAGAGATTCCATTTTGAACTTCATTCCATTTTGAACTTCATATTCTGCAGAACACTTATGGGCTGTTTCTCTACACCTTATCTCTGAATATATTATTTCTAGCTTTGAAAAATAAATAAATAAAATTGGCTAAAATCAGATAGTGCGTTTAATCTTAACTATATTAACACTATGCTATAGAAAATATGAAAAGAATGAGTAAATACGATAACATCTTCACACATCGAAAGCCATAGCAGCAGTACCTATCATTAGTACACCAACATTGTTTCAGGAAATGAGATGCGAGCTTTGAGATGTAATCTTGTTTTCTATTGTTTTTTAAACATCTGCCAAAAGATTATTCAAACCCTGGTGATCCAAACCTCTGGATTATCATTGCAGGTTGTCCTGTATAGTAAAAACATACTTATCACAAACAAGGGCTTTCTCCAGAAGCAGTGTTGGTAGCGCATGTCTGAGTGACTGTAGTGGTCTTGCTGTGGTTTTGACAGGCTGTTCTCTAAAGTCCCTAACAAGACACTGCCACCTTGTGGAATATGAAAACCATCACACTTCTTTTAACATTCTTACTGCTGGGACTTACAAGTGGGGGTTTCTGTTCTGTACTGTGTTTCCTCTGTTTACTGGTACGCCCAGGAAAATAATGGACTTTCCTTTTTAGTTTTGCATGTACAATACAAAACAATAGACCACCGTACAGTTTTTATTTAAATCCTGTATTAATCCAAAAATGAAATCGGTTTTCACATCCTAAGAACTACAGCTATGGTCAAACATTTTGCAGCACCTAGAATTTTAGGATTGAGACAGAATTGAAAATAATAATGATATATTAACATAATTTAACATCATGTAATCAAATAAACTACAAAATGATATCACAAAAGTCTGCTGGAAGTCTATCATAATAGTAGTACAGTATTTCATGTTAGATTTTATGGAAAAACTACAATGCGGTATGTAATTCAATATGTTAACGTAACATTATTCAGCAGGTTTCATTCGACTTTATGAAACAAAATTTGTTAATTCTATAGGGTGATGCAAAACGTACATGTAATGAGACTTTTTTCTCAATAAAAGATAAAGGCAAAAGGTAGAAGAGTCCACTTTAAAGACCACCAGCTACTCCGCTGATTCTTCATCAGCAGATTTGACATCATACAAAATGAAATAACACTTCATCTCAGTTTCTTAGGGTGACAGGGCAGAGCACCACGTAAACCATTGTGTTTGTACCCTTCCCACAGGCAGGCATGCCTGCCAATAGAGAATGTGACTGGACTAGGATGTGTTGGACCTGTTTGGAGGAGAACTGAAAAACATGCAAGAATGTGGTCAAGCTAAATTGGGATCATTAACTGGCAATTTAATATAGGAGGAGAAAGGAGAAGAGCGTCTCAGTTCAGTTCAGGACTGAAGACCAGCATGTGCTCTGGTTCCCAAACACTGCGAAAGCCGTATTAAATGTAATTATGCAAAGATGGTTTTTATTTTGTTTCAGAGCAATATTATGGGATGTGTACTCAAGATAACCAGGCCCAGATAAAGAAACTAATCTGGTGAGCAAAGACCTTCAGACCTGCACACTTCTTCACACCTCCAGCAAGGGACAGAAAGAGTTTAAAAGAGAGTTTTATTAAAACATGGTGCGGTTAACTGGACAGGAAGGTGCCTTCACCTCCTGAGCGCCACCCACACGGCGCCCAAGCACCCTGTATCTGCAAGCTGCTCGCTCTGGTTTGCTGCTTCATGCTAATAGGAGGCAGAAAATGTGTGAACCAATGTTAAAGATGTAAAGATAAATGCTATAGGCCTTATCTGCTGACCTGCAAAGTAAAATATACAGCTCACACACAAAATGGAGTGCAACCGAGGTCCCACCTAAACAGCAGTTTGGTATGTGACACAGGATCAATGCTTGCTCATCGAAAAATAAGCATGCACAATAACATAGGTCACATTTACCCAATGAGGTAAAAGTGGAACGGTAAATCTTTGCAAATATTTATTAGTCTGTTTATTATCTAATTGATTCCTCTGTTCAGTATAGATACTGAACAGAGGTTTCATTTGTTTAGTTTTTTTTACAAATCTTTATTTTGAATTTACTTAAGCACTTTCATGTCCGGTTTTTATTTTTATTTTAGGGGTACTCAAAACCAAAACAACAAAGAGTAACAGTTTATTATCTGGGGTGCCAGGTAAATATTTAAAACCAAAAGGCTTGCTCTAAATAATTGCTGATTTAGTGCATTTTACCTGTATGAATCAAGGGCATTGCAGATAGTGGAGCACTGCACTGAAACATGCACGTAAATAATTTGAAGAGCTGTGAATGTTGACATGCATGGTATGATACTGACACCTAGTCATAATCACACTTTGTGGTCTAAGTGATGGTCTGATAAATGGATATATTTATCTGCTTAAATGTTTTTGTGTTGGTGGTTTTGTGGAGTCTCTTTATTTCAAGTAAATAACACCTGAAATAATATTGAGCTGCGTTCACAGGACACTTCTCAACTTTGAATAACATAAACAGTTGACAATGCCTCTCATTGACTGCCACCTTCTGCCACCATTCATCACATGATACCAACCACATGGTGTCCTGGGAGAGAAATGAGCCCGAGAGATGTGCCTAATGTTTTACTGGAGCAAAAAGGGTTGACATCCGTGCTTATTATAAGTGTACTGTGAATCCAGTATATCTCTGTTACTAAGGGCCTCATGTGTAAGGCTGGTGAATCGCAGGTCACCGAGAGATATGGTCTTCACTCACCTTTCCGACATTTGAGTAAAATGCTGGTCCCCAGTATGATCGCTGCAGACAGACAGACACACGTGACTACGATTGTGGTCCAGTTTGGGGTGCAGCACTGCACATCTGAAACAACAGCAACACAACAATGAACTCAAAGAACACGATGCAGCTTTCCTTTCTACTTTCAGCTCAGCTGAATGAGAAGCAGAGGCACGACGCTTGCTTTGTGTCTCAGCTGTGCTCAATGCGCTGCACAGCCTAGGTCAGCCCATGGATCAGTTTACACTCTACACAAAATGAAAATAAAATAAATAAATACAAATAATAATTCCAAACTTCACAACTGTTCAATGTAAAATAACAATAATAATAAAAAATAAAACGGAATTATCAACTTCATTAATTGTGAACCTGCAACCTTCATGACTGGAGGCTCTAACTGCTGCACTATGAAGGCAAGATCCCTGACATGTAAGGATTGAGTCCCAATATACTGTGCAGTCTGGCTCTAGACCAGCAGTGATTGCACTCTGTAAACAGACCCTGGGTCAGCCCATCTACACCTGTTCACATCTACAGCTGCATTCTCACTTTTCAGATACTGCATGGAAACATAATCTCACCCAGTCTTGCTAGACTGCATTTGAAGGAAGCACTGTGTTCAAATTCAAAGGGAACCCTTTAGAAAGCCTTTCTTCGAAGTTTGTTTGTTTGTTTGATTACCTCCATCGAAAGTAATGGTGATGTTATGAATGATTGGCTGAGCTGTGACTGAGCTGTTCACGTGACAGGAGATCACATCTCCCTCGTTCCAGTCGGGTTTGCAGAGGCTCAGGGTGCTTCTCCAGAGGTACGTGCTGCTGTTTGTCAGCAGGGTGTCAGAAAGTGTCTCCCCCTGTTTACTCCAGGTAACATTGACTTCGGGAGGATAGAAGCCTGCTAGGCTGCAGACCAGCTGTATGCAGTCCTGAGACGTGTTGGAAGACATGGGAAACAATTCCAGCCTCATACCTGGAAAAGAGAACACAATTCAGCCAAGACACCATGGAAGCGTGGAAAGAGAAGTCTAAAAGCGGAGGCTCCAGCTACCTGGAAGAGCCTTCTACTTCTGAACTGGAATATTACTGTGCAACCGTTTCATGTCATTCACTTGACGTATGTTGCTTTTGACCCCTGCAGAGTATTTTCTTTATAGGGCACTAGGTTGTGGGCGGTGTGTTCTATCAAGCCTCTAACATCACATACAAGCAAATCCATCTGATAAAAGGAGGCTGGATGTGCTAACAATTCTCAGCCCACCACATCCTGTCATTTTACTAAAATAAGAGATTACCCACACACTGCTGCAAGGTATTGGTTTAAACAAAGTACCCTGCTTTTAATGATTTGCGTCAATTTACATCAAATTGAATAGACTGTTAAATGAGTTCATAACATACCAGGTAGCTTTCATCTGTTTTGGGGTGGGGTAATCAATTATAGCCTTGCTTTTCTACACAATGTAAGGTTAAACCCTAACCAAGTAAAGTAGTGCCTTCTTCAGTCTGCTGATTAAAGCTGTATATGCCCCCCCCCTCCCACGAGAGCATTGTGTAAACAGCCCCCATTATTGTGATAAATGTGTAAATGGTGGGTGACCGAGAGTAGAGGTGTGAAAGGTGGAATTTTGAATGTCACCTCGCTGCTGCAGCCCACCTAGCAATCTGCATATCATAAAGAATGACTGCAAAGATAAAAGAGAGAAGTGTTTTCAAATGTCATGTGTGGTTTTTGGTGCACGTGGTCAGTGATTCATACCCAGGCATTGCGCCGTTACACTTGCACACGGAAATAGAGCAGAGGGAGGCAGTTTGTATTCTGTAACAGCAGAGGGAGCAAAGGAAAGGCTGTTGTAGACGCTTTAGCTTTCACCCTGTCTGCAAACCCAGGTTGAAATCCCACCCCCTTGATTCAGCACACTCCACTTCACTTTGTGTCAAACCAAACGCAAAAGTAGACTTGAATATATAAAAAACGCACACTTAAATATACCTACCCTCGACAAGAAGAGTCAGTTCACTTCGGTCTTCTATTATAGGTGGGGGTATAAGACTGATAGCTACGCAGCTGTAAATACCGCTGTCACCGATGGTGAGATCTTTGATTTTTAGATGGTGGCTTTGCCATATCACCTCCATTCGACTCTCGCATTCATTTTGGGTAATAGTGTTGCTTTCAACAGTGTATTTACAGAAAGGACTCGTGCTTTCTCCTCTGCTCCACAGAACCCTGATCATCCTCGAGTGATTGTTTGCAGGGACAGCGCAGGGCAGCAGGGCGTTACTTCCTTTAGAGGCTCTAATGATGGGAGGTGATTGCGGAGAGCAGTTGCCAACATCTGTGTTGGATAAAGAAATACCATGTTAGGAATAATATTCGTACATCCTTCTGTATGAAAATAAAAGATATACATTTTGACAACGGGGCTGATAAATACGCATGTCTCTGTGAAGGACAATGTACACACAGGCCTGGTTTTTTTTGCATGTGTGTGTATTTATTTATTTTTTTTTACAGTACAGTGCTCCCCCTTTATAACAGTACAGTTGGGAGTCATGGTTACAAGACTGTGCTATTTGTGTTCCACATTACTGCGAGTATGAAAGTGTTAATGGAATGGCATGATGGGGTAAATGGGATCCTCGACAATGCTGCTTTACAATCGATTCCGTGCTATAAAGGGCCACCTTATGAAGGTGTAATAATGCACTTGGTTACTGGTGCTGGATTGGGACATTGTATCTGGGCATGGTCTATACACTTTAAAATGCCTGTAGAAATCTTTGTCATTATAATAACACGCCAAACAAACAATCTTGTAAAGAATACCAAAAATAACGTTAAAAATAATAATAACACAAAAATGTGTGTGTTGGGTGTTTATTGTCTGTCCTAGAGATTCAGTAACTTTACGAGTTAATAACTTTGTAAACACACAGACACAAACGCATTTTTACATCCTGACGTTTCTTAACTCAAATCTCGAAAATAAACAAATAAAGGCAGTGGTCTTTTAAACACAGGCTTTCGTTCCCAACCAGACGACCACTTCAATGACCCCAAAGGCGTCTGCTTAATAATACATCCATGACTGACTAATAGTATTTGTGTTATCAGCCATCTTTCTACTCTGAAGTAGAACACGGGTTCACTCAGTGTTAATACCACTATATCTTTTTAATAATCCTCTTGAAATATCTATTAAAAGTTGGAATAAAGTAGTAATTGGGTAGTTGCTATTGCCATGTGTGTTATTTAACTAGCTGTTAATACTAATTCCAGAATAACCCAATATATTACTTACTCTTGTACTTACCAAAATAAGAAGTGGTAACAGAACATTTGAAATGCTAAATAACTTGAATGTATGCTGATGTAAATCAGTGCTCTTATATACAATACGACACCATTCTTGATAGTTCTGTTATTACTACTAACTTCCATAAACAGATGAAAATTGGAATAAATGCTGGCCCAATTTATATAGGATTTATAAACAATAAACCATTGCAATTCCTCAATATCATCACATGACTGAGCCCTGAATTACGCAAGCTGTAAGCCCAACGTGTGCAATACCCTGTCCCTGGGCCATTGGGGGGGGGGGGCTGCCACACATTTGTTAACCTTTGTTTTATTTTAAAGATCACGTAAACACTCTTACCTGTGAAAGCAATGAGCAGGAAAAGGCCAACGTGGAGTTTACAGGTGGGATATAGCTGTGAAAACATTGTGAACACAAGATGTAAGAGAAAAGTCTTCTTCAAACTGCAAAGGCTTTACATTAATCTATGTGGGCCCTTCCTGTTTTCAGCATGTATTTCCTGTTCACAAAGACCATAGTGCTCATTATTACTGCTTGCTCTGCCCCACACTGTCCAGGATGTAGGTGGATATGCAGACAGATATTATAGATACAGAAAGATATGCTATTTTAGTCTTTTTTCCCCCTCTTGCATTACTTTCCTACTAAAGAGTGACGTCACTTTAAATGAAGGTTATTTTTCCCCCTCCAAGTGCCTTTCATGCCACGTTACTGAAATCAATTGGAATTTCATCATGCATGTTTCTAAAAAATAATAAAGTAGACTTGCTTACCTTCTCCAGTTTGTATAAACCAGAGGCAATAACTACTGTGCAAGCCCCCATTGAGTATACCAGACAATAACCTGAGCCTAGAATGATTACCCGAGCAGCTGTTAGCCTTGTGAGTGAAAAACCCTTTCACAGAGTGGGCAGCAAGGTTATTGGCAGCCCTGATTGCACTCTGAACCATTGGTTTCCAAACCAAATGCTTTGATTTATTTTATTACCATGTTCTTGACTTCAGGGCTGTGGACGATGTCGTTCTGTTCGTGTTCTTCTTTGTAGTTCTGTTTACTGGATCAGCCACAAAAAAAAGAGAATTGAAAGTGTTTGAAGTCTCTTGACACAGATATCTTAAATCCTTTTATTCACTTTTGTTTTTTGATGGTCATGATATCATTGTCATGGGAGGCAGTGGCCTTCATTTAGAAGGGTGTAGTTAGTGTCCACTTTTGATTCTTTGCTAATAGTCTCAGTGCAGAAGACTCCGTTCATTGTGCGACTGGTGTATTATCACAGTAAAATTGTGGCAATAATGAATATAACGTTCAATATTTTTGTACTTATTTAACCCCATACACAATCAAAAACAAATGCAATGTTCAGAATGTGCTTATAGTGACAGATTATTGTGTTTTCCACTCACACAAAATCATTGTGTGTGCACTGTTTTTTTCTTTTTCTTCTTTACTCTCTCACTTCTGAATTCCCTTTCTTCATTCATTTTTACACTCTTTTCTCATTTGCAAACCTGTACACTGCATACGTGATCCAAACAAAAAGCAAAACAGCAGCAAACTAATCCCGACCTCCATCGGCCAACCCTGCCGGTACTTTACAATAGTGACTGATGGGGTCGAGGCAACACCCACCTCAATATATTCAATATACAGCAGAAAACAAAAAATGAATACAATTTGAATTTTAAAAAAAAGACAGAAAAAATACAGTTTAATTGTAAAATTAGAAAAAACTAAGATAAAAAGCCAGCTTGTAAAAATAGAACAATTAAAAACACTGTATAATAAAAAGACATTACTGGCATATAATGTTCCCAGCAGAAACAATAGTCCTATCACTTACCAAATCGGTATGGAACTGCAGGAAAATTCCCTTTTCTGCCAACTCTTCTTTAGTTTTAAGTGAGAAACACGCAGGATTACTGCTTCCTGTTTTGAAATGACAGCAATAAGCATTACATGAGAACTGCAATGTGCTGAGTGCAATCTCTTTCACACAATAGCCTCACTTTGGAATCAGGTCACTGTGTTGAGAAAGTAGCCCAGGTCAGAAAATGTACTTACAGAATGTGAACTTCAGCCCCGGTTGATTGACATAATCCTTGCAATATGGAGGCTGTGTGGTCCAGTGGTTAAAGCAAAGGGCTTGAAACGAGGAGGTCCCCGGTTCAAATCCCACCTCAGCCACTGACTCATTGTGTGACCCTGAGCAAGTCACTTAACCTCCTTGTGCTCCGTCTTTCGGGTGAGACGTAATTGTAAGTGACTCTGCAGCTGATGCATAGTTCACACACCCTAGTCTCTGTAAGTCGCCTTGGATAAAGGCGTCTGCTAAATAAACTAATAATAATAATGACCCAGTCTTATCGTTAGGTCTCTTAAAATTACAATGTATTATTTTGTGATCTTAGTCTGTAACCATTCGAAAGATGACTCACATGTGGGTTTGAGTAGGATAGACAGATACTATACCCTCTGTGTAACCCACTTAAATCACAAAGTCAGTGTTGCAATACTTTCTAAAGTTGAATGAATACAGTCATGTTAATAGTGAGCAGATAGGTTTGTTGATTGTTTGAGTAGTATTGTTCCTTGGGAGAACAAAATACTGAGCTCAAGTCATATGACTTCATAAAAACGGCAGGTGCTCTGTGTTTGTTATTTGAGTTTAATTAAAATTGCCAAAATGAGTTGATTAAGAATCTGTACAAATACGCAAGAACAGCGAAAGATACGCCCATGCCCAGCTTGAGTAATGAAGATCGCCTGGTTGCTATCGGCATGATTGAAGGCGGACTGTCTGTGAGAGAAGTTGCCTGGAGAATGAGATGTTCTGCTTCAACAATCAGCAGACTAGTCCAGAGAAACCAGCTCTGTGAGGAACAGGCCACGTCCTGGAAGGCAGAGGGTCACCACCGGCCCAAGACCGTTATGCTGACTGTTGCATTATTCAAGCCAACCGGTGGGGCGGTGGAAGGGTGATGAGGTGGGGAGGAATCTCCTTTAACACAAGAATGCCTTTGGTGCAGATGGAGGGCAACCTTACTGCTCAGCGATACATTGACGAAGTCCTTCAGGCAACAGTTTTTCCGTTCCTGCAAGCCAATCTGGAACTGTCGATGTTACAGCAGAACAATGCAAGACCACACAGTGCTAGGATTACAATTGCACGACTTCAGGAAAACAATGTCAAGGTCTTGCCTCGAACATCTGTGGGACCAAATCGCCAGTGCCATCCACAGGAGACAACTGCAATGAGCCAGCCTTCGCCAGCTGGCTGCAGCTGCACAGGAAGAGTGGCGGAACATCCCACAGCATCTATCCAGAGGCTGATCAGGTCTCTGCATCATTGCTGCCAGGATTGTGTTAATGCTCAAGGAGGTCATACCCGATACTAACTTAGGAACTTTGTAATGTTTTCATTTTGACAGTGTGTCACGTTTCATACTGTAAACTTATCATGATTCTTTGATCTGTATTTTTGTTCACATTTTCTGTGATTTTGTTTGATATCTACGTTTAAAATATTTGATTAAATCCATTAGACCTGAGTGTTGCATTTCTTTTGTTCATCAGTGTGTGTGTAGGTGTATATATATATATATATATATATATATATATATATACACACACATACACATACATATATAATACAATAGCTTAATTTCAATACATTACTTTATTGATAGATATGAGACTAGGAGTGCCTCTTCACCAGTGGGGGTTGATCAAGCCAAGGGCATTAAACATATTTAGTATTTAGCAACACGCAGGATGTGATGTGGAAAGTAAAAATAAAAACACCACGCACAGTATTGCACTGGTGTAGAATCCCTTTATACCGGGAAGCCAATACCTTGCTTAGTATTTGTATTGTATCTACAGTATTTATATCATTTATTGTAACCAGTACCATTTGGTGTTTCCAAAAAAAATCCCCTTTACATGAAACAGGTCCCTCACAACAACATTAACAATAAAACTGTATGTAAGGGGCAATGTGTAACATTGAGGGAGGGTGGGGGTGGGGTGGGGGTGGGGTGGGGGTCCTTGTAAATGGAAGTTTGTCCCTTGTTAAAATACGTAAGCTTTTACAGGACTTTTTTGCTGATTCAGAATGGAATTTCCTCTGTTCTATGTATTGCATTTAAATTGCTTTGTTTAGCTCTTAAATGTCCAATGGATATGTGAAACTACAGTTAGAACGAGGGCATAATCATTGCAAGTGTATTCTGCAGTATGCTGGGGTATATTTCAGTGATCAACTTATCTGACGCAATCTAAAAGCTAAATACTGAAATAAAAAAAAATTAAAAAATGACTAATCGTATTTATCGTTCGCTCTCTGGTGTTATCAGATGTGAAGATAAGGGGTGTGATGTTGTATTTAGCAATGCAGAGGTGTAAAAGCATCATGGGCAATGAACCAAAACTTCTAAACACGCCAAAAGTCTGTCTGAATAAGTACTGATTTCCGGGGTTAGGTGCAGTTACTTGGAAGTTTAGTTACATTGAACATTTCAAAGCCTTCACCTGAAACCTGCTGTATGGGAAAGATACCCTTGCAGGTAAAGGTTCTTTCAAGCCAAGCAGCAGCTCTTTTATTTGATTTGATTTTATTTGAAAGCAGCAAACGCCATGCTGTCTTCATGTGGTCAGTGTTTCATTCCCACCTGCACTTCGCATGGACACATTTAATTTCCCCCTTCAGGTTGTAGTCCGATTGCATTTACATTTTTACAAGGTTTAGTTTAAGTTATATTTTGTGTGCGTTTTGGTTTAAAGGTTTCTGATTTGTGCATTGTGAAGGAAGCGTGTAGTTTCAGTTTGTGTGCATGTGTGTGCTGCCCCCCCCCCCCGTTCAAAATAATGTTTTTCAATAAAAACATGTCCTACTGTATTCATGCCTCATGTTGTCAGTTGCATCTATGCATTCCGAGACCTGAATTTATTACTGGCTTAAAGCGTCAGGTTAGTCGCATATGAAACAGGTTCAATGGATGTAATCTAACTAGGCTCAGCTAAATGACTAACCACAAGCTGAACACAGCAGATTTCAGCTCTCTGAACAACCAAGGTCTCCGATTGCGATGGAGTATTGACAAGCTCTGCCCATATAAAACAAAAGCCATATACTGAAATGCAGAAATATAGTTTGAAATCTTCCTTATCCAAGTACGGTTTAAAAAAATAACAACACAGCTACTGATTGAAAAACATACTAAGCTTTATTGCCGGCTAGTGATTGTAAATAGCAACCCTGTAACACTGCGTACAGCATCAGGAAGAAAACAAAAAAAGTTGAAAAAAAGGTCACAAAAAACCCCCCAAAAAAACAATGCCCAGTTTAAAATTACTAGTATTTTTGTTTTCCCTTCTTCAAAAAAAAGCATTTTCATACATTGTGACCAGTGGCTTTAATCTTCTGTAGTAAATTCTATGGGTTTAATTGTCACACAGCATTATCAGTAAGAAATATACAAGGGCCTCTGCATTGCACAATACAAAGGAGTTATTTACACAGGCACCTTCTGTTGAACATAAAGGTATCTCACGTAGCATGGCAACACGACCCGCTGTGGCGTGACAACTACACTGAAAACACGATTTTAGGCAATAAGTCCCAATGTACAAATAAAATGTTAACGTTTCATTAAAGAAAGTTTCCAATGTAATCGTGTAATGTTTTAAAACAAAGTCTGTCTTGGTCGTGCCTTGGCGGTTCACAGTGCACTATGAGAAAGGTGAAAAAAAAAAACACAATGCATTCTAAAATGACACAGATCTAAAAATTGAATCTGCTATTGAAAAGGAATGCATGGTCCCTGAGCAGCTCATCCAGTTAAAGCGCTGCTGCTGGGAGAGCAGGATGAGTCACACAGCTTGGACGGCTCCAATTCATGTCCGGGCTGTGCAGAGAGGCCGAACTTTGCTGGGGACTCTGAAGGGGGCGTCACGTTAGCTCTGACGCTCCTCATCACGCAACAGTGAACCCTACTGGCCAGGCAACGAGCACATTCAGAGTGGATAAGAGGCAGGGCTGCTCTGGACTGCTTGACGTAAAAGCGATTCTGGCTTTAGGCTTGTGAGATGGGAGGACGCTCACACGCCCTCAGAACATGTGTGCTGTGTGGGGACTCGCTGCGGTGAGGAGAAAAACATAACTGAACATTCCAAATTGAGCGAAAACAAATAAAAATAATAATTGGTCACTCTAAATTAAAAATAAAATAAAATAAAAGGAATGCATGGGAAAAGTGAGTATTTTCAAAAGTAATGGGCAGTCATAAAATAAACCTCCCTCAATCCTGCCTGCTGAAGATGATGCATTTTGGCAGAGAGTACATTTAGTTTCTCGTTTCCTTTTATCCTGAAATGTTTTGTTAACAACCGTCTTCCAAATGCTTTAAAAACATTTTTTCACCTGTTCTTTTCATCATTAGTGTAAGTAGCTGTTAAAACAAAAACACCTGCCTTATCTACAGGCTCTAATCATCAATGTGGGCTTTCTCAAGCTGAAGCTCCACTTGAATCTGTTCTTGAACGGGATGAACGGAACAACTTTACAGTGTTTGCATATATAATACATAAATAAATACTAAAAGGGTTAACAAAACATCACCCTCGCATCATCGCTTTAAATCCCACATTCTGCTTGAATGCCCTCCAAAACTGAGCACATGTGAACCACGTGTTCTACCAAGCCAATCTTACTTGCATCAACACGACCTCCTGTTACATTAGCGAGGCATCAGGTAAACATCTTTATGGACTTGAAAGATTCCCATCACTGCAGGCATCACACATTGTAGTCAATAGGATTTCTTTCTCAAACTGGCTGTATGGGTAAGCGGTTTCTAGTCTATTCTGAATCATTGTCCTTAGCATTCTGGGTATTAACTACACGTGTAAGTGGAATGCAAAAGACAGTTATTTGTGGCGGAGGCTTCATTCTGTAGTGCAAGATCTTGAAGTAACTAGCAGGTACGGCCCTCAAAAACATACAAATAACTCATTTTAACAGGCAAGTAGGCCAAATAAAACTCCTAGGTAAATAACCAATCCTTTAAACAGACCCCTTATTGGTACGCTGAACTTTTTGTTTGCCATACTGTATTTTAAATTTAGGACACTCCTCTATATATTTCCTTCCTGTGCAGCAGGTATTAGGACCTGTGCACCACACTGAATTTGATGCACAGGAAATGAATCTATACTGTGGTGGCAAGAAAACAAAAATGGCAACAACAAGCAGGACTTGTGCAAATGGTGTCATGTGATACGACAGGGAAGAATAGGTTTCAGGTATTATTACACATGTAACGCTTGAAACAATAGGGCACCAGTCAATGAAGAGAGTAGAAGAAACAGGGTTTAAAAAAGCAGCCAATATAATATAGGTTCTTTTAATAAGGGTGTAATAGTTGAGTAAGATCAGGCAGTGTTATAACAGAAAGCTCTGCAGAAAGGGTTGGAGTGCAAAGGTCAGGCTACTCCCTTTGTCATGAGGGTGTTCAATAAGGCAAGGCTGCATCATCAACAACAGGATTGGAACAATCAAGTCAATAGTATCATGATACAGTACTTTTGACATTAAAATAGTTTAAGCACATTTTGTACATAGTTTAAAAGAAGACATAGCATAGATCTGTGGGGTCGCCTTGACAGGACACGTCTCAAGAGGTCCTCAGGGACGCACATTCCCATTGTAACATCAGGGGCCGCACTCGTCTTCTACACATGTTCACATGGACATGATTCGTTAAACAAATAAGATTAGAAACTGAAGGTTTGGCAATGTTTGGTTAGGCGAAACGCAAAAGTAAAAGGTCTGTTTTAGTATACATGTAAGCTATAGGTTTTTTTTTTTTTTTTTTTTTTTTAAACACAAATCAATTATACAAACAATGTCAACACATATCTGATACCGCAATACGGTAACAATTACTAGTCTGAACCGGTCATGAAATGTTTGAATGGAAGGTTTTCAGCAAATATTAATTTTGTGTAAACACCCCTATGTCATAAAATCATTATTTATATATATATATATATATATATATATATATATATATATATATATATATATATATATATATATATATATATATATATAAAAATCAGTCACATATCAGAAAGTCAGTTAAGGTAAAAATAGAAAAATACAGGTACAAAATCCCAGTACATTCAAGAGACAGTACTAGCACACAATGGGGATACTGTTATTATAATTCTATAGGAAATGTGATTAATAGACATCTTCTAAATAGGAAAACCAGACGTCTGCCTTTCTCAAGGTTGAATCAAGCTTGCTGCACCAAATCACTACCAGGAGAACTGTGAAGTCGCTGGTTATCAACGACCCAGGTTATCTTTTTCAACATTCAATTTAACATTATATATATATATATATATATATATATATATATATATATATATATATATATATATATATATATATATATATATATATATATATATATACACACACACACACAAACATACAGACACACACATTTCTTTTTCCTCTAAGAAGACTAAAAAAGGGGTTAAGAGAGATCAGAGAAAGGTATTTAGAAGAACTTGTGATAAGATATTTTGGTTTAGGATTTAAGGTGCAAGTATTGTTAAAAGAGACATTTCAATAAGTGTCAGTGTTTTTCTACACTACAGTTTAAGAGTAAGAACATCAGAAATGATTTGTGCTGATATAGTACATCTACTACCTGAAAATATCAATGCCCCCAACTAGTTCAGTGCTAACCTAGCGACTTTCTTTTAAAGAGACTGCCCCCTTTTATGTCGGCTGAAAACAACTTCTGCTGCTTGATTATCAATACACAGCAAATGTTTGTCTTTTTCCTAAAAAATTAGATTTTTTGTTTTTTAACGATTTTACAGAATACCATTTTTGTAATATTTATTTAATAAAAAGCACACATTACTGTTGCTTCCTTGTTATCAGTCCTTGTGCGTGATCAGGTGGATATTTATCATTTCTGAAGTGTTACCAGCACCGTATCACTGGGTTTCTAGTGGTTGCTCAGAGTAGGTAGTGGAGACATTAACAAGGCAAATGACTAGAGTACAGAGATCGTTCGACATCAAGGAAAAATGTGCAAGAAAATACAATAATTTAAAATTGCGTTCATCAAAATTGTAGGAAGAAGCAACAGAAAATAACTATCACAAAAAAAAATGTATTCTGTTTCAATAACATTTTAACTGATAAAATCACTGTTTTCACAGACCCAGATTAGTGCTAATCAATGTTAATTAAGGTTAAGTATTACTGGCCCAATTTAAATGGCCTGCGACCTGCACGGAACTCTAGTCACAGTCCACACAAGGTGGACTGCTCCACTTTCTGTAGAGCGGTCATCTCTAGGGTTGACAGATTTCTACAGAAAAACAACCTTGTTCTTCAAATCAAGCCCAAAAGAGAAACCCTGGCCACGCCACATTTCTGGTCACACTTGCCAATCTTTCAGAACCAAAAAGCAGTGGGGGTGGGTATTACTTTGCGCAAATTAGGCCTACGTTTCTTTGATATGTGTTTGAAATATGGACTATATCTCGCCTCAGACCACTCATGTCATTTTGAAATATGTATTTAGAGACTACAATTAAAGGTAAACGCATTTAAATTCATCCAAAGTGTATAAATCCTTTGCTTTTTTTCCGCCCATTACACATTACATGCGTAATACGAGTACAGTCAGCAGTAAGCCGTAGTCTTTAGCAGTATATTGCACCACAGTAACTGAACTGGAAATAGCAGTATAAGTTTGATGCATAATCCAAACAATGTTAGCTTAGTATGAAATCAACCAAAAAGGAAGAATTATACAATATAGTAAAGCATGTCTAGCATAATAAATATAGTAATGAAACATGGTAACGCAGACACGTACACACACATATATATATATATATATAGATAGTGTGCCAAGACTAGTGCTAATTGAGATCTGTGAAAACAGTTGTTAGTCTATCACTTAAATTCATGGTTTCTTCAGCATTATAAAATACAGGAAAAGGAAGCAGACATGTATATAAAACTATACAGCCTATTTCCCAATAATAGTCAAAAGGACATCAGCCAAAAAAGGGTGATGCAGTTGCTTTAAGAACATCAGCTCTCAGAAGCAGTGATGCAATAACTACTAAGCTAAAAGCTATTCTGTATCTCTGCAAGTTTCAGTGCCTATCTGCTTAAGAATTAAGCAATATTACTATTTTTTTTTCTATGAGCATTTGACAACAGTCATAATCCAGGAGAGGCTGGAGAGGTTAGGAAGAAAAAAAAAAAAAAATTCAACAAAATAGAAAAGCAAAATCAGACAGGTTGCTAATGCACACACACTCAATTGTAAAGAAGCTTAAAATTATCTCGAAATAAACAAAACCAATACTATATAAAAAAAAAAAAACAGAAATTAATATATGACCCTCCCCCCTCATTTTAACAAACAAGAGCACATTGATACAGTATTGTTGTACCATCATAAAAGGGTATTGTAACCAGAATCCCTCTAGTTCTACAGCAGCAAGCATGGCGTCACTCTTTTTTTTAGCGAAGTGCGAAGCTCAATTGACGAAGTTCACCTTGCCTCTCATCAACAGTTTAACCTAACCACTAGCAGCCTAAAGCTCTTCCAAAGAACACTTCTTTCACACACACGCGCATGCACATGCACGCACGCATACAGGCGTCCTTAGTGATGACAAAGCGATTGGAGGAATCCTTCACTGCTTTCAGCTAATTTGTCCCTAACTGCATCAGCTTTTCTGTACAGTACCTTGGAACGTCATTTCAAACAGAGTGAGAGAGTTTCAATTCCATCCAAGCAGCTACTTCACCAGTAATGGGTCCCTCTCAGTCCTCCTGTGTGTGCGTGTGCGGAGGGGATGCAGAGGTAAGCAATGCATGCCTCTCCTTAGGAGGGGAAGAAATGCAATATTTCTACTGATAGTCTGTCAGGCTACTAATTCTTATTGGTAAAATCATACAAACCATAAAAATAAAAGCTGTTCCAAGCAACACATAACAATAGAGGATTGTTCTGTGATCAAGACAATGAGCAGCAGGTAAACAAAAAAAACAAAAGAACAAAAGTGAATGAGTTTATATTTATCAGAAAATGATTTAGATTAGCTCCTACTCGTATGTTCAAAACATTAAGCGCACAGTTCATCTCAACTTCCCTTTTAGCACTTCAAATTGTGCTGGTTATGTCAGCTACTGAAGTGTTACTGGAATTCCAGCAAAGGCAAAACAGTATAAATGAGCGAAACCCTTTCAAAAGAGGGGAGCAGGAAACCGGAAGCTTAGTCAGCAGTCAACCTTTCTTCCCCAGGTACAGGAGATTTCAAAAAGGGAAATAGAATTGATCTTTTTTCTTTTTGTAGCAGGAACATCTTTGACATTAGACAGTATATTTAACTTTGGAGCACCCCTAGCAATAAGAGAGACATTTTCAAAAAGCTAAGGGCAATAACACAGAGAGTCTCACAGTATCTCAGTCTGACTTTGCAATAGGACAACAAACAGAAGCGTGCTGTGTTGGCCTATTTTGTAACCACAAACCCAACCGCAACACTTCAGCAATAACCGTGTCCAATAAGAAGCCTGTCTCTTTAAAAGAATGAGGCCATGCTTTACCACTGCGTAGAACCCAACCCAATTAATAATGGTACATTCATCCACAATCTATATATGTACAAGCAAAGGTTAAAATGATTCATAAATAATATACAATGGGTTTAGAATAGTAACAGACACGTGGACTGGGAATTAATGTCTTATTGTTCCAGTGTCATAAAATCTGAATAATAATTCATCAATAATCATTCATGTCACAAATTAAAATGGTCTTGAAGGTAACAGTACATGTTATAAACTTTAACAAACACTGAGGATCAGTCCAAATGGAAATTTGTGAACAGTTCTCAGAACAAAACAAGAAACAAAAAATAAAATAAAACAAGACAAGCACAAGCATCTCCAGCTAGAAAGGAGTGCAGTGTGGCTATGCTATTTAACTTCCGGTGAGCAGCATAGAAAACTAGCATAACACATTCACACTAGGTTTTCAAATGCTACTGTTCTATATGGTCAAGTATCGGCATAAAAATGCATTTGTTTTATTTTTCAAGTATTTCAAAGTCATTGTTTAAACTGAACATTTTACTAATACTCAGATACAACACGTGTATTGATGTTCTACGGTGTGAAATCAGACCGTACTCTTGCATGCTGACTGGACCATCTGGACCAATCCCATAACATTACCAGACGAGTCAGACACAAGAAGCGTGGAAGCTTGGCCAAGGAAGCGTCTTTGCATTTCCAGCGTGATAAAAAGAAAACTTTAAAAGCACGATTGCATAAAGGCCTTGCTGGCGATGGCTATAGAAAGGGCCGGTTCCATTGACCTTGCCTAGTAGACTTCTTATCTAGTAGACTGATAAAGGAGGATCTTTCGATCTGAGCTCGCAGCAAAACGTACAGAAGACCACCAACGTGATTGCTCGCTTCGTTTTACACTGTACAATGAAAACCCAACTCAAACCCATCATGAATAGAGGTTCTTCAACCCACCTTTCTTTTTATTTAATTGTTGGTTTAATCTAATGTTTTTTTCATTGCTGAATATTTATAATTTCCAAATTATTTATTTATTTATTTATTTATTTATTTATTTATTTATTTTTTAACACAATTTTAATTCAGACAAAAACAAAACTCTAGTAAGAACTGTAACGTTTGGGTTTTATTCCTTCTGTTAAACTTGGGAGAAACATACATTGAACACAACTGATGACACTGAAGTTCAGTGGAATCGATCAAAGTGCAAACTAAGTTTCTGGTTCTATTTAAAAGGCCAATTTAATTTAGAAGTCAATTTGATTTAAACAGTTTAAAAAAAAAAAAAACAGCAAGGAATTTCTTTCTAAAAAGTGTACTCATGTATTTAGTTAATATTTACTTAAAATATGCTTTAGTTTTAAATTAACTAACTGTAGTAAAAATACAATAAATACAAATAAAGAAAAGTGGTTATTCTATCAATCAGTCTCGCTATCCCTCCCATATTAAATGGAGTCTACTGTTGATCACACGCACTACCAAACAAGTTCAACCGTGTCTTTATAAGGGTTACTGTGTTTAACCGTGATTGAAGCCACCTTCCTGCTGTGCAATCCTGTGCATGACGCTTCACTAGGGATGGATCCCACTCGAGATGAGACACCTTGGGTAAATAACTTACTGTGTTCACTTAAGAAAAACAGAAAGCCAAGTAAAAAAAAAAAAAAAAAAGATTTAAAAATAAAATGCACTTTTGTTACAACACTTGACCATAAAAAAGGCAGCCTTCTCAGCACACAGCAGTTATCTGCTAACCTGTCACAGCCATCGAGTGGCAAGCTAAGATCTGGGACCAGCTACAGGAAGTCCAATCCCTGTGGTGTTAAAATTGACTCCCCCAAAGACACAAGCTGAACTGAAGTCGCTCAGGACAACATCCCACACGGGCCTTCCATAGTCAGGACTTGGGAAGGGGATTCAAAAACAAAAAAAGCACACAGTTTGTTTGTTTGTTTGTTTTTGTTTTGTTTTGAAACGGTATGCCTTCACTGGTCTGCACAGGAAATGAGCACTGGGGTTTGGGCCATGTCGTTCGGTGTGCCTTCACGTTGCATGGGTACCGTGTGCTGGTTCCTGTAATAAAAATAAAATCAACAGCGTTATGGGAACGGACACAAAACTGAATGAGGACTTGCAAGAATATCTGGAGAAATGGAAGAGTGGCATTGCAGAAGACAGACTTGTAACAGGTTCCTCTTTAAAGAAGTGCTAACCAACCAGCTTCTAACCCCTTCAAATCAGCTTTATTAGCGTGATCAACTGCCCACTTTTACTGTGCTGAAAATCTTTGGGATATTCAATAGTTTTTTTGCTAATTTAAAAAAGGTATGCAAATGAGCTGCTTACCGTGTATAGTGTTCTACTTAAAATATCTGCATATCCCACTTCAAAAAGTAAAGAAAAACAAGCAAAGGAACAACAGATCTTCAAGACTAGAAAAGGCAATGATATAGCTAGTGGTAATAGGTAGGAAAGTAGATTTTAAAACCTTAGTTAGCATCTCTGTTAAATACGAGTAAACAACGAGATACAGACTGGATTGCTATATTATGTGACTAAACTTATTAACTGCTTCTGATTACCTGCAGGTGCAGCAACCCATAACGATGTTAAGGCTATATTGTGCAGGTATATATATATATATATACAGTGCCTTGCGAAAGTATTCGGCCCCCTTGAACTTTGCGACCTTTTGCCACATTTCAGGCTTCAAACATAAAGATATGAAACTGTAATTTTTGTGAAGAATCAACAACAAGTGGGACACAATCATGAAGTGGAACGAAATTTATTGGATATTTCAAACTTTTTAACAAATAAAAACTGAAAAATTGGGCTGCAAAATTATTCAGCCCCTTTACTTTCAGTGCAGCAAACTCTCTCCAGAAGTTCAGTGAGGATCTCTGAATGATCCAATGTTGACCTAAATGACTAATGATGATAAATAGAATCCACCTGTGTGTAATCAAGTCTCCAGATAAATGCACCTGCACTGTGATAGTCTCAGAGGTCCGCTTAAAGCGCAGAGAGCATCATGAAGAACAAGGAACACACCAGGCAGGTCCGAGATACTGTTGTGGAGAAGTTTAAAGCCGGATTTGGATACAAAAAGATTTCCCAAGCTTTAAACATCCCAAGGAGCACTGTGCAAGCGATAATATTGAAATGGAAGGAGTATCAGACCACTGCAAATCTACCAAGACCTGGCCGTCCCTCTAAACTTTCAGCTCATACAAGGAGAAGACTGATCAGAGATGCAGCCAAGAGGCCCATGATCACTCTGGATGAACTGCAGAGATCTACAGCTGAGGTGGGAGACTCTGTCCATAGGACAACAATCAGTCGTATACTGCACAAATCTGGCCTTTATGGAAGAGTGGCAAGAAGAAAGCCATTTCTTAAAGATATCCATAAAAGTGTCGTTTACAGTTTGCCACAAGCCACCTGGGAGACACACCAAACATGTGGAAGAAGGTGCTCTGGTCAGATGAAACCAAAATCGAACTTTTTGGCAACAATGCAAAACGTTATGTTTGGCGTAAAAGCAACACAGCTCATCACTCCTGAACACACCATCCCCACTGTCAAACATGGTGGTGGCAGCATCATGGTTTGGGCCTGCTTTTCTTCAGCAGGGACAGGGAAGATGGTTAAAATTGATGGGAAGATGGATGGAGCCAAATACAGGACCATTCTGGAAGAAAACCTGATGGAGTCTGCAAAAGACCTGAGACTGGGACGGAGATTTGTCTTCCAACAAGACAATGATCCAAAACATAAAGCAAAATCTACAATGGAATGGTTCACAAATAAACATATCCAGGTGTTAGAATGGCCAAGTCAAAGTCCAGACCTGAATCCAATCGAGAATCTATATATATATATATATATATACACATATACACACACACAATCAGTTACTAAGAAATAATTAATGAAACTAAAATTCAAATGGCAAACATTTTGACTAGAAGTCCTTTTCAATGTCTTTTAAATGGATATTTCAATGACACTGACAACGTCTTCTGGTCAAAACGTTTGTTGTTGAATTTTCTTTTCTTTTAGTATTTCTTAATTCAGCGCTATGGAGTGTTTCATAGTCATGGATAACCGAGAGTCACCTCTCCTCCAGTGGTTTCTGAGGAGTAATTTCTGAGGCCCTTGCCCAGTGGCCGAAAGCTGGAACCGACATGAAGTGAAAACGCTTCACACTGAGCTGCAAGGCATGACAGGGAGCACATTAACGTCAAACAGGAAGACCTTAAGGGATTTGATGAAGTGTGGCCAAGCCACTCTAATCCCCCCAAAGGATGTGATTAGCTCGTGGTAATCCCCAATTTGAAGGGCGCCTGCAATGATAAACGTGTATGCGCTTCAATTGCAGAGAGATTGTCAGTCATTTAAAAGGTAATGTGGTGAATTGTATTTTGTGTGATACAGTAAATCTTCCTGGAGGGAGACTAGCAGCTATTTTGGACTCACTAGTGGATGGAATGCAGGACATTGTTGCAATGGGGGAGGGGGGACCTCGTGGAAAATAAGACTGAAGCAACAGAGAAAAACCAAAAAGATACAGTTTACTAAATAAGCCTTTAAAATCACTCTAGTGGAGAGTTATAAAAGGCTATCTGGCACCACACAGGTGCTTTATCCAATTGGGTATATTCAAGGCTTACCTGTGCACATTCTCCATCGCCGCCACCTCTGCCAGTGCAGCTAGGCTGAAGAAGGCTGGGATAGGAGACACACTTGGCATGTCTGCTGTAATACTGCACTCTGGATGTGCCTGCGTGTCTCTGCAGCTCCCTCGGTCCTCGTTGCATAAAGTCTCTTGGTTGAATGGCTTCTCCTCATGGTCCTCTAACAGTTCCCCTGCTCGGTCTCCTATTCACAGAAACATAAAACCCAGGTAGGATTTAGGCTTCAGAAACGTCATCATGAAGCACACTGCAGACTTTCAGTCGAAGGTGCTGTGGAGGGCTCTGTGTACAGCTATGGCATCAGCCAATAGAATGAACTCATTTTGCTTTACAAAATTGAATGAAACCTGATGAATAATATTACGCTAATAAATTGAATTACACACCTCTTTGTAGTTTCCCCATATACTTAATTTCGAAATCCATCATGAAATACTGTTATACTTTTATGGCTTCCAGTAGACTTTTGTGATATAATTTTGTAGTTTCTTTGATTCCACAATGTTAATTAAAAGACCTAAATTATGTTATTTTTTATTTTTTTATTAAATGATGTCTCAGTCTTAAAATTCTAGATGATGCAAAATGTTTGGCCAGAGCTGTGCATTTCTACACAGTTCACATACTGCATTAGTCCTGTATGATTCAGATCTTTAGTAATACAGTAGTTATCATTCAGTAAATTAATAAGAAATACAACAAAAGTAAATCAATTGAGTTTACATGAACCTTCTTTAATATCAAATGAGATTTCATTTATTGCACAGTGCCACCCTGTGGTTTTATGTTACACTTTTCTTTCAAAAAAAAATCAAAAAATCGGACCGCTTCTGCACACACCGGTCTAGACTATTCAATCCAGTCCTTGTCACTTGTCAGGACTGGATCACAGGGCTGTAACAACTGAACAGGTTTACAGGTTTTAATTTTGTGCCCAATTTCTACACTGTTAGCCAGATCAACGGACGTTCTTGATTCCTGATATGAAGCCAATTTCCCAGCCCAGTGAAGGCAAAGTCAGAGCTCCCCTTTGAACCCCCCAGCCAAGACCACCATGTCGAGACTGGGATTCAGATCAGTTAACTCCCACGGCCCTCCACGCAGCAGTGCCTTTACCAGGTGAGTAACAGGCAGTCCCACCCATCACTCAGTCCTGGTGTGACTGGCTGCACTTTGACCTGCCTTTCAAACACAATGCCCTACCTTCTCCACGGGGCACCCCCCCGTCCGCGCTGCGCACCAGGTGAGTGATTTTCTTCTTCCTCGCCTTCCTCTTCTGGCTGCCCACCAGAGGCTCTCCCTCTCCTGCTGCTGGCTCCGGAGGGAGGGGGTTTGACGGCGCTGAAGCCTTTGTTTTCTGGGCAGCCTCGGCCGGGCTTGTGTCTTGGGATACTATGGCTGAAAGAAAAGAGGAGGGAATGATGCCTGGTGATATTGACTTGGATACTCCTTGGGGCTTATTAGGTAGCATTTGGCTGTACTCACCAGCCCCAAGATGGTAGTACAAGATTAAAAGGTTGTGGTATGTTTTATATATAAAAAATGCTATGATCAAACAGTTTTACATGATCAAATCATGAAACATTGTGCTCCACATTTTACTTTTTTAATTTTTTTGCACACATTTGTAATTTTCCCTGCTTCCTCTAGAAAAAAAAAACACAACAGACTTGGGCCCTTAAACTTTTCAAAGAATTCAGGTAGCACAGAAGAAACCAGCTGAATTTACAAGTTCCATTTTCGACTTGAATACCTTTATCCAACGTGGTGGGTTTCTCCTTTTTGTGCTTATACTTGTTGACGATTTTGTGAAATAAATTCTTTTTCTGTGACGGAGATGAACCTGACCAAAGAAAAAAAAAAAAAAAAAAAATGATGCTGGATGTGTAACCTTAACCTTGCCATTCCTGAAACATTGTAAGATACTCCATTTCAAAGACGGGTCCTGTCTTATCACTAAAACCCATTAATGCTATTCCACAGTCTACATTATAACATGGCTATAACTGTTGTTCTATTCATTACAATGGGAGTTGTCACAGTTGTCCATTAGAGGGACAGCAATGCAAGATCAAAGGGTGGCTGGGTCAACAGCTTTTAAAAATGCACACAGTTTTTTTACTAATGACACAGAATTGTACAAAACATATATATCAATCTTCCTGATGTCGCAACGCACCGAGGCGTGCAATTATAGGACCACAACGCCCACTCTGTCGTGGCTTACTGCTGAAATGTAACATTTCGTACATTATTTCAGCAATGAAAGCGCAGACTCTCGGCTCACCCCCTTTGTTTGGTCTCTGCTGCTCGGATGCCCCGTTCCCACTGCTTTTCTTCTTGTTTGTGGTGGTCGTGATGTTCTTGCGGTCGAAAGTCAGAGGGCTGTACTGCGGCAGGCTGTTGAATTTCTTTTCAAATTCTTCTTCCAGCTTCCCTAAACTACTGAGAACAAAACAAGCAATGTCTAACTGTAACTTCTACTCCAGGGGGAAAATGTCGAAGAATTTTGTAAAGCCGAGGGAACACAAAGACACTATAACGACCCATACAACTACCATAGGGCTCATCATGACATATGGCGGTGGCTGAATTAGTCAGGAGCTCAAACACAGCATTGAAGCAGCTCATACCTAATTAACCAGGTGATGTGCACATACAGGTCTGAACAGTGGTCCCCTATGAGCATGTTTTTATTGCATCATTGTGCTCCTCATTACAAAATTCATTCAGTGGATAGATCATGTGTGGATACCCCCCCCCAGTGACTTGGCAGTCCTATATAGAAGTTACATGCAGATGTGTTTTTAAAGTAAAACAAAAAAACAGCAGTTTTAGCAAGGCATGAAAAGATAAGATCAGTGTTCAGTCAAGGCTCACCCAAGTACAGATTCCTCTTTAGATTTAGATTTCTTTAGCTTCTTGGGATTGCTGCTCCCAGTCTGTGAAAATGTCCAGCTGTCATCAGTCCAGCAACCCTCCTGATCGGAGATACTGCCTCTGCCAGAGCCTCTCTTACCTGCACAGCACAACACAGGACAATGGAGAGATAAACTAATATGTACCACCCCTAACATAACCCAGCACAAAGACCACAGCCCCAGCACCGAGAGGATACGCCATCTAAAACAAATGCTGCATCAGGAGGTTACTTAAAAGATGAAGGTCTTCTGAAAGACCTGCTTACAGAAACTCTCTCCTGTCTTTCTCTTGTTAGCCAGTGAGGTAGTTTGTATAAACTGGGCAGCTCAATAACAGCTTACCGTATGGTTTCCAAACATTACGTTTAAAACATACACTATAGAAATGACTTGAGCACTTGTGTTTTGCTCTTAACTCATTCGAACTATGAGAAATGTCCACAGGTGTAATAAGGAAAGTATTTATTTTTATTAACTCGTTTAGGAGGGAGTTCAGCTTTCACTCACCCCTGTCTACGTTAGCCCGCAGTGATGTCAGCATTCCCTCCGACACAAGAGTCTTGTACAGAGCGCCTTTGCAGGTCCTCTCTGACTTTCTGGATCCGCAGGTTTCTGCCTTTGCATGGCCGTCCTTCTCCTCTGCTTCGACATGCCCTGGTGGGGGGCTCGGGGCGGGCTCTTCCTCGGGAACAGCGAGTGCCTCTTTGTTTATACTCGTCTCCTCAACCTTTGCTGCCAAAATTACATCGGTGCTGATGGAATCGGAATCCAAATCCAAGTGGGGCGGCTTCGAGTCCTCGGTCGTCTCGTGCTCTTTAGTTTTCTGCAGCTGCTTCACTTTGGGCTTCAACTTCTTCTTCGGTGGGGATGAATCAGACAGGGTTCTCTTGTCGCTAGATGGGCAGCCTGTCTTCTTTCGGGGGGTCTCCTCTTCTGCGCTCCCCCAGTCTCCCTTGGCGACCGCCTCAATCGTATAAATGACGCTCTCCAGGTCGGACTCGGACGACTGGCGCTTCTTGCAGGTCTTTTTGTGCGTGGTCTTCTCGGTTTTTGGAGTCTCCGGCCTGTCTTTTTTCTTCTTCTTTTTCACTTTCTCTGCTTTGCCAAACGCCGGCGGGCTGGCGTCAGTGGGGGTGGAGGAGGCGGAGGATGAAGATGAAGATGAAGATGAGGAGGATGGCGGTGGTAGTTGTCCCGGCTCATCCGGAGTTTCACAGCTCTGCAGCTTGCCGTCGGTCCCTGCTTTGCCGCCTGCTGAACCGTCACCTAGAGCAGAGGCTTCTGGGAGCGGGGTGCTCTCTGGCGCTTTGGCACAGATTTCAATTTCCACTCCTTCAGACGCCAGACACATCTGCAATAAAAAGGACAAGATCACTTCCGTTGTACATTTAAAGCCAATATGTTGTGTTCTATCATTTGCATGATATTTAGATAATAAATTAAACTTAAGATTAGCTTTATTCCCCCCTATATGTACAGTACCCATCATAGGCCTGAGTACAGCAAGGAAATACTAATGTTGTTATAGAAACCTGCATTAATGAGAATACTGCTGTATATTAACAAGCATAACCTATAATGTTACATAATGAAACAAACCCGAAAGCTAAAAATCTCAAACTTAGTGATTCGAAAGGTGCAGTTAAACAGACAAAGTGTAAAAGCCTGACTATACCTTTACAAGGATTTGAAAACTGAAACTAAACAAGACTCAAGCAAAGGTATGAAACCATTACCAAGCTCTGCAGTCTAAAAACAAAACCTTCTGTCTTTCCAGTCTTCCTCAGCAATCAAATATATTGGGTCTTTAATTAACAATTATTTTTAAATGAGAAAAAATTGTGTAACTCTTAAAACTATGAAGCAAACCTACTGAGAGTGCTTAAGAGGCCTTGAATTAAATTACTTAAAATTAAAGAAAAAAAAAGCGCAACTTTTTGGTGTATTATATTATTAAAAGATGTAATCATCTGTGGGCTAAATAATCAAATAGGAGACGCTGCTTGCTACCAGCAGGTGGCAGTGTTTACAATCTAAAAACAGGATCAGCAGGAGTTATTTACACAAATGTGAACTCTAGTTTTTAAAGACATCAAACGCAGTGGTAATGTCATTCTCTTAACCGTGCCAGTGTCAAACTTCTATTATCAGTTTGACTACACTGAAGGATTGAATATTAAATCATTAATAACTTCAAAAAACACTCAATTAAATACAAGATCATAAAATTTTAAATAAAACATAAAACCTTCTAATAAAACACAGCTAAAGACACTCACCAATACATTTGTTTACTAGACTTGGTTTCATATATGTTTTTACATTGAAAAATATCTCTTTTTCTTGTGTAGTACTGCAGTTACAATATCATGCCACTAGGTGTCACAGTCAAAGGTCAACGCTGTAGAAGGATACCTCTTCATTGTTAAGCACCAAATAGAAATCACACAAACATCTCCGTTAACTTGTAATACAGGAGATAAGTGTCACGCAATGAATGGAGGACATAAAGAGGTAAGAAACAGACATGCCAGGACCTCTGTGACCTGGTTCATAATAGCTTACCTCTGCAAGCTGGAAGAGTGCTGACTGGCCACACGGCTTCACTTCAGGGACAATGGAATGAGATGTACTTGAAGAGATCTGCACCAGAAAGCAAGGCATCAGGGGCTTGTACTGTACAAGCATTATCACTGCATGAAGGCATTTCCCTGGAAACCTGAAGGTGGCATGGTCAACAGCTCCCCCCGAAACACCACCCATCCACATTCATCACTGTGTGCTGCCTGGTACACACCTACTTATCAATACGCCAGCTTCCTTTATTTCAGCCGCATTATTGAGTCTGTGACTCATTATTTTAGACAGCCCTTCACGCACACTTAAAAAGGTATAAAGTCCCATATAACTTTAAAAATCATTGTTTCAAAATGTTGCTCAAAAGCAATGGAGTATATAAATATCAAAAGGTTACCCATTTGATGAATAATTTAGCTACACAAACTATATATATATCTCCTAGTGTCTGGATACAGATAATACGTATACATATGAACAGGAATGAAGGAGTGCTCAAAAGATTTCAAATCAATGAGATATGGTCTTACATTACTGCAAGACAACAGCTGTATTAGATACACTCAAAATACACAATGTAATGAATTTACTTTCTGTATAAACATCCATTCTCAAAAAAGCAATACAATATTTTGTTCACAAAAAATCATGGTTTCCTTCTTTTAAATGGTTGCTCGTCCTGTAACAGAGCTTGAATACATGAAGAAGAACATCTTACTTCTGAAAGTAACAGCAGGAGCATCCATGACTCCGAGTGACACAAGGAAGAGTTCATAGCAGGCTAACATATGGGAGAATGCAGTACCTGTAAACAGGCAGCACTGAATTATACTACAGAGTAAAACTCAACGTGCCTGTGAGTCTATTTGTTTTGGGATCTTTTGGGATGCAATTAAACCTTATGAATAGTTCCTTGCATCACAGCTGAAGTAGCCCTCAGCTTTACTCCTTGCCTCTGTGCTAAGCGCAGGGACGGACACAGAGACGAGAGGTGGCGACTGATCTCAACAGCTGCTCTGGGGAGCCGCTACGAAGCAATAACCAAGCTAGTCTGTATCTGTCAACTGTCACGTTCCCATCATACAGTCTGCGCAACGGTCAGCTGTGTACCTTCGTTTGTCTTCAAGGCAATGCTGCTTTGGGATCGCTATTAACACTGCCAGCTGTCCAGCCCTATAATCACAGGTCTACCCGACCTAAAGCACCAACAGTCGTACAGTTTCTAAACCCTCACAAGGTTAACTTTCTCTGCACTGTGCTTTAGAATGCAGATCTTGTAGACAGTCCAGTTTGTTCATGTGCCCCAAATATATATATTTTTTTTAAATTAGGGTCGCAAGTTGCCCTCCCCTTTGAAACCAGCATACCACTACATCACTCCACAATACACACAACACATACTCACAAACTCACGCTCCGTCCCTGATCAGGAAGCAAAGCTACATTTAAAAAGGATTCCCTTACCTCAGCCAGCTGAAACAATGGGGACTTCTCACACGGCTTCGAGGAGTCGGTGGTTCCTGCCCGGGATGTACTGGAAGATATCTGCAGTCAGAGCACAACACAGCAGATCACGTCACTTTCTGTTCGGTAATTCTTTTAAAAGATACTTTTATTGCAGCAGCAAAACTTTATCAATAAATGAGAGCAGTTCAGTCGACACAACTTTAAAAAGGTCAGCCAAGGCACTGTAGCTTTAACCAAAAGAACTGCTTTCACTGACCACTGCCTGCCCTTAAACTCATTACAAAGCACCTGGAATATCACCTGTTGGATACAAAATCATCACCCCCATCTGTTTTTTTGCTATTATGTGACTGTGTGACTGCAAACAGCTGTTGGAGGAGGAGCGGGGGTTTCTAAGGGACTAAATGAGCTCAGCTTTTTTGTCATTTTACATTGCAAGTTCAGATCACAACCCTGTGCATGTGGATTGCAAACTACATACGGTTGCATTAACTGCAATAATATGCAAATGAGTCTCCCTCCCAGGATTTCCCTTGCAAAAAGGACAATAGTTTGAAAGAAATAGAACAAAAAAGGGAAAGAAGTGGCGCCAATAAAAACAAAAGAATGAATCAGCCTTCATGTTTAAATGAGACTAAATGGAAAAGGACAAGGCGTATTCACCTCCCCTCAGCAAACTCAAACATAGATGACTTTCCACTATGGGAAGGGTCCAGCACGTCTGAATGCGAGGTACATGAGGAGATCTGGGGTTCAAAATGTTTCTGTGCTGCCAAAATGCTAACCATTTGGAAAAACGTTGGGGGGTGGGTAGGTAGTAGTCCTAATTTATGTTGTCATCGTTGACAACAAAACGTTAGATTTGTAAAAAAAAAAAAATTAAAAATACATTGGCACCACTTTTCTAACCATTCCTCGCGAATCAGACATTTGTAGAAAAGCACCTACCAACCGAACTCCAACATCATCCCTTTATCAAAGCTGCTGTATCACTCATCCCTCAACAGGGAGATACAGGTTTTATATGTAACAGAAGGCATGGCAGGGATGCTATTTGAAGAACACAATAAAGCAGTCATGCAATTTGCAATTTCAAGTGTGTGCTTCATATTTGCATGCACAGCCACAGCGCTTTCAGGCTGTCCTTTCAGAAATCAGGCTTTAGTAGCCTGCTTTATTTGATGTATCAGCAGCACATTTTACTCCAGTGAAAAACAATATATTTGTAAACACTGCATCTTTAGAATGGCTTGACATTTCCATTTTTCTTTTACAAGTGATAATATTAAACTGACTTTAGGCAGAATATATATGTCTGTCTTTGATAAAGCTCCTCAAATTACATTGAACTGTGTCCAAAGGCTTTCAAAGAAAAAACAGCTGCATTTAACTATGTAAGTGCAGGTTCATTATTACCCAGTAATGACCCGGGTGTTGTCCATTTGTTCAATGTAGTACGAATGTCTTTTGCATGTGTTTTTAACTATTAAAAGAATATCACATTCAAGCAGCAGATGGGAATTAAACAGGGAGGGGAACAGGCCTTGAATATCTTTAAATTGCCAGCTGCATTATTCATTGCTCTGCTGGATTAGCCTTGCATCGCTCACCCCCCTCGAACCTCACCTCTGCAAGCTGAAAGAGAGCGCACTGCCCAGGGTGCTTTGCAGGCTCTGTTACTTCTGATTGGGGTGTACTTGAGGAAATCTGCAGGAAAGGACAAGAAAAGGAGCTGCGTCAAGCACTTTTCACCAACTTCGCTTCACAGCGAGCGATTTACTGGTACTACCTGCTTCTGGACACAGACAAATCAGACCAGAACTGTACTTGTACCTTTTTTAATATTGATTCCCATTTTACCTCTCCAGCATTGCCTAATAGGGCTGCATGCTGGGAGCACATGGCATTTGCATTGATCCACTGCACTGTTCATAGGATGATGGAAAGCAAAGATACTGTACCTCCCACAACAGAAAGTACTGTTACAGGCAGGGTTGGGTTCAATTCCTGTTTTTCATTTCTAATTCCTTTTTTAAAATCAATTCTAATTCTAATTCCAATTCTAATTCCTTTTTTAAAATCAATTCTAATTCTAATTCCAATTCTAATTCCTTTTAAAAAATCAATTCCAATTCTAATTCCTTTTTAAAATCAATTCCAATTCTTATCAAATTCCAACACATCAATGATCAAAATTCCAATTAGCAGCACTCTGTTAAAATGAGCTTCTCACAGTGGCAACAAATTGCTTCAATTGAAGTCGCTGTTAGTCAATCAAATTGGCTTCAATTGCAAGCAGTTGAACAAATGACAACAATTTAATGTCCCTAAAATATCAATTCAAATGTGAATTCCTTGGAATTGATTTTAAATTTGAATTGACCCCCACCCCCATTTCCTAAATTAGATTAGCTTGGAATAGGAATACATTTCCAGTGATAATCTGTTTGATTTCTTTTGCAACAGTTGCATTTTCTTTTGACCATTTTTACAAGAAAGCAGAGATATTACTTGGGGTTCAGAGGCCTCCTGATCCCAATAAACCAAATCAACCCAGCAGTGTCACAGGTTATTTTTGCATAGGAGGAGGTGCAATTTGAAGAGCAAAAAGCTACCCAGGACACTGTTCCCCATACAAGAACACTGTCTGTCATCTCTACACAGGGCAGTATACTGCATGGTGGCACTCCAGCCAAAAAGACAACCTGAAGCACAGTTTGCATTTGAAACCAGTTCCAGGAGTCCTTACCTCAGCAAGCTGAAACAGTGCTGACTTCCCACACCGCCTGTCAGAGCCTGGGGTTTCTGCAGGTAATGTACTTGAGGAGATCTATACATAAAAATAAAAATAAATTCTGTAACTACTGACAGCATTATTGTAGATACACCTATGCAAGTTCAGCATGCATCCTTGCTCTATATAGAACAATCTTTGTATAGCAATGCCAGTGAACACTGGTGCAAATAGAGTTTATCATCAAAGCTTAGGGGAGCATGTTGACAAATCAACCTGAAAATGGTATCCGATCACACATTTAATAAGCTGTGTTTCCACAGCCCAAGCCTTCCTGTCAGTGAGCACTGCGCTGCTGACGCTTTCTATTCTAACTAGTGCTACACAGACTCCGGGCTAGGAAACCCACATTCACGGAGAACGCCGATGTGCGGCCCGCGCTTTTGGGTCGCTCCGTACCAAATGCATACCAAAAAGCAAACTCTGTAAAGGCCACTGTCATGTGAGATTGTGCAGGGCTACACAAAACTGACACAGTGACCCTGTGACCTGCTTAGTGATCCAGCACAGAAAACACACCCCTTCTTTCATACCAGGACATTAATAATAATCCCTGCCCTCTGTATTGGAATGATTATGAAGTATTTGCCTCCTCCTGTTCTTCTGTGAACAAACAAATAATGCATCAATAAAATAAACAGCCTTTGCTGCAAATGTGTCTGTAGGAGGACTACTCCTACCACCGCAGAGCTCCGTGGAGAGACTCAATCTCCTAATCCGAACTCATTTTGCTCAGTTTAACGCTCAAGTCAATAATCTGTTGCTCCTGTAAGACCCTGCCACGGTGCTTTAGCAGACTGTTGTACTGCCAGTCCCCTACCGTCACAGAAATATTGTGCGTAGGAGTAATTAGGACCAATTTGCAGAGAGTAAATGGAATTTGTGGAGGATTACCGAAAACATCTCTCTAGGCATTTCCTTCTTTTTTTTTTTTTTTTTTTTTTTTTTTTTAAAAACCACTCTGTAATGAAGTGCCTGGGAGGGTACTGAAGAGATCCGAATTCCTCACACAGCCATGAGCCTCTCCTCACTTTCATGAGCTGGAACATGCATCACACAGATTTGTGTTCATTCACTAAAGCGCAACTGAGCAGGGAGTTGCTTCCCTGCTTCAGCCGGTTATAAATCACTGCACCTGGCAGCTCGCCCTCGCTGGGTTTAATACAGCAGAAAGCAGCTCCAGTGTGCTCTCTCTCTCTCTCTCTCTCTCTCTCTCTCTCTCTCTCTCTCTCTCTCTCTCTCTCTCTCTCTCTCTCTCTCTCTCTCTCTCTCTCTCTCTCTCTCTCTCTCTCTCTCTCTCTCTCTCTCTCTCTCTCTCTCTCTCTCTCTCTCTCTCTCTCTCTCTCAAAACAGTGCATTATTACACACATAGGCAGACCAGGAAATCAGTGGAAACGCTTTTAATGGGTTCACCAGAAAATCTCAGGGTGGCTTTCATGATTGCCATAGGCCAAATTTCACAAAGAAACTTTTACACCCAGCTTTTCCCCCATAACTATTATTTTGTTCTCATTAATTTGATGAGCTAAAAAAAACCCACAGTATACAACACTGATTACGAAAGGCATATATATATGCCTGGGTCTTGGTGAACACTCTATTTGACGATGCCTCGTCTATTCTGGAGCTGTTTCACGCTATGATTTGGATGCAACAATATACCAAGGTCACGATACCACACATATCAATATACAGGTCATGAGAGGATATGTACATCATGTATCATTGTCATGATACTGCTGGGCTACTTTGTATCATTCATGATGGACATGCATTTCTGTCAAAACTTGACATATGTATTCAAGCATGTACCGGCATCAATTATAATTCATATTTAATCATCCTGTAAGAAACATTTGGTGAAGTGCTTTTGGCCGCGCATCACAATATATCATTTAAAAGAATGGATACACGAGGATTTGCTCTACTCTAACTAATACGTTCTGCTTCCTGACTATACACTTCAAGTCAAGGTGTCCCCATATGGCATTTCATAATGAACATAAAATCATGCAGCAGCACCTTTAGGCACATAAATAACAGTGTGTAGAATAGACTAGTGGGGGTGTTTGAACATCGGGTACCATTACAGGAGACAGGAAATACTAAACCTTAATAGGTCACATGACTACTTTCATTCCAAACTTTTTTTCTTTTGTATTTCGCAACCAAGAAAAGTATACCAACAATATATGTGGAAAGTCACAGCCAGGGTCGGGTCCATTCCTGGTTTTCAATTCCAATTCCACTTGCAAAATCAATTCCCAATTCCAATTCCTTCGAAGGAACTGGAATTGATAATTGTTGTGATTGTTCAACTGCTTTCATTGGAAGCCAATTTAATTGACTAACCGTGACTTCAACTGAAGTAATTTGTTGCCACTGCGATAAGCTTATTTTAACAGAATACTGTTAATTGCCCATTTTATCAATGATGTGATGGAACTGATTTATAGAGAATGGGATTGGGAATTGATTTTAAAAAGAAATTGGAATTGAGAAACAGGAAATAACCCGATCTTGTTCAGAGCAGTCCCAATGCTGTACATGGCTACAGGACAGGGGGAGATCTTGAATGCATTTGACAGTCATGCAGGTATTATATTCTGACCCAAAGCAAAGCGACAGGAGATCACTGCAGTCGGGCAAAGGAAATCAAAACCCAGAGCCTCTGGTGTGCGCTCAGCTACAAAAAACCATTTCACCAGGGAAACTTTCCTTCCCATTCAGATAAGACATCTTTCCTCCAAAGACCATTACCAGGGAATCAAGAGATAAGAGGATTTAGGGTTTATAGTATCAAAGGACAGCTTGCAAGAATGACAGCATGCTGCGTCACTGGCACTGCAGTGTATTAGTATCAGGCTATGGACGCTTCCCCAGCGCCTGTTCACAGGTGTACTGAAATAATGCTTTCTTTGCATAACAAAGGAGGATTAAATAGTGCAGACTTGCTCCTCTAAAATAGTCACCTAGTATTTCATTCTATGATCCAGTCCCCTCTAATTCATCTTCTGGAGGATGTGTGCAAAAACACTATAGGGGAGAATACTGTATCTCTTTCTGTGGGATTTTGTTTGAATTACAATTTGGCACCACCTGGTGGACAATTGTCGCAAAAAACAAAACAAAACTGAATATCACTTACACTTAAACATTTCTCATCTTCCAATAGAAATACTGAAAAAAACATTTAGTCCCGTTGATATTCGCATTAACATCGAGCAACAAAACATAACTTCATGGATTCATATCCAGTGTGATAGCTTACCACTCCTAAAAAAGAAACTTATATTTCATGTTTGAGAAACTGTTTATTAATATTTCACCAGATATTAAAAATTCACAATTTTACAAACACTCCATTGAATCCCATATGTTACGCAGTCAAAGGCATTGACTTACAGTACTTTCTGCTTCAGCGCCTGGTCTGCAGTTTTATAGATCCCCACCAGCATGGTTTGTCCACTGCTACACAAAAGCTTCCCCCAACTTGAAGCACTGCTTACTGCCACAGTCATCAATATCCATGCACACTTCTACAAATTCACCTCTGCAACCAGACTTCCGGTCTTTTCCGATTTCGTGATCACGGCTCACCATTCTATTGCAAACTGCAGCTTTGATTTTAGTTATTTTAGTTTTAAATCAGTAGTCTCACCTCTCGTGCTGTCAGCGCATGCTCCCCCGCTAACAGCAGCATGCTGAGACCGCCCATCTGTGTAGGATCTGTGCAAAATACAGACAATGCAGGGGGTTTAGGATCCAGGTACTGCTCACAACCACATAGAACGGCATGCATTAAGAAAAAAACAAGTGAATGAAAGTACAGACGTCTTCGCGTACAGGAGCACCTCCGAAGAGAACACTCCGTCTAAGAGAACACCTTCTTAGCAGCGCTACCGATTGGGTCACAATGGATACAGTACTGTTTTGTAACCTGATAACTCATCATCATCAAACTTAAATCAAAATGGTTTATTCAGTCTTTTCAAGAACTGCCGTATTCTCATTGTCTCGTTTTGTATTCCGATTTCCACGAGTGCACCTCGTCGCTACAAAATGGCACGTAAACAAACGGCAAAACGCACCGCTGTTTCTCTTGCTACAAAAAGTTGGAAATTGTTCGAGCTCCTGAAAAAAACCTGAATCAGACACAAGTTGCCAAGCAATTTGTGTTTCCTGTTCTGGGGAGTTGCTTCACCATTCTGTTAAATAATGTTGTGCATGTCTTGAATATTGCTCCTGTACATGAATTTACAATAGATCTAGAGCTGCTGCTGCATTTTCTAATGTGTACTGGGGTGCTGTGTTAATTTAGTTTGACATTTTGTGTCTGTTACTTTAGTATTATAGTTTATTAACATACACTTGCCTATTGCTTTTCTCTTACTTGTTCAGTTCATTTCATATGTTGATGCATGTGCGCCATGACAAGTAATACATATCTATTATGTATTTATTGATTCATATTGTATCTGGTGGTTAACTGCGTCTTGCTTGCTTCCCAAGAGTTATTCTCTTAGCCGGAGACTGTATTGTTAAAACTGACCACCCTCAAAAAAGAAGTCTGGAATCCGCAATATTACATTCACGGAAATCGTGCTCCAAGGAAACATCTGTCCATGGAGACTACCCAACAGGCACACGACAGGTCACGAGGCAGTTATTTTGAGAACCCACCTGCCATGGCGAAGTTAAGCTGTGGCATCTCCTCCAGCTTGCCCTTTCTTTTGGCAGCAGGGCAGTCCTTGGAGGGGTCTGGAGGAAAGCTCCACACTTTCTTCCTGGTTGTGACGGTGGGAGAGGGGCTCTTCACTGGCTTGTTGGTCGTGGGACACCACTTGTACCCAGGATTAGCCTTCATGAAGGCATCTTTATACTGGAAAAGAACAGGGAAGGAGAGCATGAGCGAGTGCAGGGTGGTGTTGGGGTTTACATATACCCAAACAGACAGTGTAGCTGGTAATGTATTTTAATGTGCACCAAGTCATTCATGACACACTTCTAAAAAACATGCACACACAGATTTAGTGTTTGACTTGTTATGTAACGTGTTTATTTAAAATTGCATTTTGAAGTAAATGCATTATAAAACTTTTCTACTATGCCAGTACAGCACTGGTATCAAGGGAGCCATGCTGCATTCTCTACTTTCATCTGTATTTCCAATGAAGTCCACATCCCATGAATTCATAACAATGTGCCGATAGACCGGACAGACCCGGTTGTAAGCTCCTTCAGAGCTTGTGTCTGTCACTGCTTGCCCCTGGTTCACAGAAACCACCTGGCGCTATTAAATAAATGGCCAAGCTGCATTACAGTCTATCCACGCTAACTGAAAATGAACCGAGAAAGCGCTTCAGAATGCAGACAAGGAAACACATCATCTCATAACATAATAATCAAAGGCTGCAGTACAGTTTAGTCTAGCCTTGATCCGGAGAGAGAGAGAGAGAGAGAGAGAGAGAGAGAGAGAGAGAGAGAGAGAGAGAGAGAGAGAGAGAGACTAGACACACGCTTGTTTGTTATTGTCCATTCAATTTTAAAACAAGCATTTTGCTTAAGAGATCTTTACCGCTGTTGTCGGCTCGTTTGTGTGGCTTATCCGCTGCTCACTTCAAGCACACAAACCTTTCACCCTGATCGCAATACGTCTTCCTTGCTGATGCAGGATGGAGGTGGGGGGGATATGTGGAAAGCCTCGTCCAACAAGGATTCATAGCCAGTGCTGTTGCATGCTCTGGAAACTGAACCTTAACACAAAGGGGCCCCTGACTACAGACAATCCTGCAATGCACAGCAGAATATATATTTACAACCATGCTAATTAAGGTCCAGCAATAGTACTCAGAAACAACACGATACTCAGTGACTGGAACAAATCTTTACAGTTTACAAACAAGTCAAATCTGCTATACATGATAGTATTTATTCATACAGTCATTAAGGAAGCTTTCTCTACAGAAGTACATTTTGCACTGGAGTGTTGCTTTTCCTGTTTCCTGTCAGAACAAAGGGGAGGCATTTGACCCCCCCCCCCCCCACATTCATTTTCTATTCATTAAGATTGCTGTGTTACGCACGCAGTTTCAGACATTAAGATAAAACCCATACAGTAAGATTTTTGTTTAACAAACACTGTTTCCATCACTTCTGAAATCAAGGGTTTACACAATATAGCCGTATGATTATTTATGATTGACTTCATACCAGATACTGATCAAATTTCCTCTTGAAAATGAACAGCACTGCAGGACCGCAAGCATGCCTTACTATCACCCGTTATTTCTAATCGTTTTATATTGTCTTCCGTTCGATGTTTTCTTACGATAACCTACGAATCCTCTGTATGCAGGTCTAAGACATCAGCCCGCACTATCCTCAGTACAGGTTGTATAGTGGCCAATGAGCACTGGATAAGCAAGGTTTCTGTTTGACACTGTGGAGGGGGGGGCGACACTAAAAACATTAACTCATGATCTTCCAGTCCTGAAGCATGCTCACAACTCTGAAGAGCTAAAGAAGCTCCTTCCCCCAGTCTAACTGGAAACAATTCTCAAACACGCAAGCTCAAAAACAGGACGACGCACTGCCTATTTTTACATTATGTAGTGTACACCCACACACCGATACAAGCGCACACAGCCCCAAAACACAGCAGCTAGGTCACTCGGAACCTCACGGAATCGGGGGTTCTTCCACCACACCACAGTGTCTCCCAGAGGGGCTGCCCGACACCTAGCCCCATACTCATAGACAGAGAAAACAGCACAGCCCAGACACATCCCACACAAGTGGTCTCCTTTCCCCTGTCGGCTCACACAAGGTCCGCAGTGACCTTTCCTTGATTTGCAGCCTTATCTGACAAGTTTTATTGTGTCTGAGAGGACCGTTACCCTGGATGCAGTGCTGGGAGAGGCTAATGTTTTCTACTTAAGGGGGTCGAGGGCCCTCTCTCAGAAAATTCAAATGATTCTTAAAGAATCCAGTATAAAAAAGTAACGGAAAACCAGCTGTCAAAAATATAAGCGCTGGTCTTCAGACAGGTAGCCAGTTTACAGAACGACACGTTACCAGCTTAGGTGAGTACAGTGCTTCAGTCATTCACTACATGATGATCGGTGGAAATTCACACGGGGGGCTCTGCAGTTTAAAGCCCCACCTAGGAAGTTACTAGAAGCTGTCTCTTGTAATACATTAGAACCCACATTTGTTTTCTGCAGAATGACAGCCACCGACTTAATGAGCCATGCTGCTGAAATGACTGTAGCTAACCAAAGAATGTGACAAATCTTACAGGTTTTGAGCTTCCATTGGCTACATATGTCTCAAATGTGCAGTTCTGAAAGAAACACATATTATAGAAGACATGGGTTTTCATTTTAAACCACATCTTGTACTACATTAGGTTAAAGAAAGCTCATTTTCTATCTCACATGCATTTCCTAGGTCATTTCACCTCAGCATCTTCTTGGTTAAGTCAAATGGGGAAGTAGCTGGTTGAATGATGACAGGAAAGGAGCTGTTGAAGGGGTTGGCACTCCCACCCAGCAAGTGAAATGATCAAGGAAGTGCAACACTATCTGAAAGCACAGTTTACAAACATAGACTTATTTAACCTAGTGCAGTACCAGATATCAGGGTTTTAAATAAAATGTTTACTGTAACATGTGTTTCTTTCAAAACTCCACATTGCTGTGGAGGTCTCTGAAGCACGCTGGCTCTCCAGGGTTCCCCCCTCACCTCCTTGGCCATGTCGGTGTACTTCTGCTTCTCCTTAGGCTCCAGCACTGCCCACCAGTCTGCCAGGATCTTGGTGGCGCCGCGATTGTCGAGTCGCGGGTGCTCCTGGCGCACCAGGGAGCGGTGCCGCTTGCAGAAGAGCAGGAAGGCGTTCATGGGGCGGCGGGCACGCTGCTCTGAAGAATCCTCGTCCTCCAGCTCGTCCAGCCCCTCCGGGCTCAGCGCCTGCTCCTGCACAGACACACAACAAGCAGCGTTCAGCTCTCCTACACCGGCTACACTTCTTACTACAGTTTCACAAGGTTTTATTACTTACATGTTTAATATTGAGTTCATTTAAACATTTACATTTACAAAGCGGGCATCAATTACAGACGCACACTGGCATTGTTTTAAAATCAGCTCACTTCAAGAATCCAGCTTTTGGGAGTCTTTTCAGATGCAGAACCAGTGGTAGAAAATAGGCATTTTTTGCTGTGTAGTTAGTAAGTATGGTAAATAAGTAGAATTAAATAATGTAGATGATAAAGTATGATATAAGGATATAATCATTAACACAGTTGTTAGCTCAGAAAATACCTTATATGTATTACCATCATTTCATAGGTCTCACATTTCCCTATACATAAAAATGAACACATTACTGTAAAAGTGAATTTGATTTTTGAATTTTGTGGAATTAGTTCCTGAGCTTTACATACTTTAAGCTGGATCAGTAAGAATTTAACAGCTCAATTAAATCAAAATAAAAATGAACTGTAACGAAAGGATCTGCCGACACACTCTGTTTATTTAAGATATTTCAGCAGAGTATGTCCCTGGAAGTTACACTCACGTACACTCTTAGGCCCTGGAGTTGACCCAACTTGCACATTCCAGCTTTGACAGACATAACAGTACATAATACAGACCCGACTGCAGTTACTGTACTGGAATGTTTATTAACATTTTCGGTAAATACCAACAGTATACATTTTTACAGCGGAGGGGGGAATGCGATAATGTTTGTGGTCGGCTTTTATTCACAATTGCTGTTGAACAACAGCTGTGAAAACAAACCCTCTCCTTCAATGGAAATGGGAGCTTTGTACTGCACTGTGTCCCACCTTGTCCAGCTCTTCCTCCTCGTCCTCCTCCTCCTCCTCGGGGAAGTCGAGCACCTTCTTGGAGAGCAGCGGGTGCCACTGCAGACACTTACGCTTTGGGCGCTTGCCACTCCCCTCTCCCTCCACCGGGGGCTCCTTACTTCTGCCGCCACCCTTCATTGTGGCGCTCTGGGGGAGCAAGCATAGAACAGCAGGGCATTCATTCAGGCTCAAGGAGAACAAGTGTTGGTTCTCAGGGGTAAAGAGCCACAGTGGATGAATGCAGTAGCCTGTCACCACACATTTTTTTTATCCATCTCTTATTTCACATGCAAGTCATTTAGTGCGAGTCGGGGGGGGTGTTAATTCTCTTGCTTTGTGGGTGAATGCACTGTTAGAATATTTTATTGAAAATAGTTCACTGCCTTTATTACAACTGTAAAATAAAATCAGTAAATGATGTCAACGTGGGTCAGGATTGCTTTATGGTTTAGTAACACAAAGACTAAGGAAAGGGGGCTTGAACTCAAATTACTGTTTGGTAAATTAACCCTTATACTCCCCTGTACCATTATTGTTTTAAATGTACACACTGTCACTCACAAAGGGATCATCTTTAAGCAGTTTGCTTTAATCTCAGCTTGAGACCTCTTGACAGTACAGTAAAAATGCCCCTAAATCAGACATAACATTCTATGAACACCTTCAATGACACGGATGCACTGCAGCGGAAGAGCTCCCTTTTCAAAACAGGCACCATTATTAAGGAGGGATAAACTGAATACCGTCTGTATGTGATGGTTACGAGTTGGGAACTCAACACTTCCTCTCAGGCTTCCCTCACTACTGTGCGATCTAGCATGACATTTATGGACATTGCTGGAGACCCATTGATTGTATTTCTGATTTGACTTGTAATACACCCCCAGCCCCAAAGCCTGCATTTAGGCTATAAATAGACACATGAATCTTTTCATTTTCTCTTTGCAGCTGGAAAAGGTTTGATACCCTCACACAAAATACATATTATCCAGTCTGTCATAATCATTGGAGCTGTTGTACACTCTGTATAAAGAACTTAGTAACTAGAAGCTTCGTAACCTCCTCGGTGTTATCTGATGGCAGTAAATCATCCTGTCAAATCTCTACTGATCCGTGTATGCATGTATGTATTAGGACCTGCACCTAATACTCTATCATACTGGGCTACTATTTGCCCTCTTTACAGCCTTCATACGAGGTGGCATTAACTCCACAAGGTGCTGGAAGGTGTCAAGGGAAGTTAATGCATTCAGTCATTAATATTTCAGACTTGACAAGCCCCTCTAACCATCCCTAATTGTATGCGATCACAGCTGTCTCTCTTGGTGACCACTTTCCCTTCGATTTGTCATTGCTTATACACCAACACGACTATCATGCCTCTTTCGAACAGTGTCAGATCTTTGCCTTTCCCTGTTCCTGATAGACTGTTTGCAATTGTGCTGCTCCCACATCTTTATTCACCCCTGCAGGTCCCCATAAGGCAGTGTGCGCGATTCAAATAGCTTACTGTAGCTTAATATTGCTTTGGTCTCCCCTTTAAAATGATCTGGATTTATTACTTTGCAAGTTCAAATGTTGTAGGGGAAAAAATAATGTTTCTCTTAAAGGGAATGTAACATCTAGATGTTCGGCCACCACTAAGGAGGACCAGCCTTTACTCCTTCTGAATGATAGAGGTTCCTCCCAGTCAACAGACGGTGCTGCTTGTTCAATATTTACATGCATCTATCCTTAAAACAATCAATATTAAAACAACAATCAATAATCCAAACTCAAATGAAATTAGTTTTGTTACTGGCTCAGAGAGACTTACTCATGCTGTGGTAATTGTAGTGCTGGGACAAATCAGAATATTCAAACAAATATTCGTATGTTCGTATTCGCTACAAATGACAAAAATGCCTTGCATTTTTGCACTTACCGTCTCACCAGAATTTGATTTTCAATTTAAAAAAAATGACAAATGAAAAAGAGCTCAGTGTGATATGGAGACTAAAATATATATATATATATATATAAAAATTTTAAAAAAACAACAACAACTCGAGCCTCTATTTAAAAGTTTTAGACAGCAAAAAGTAAACAAACCAGATTATGTGTGCGGACACATAGTCATCTCTATGGAAAGCCATCTGGGACAAAAACGTGTTGTGCTGCTTTAGAGCGAGCCAGAATCTCATGGGACAGAAAAAAAAGGCAAGCACGTCATTCTGAAATGCCTCGCTTAAACAGTACCCAACTTCCTGAAAATGTTGTGTAGTGATTTTATAGACTGTATACATTATATATATATATATATTGTTGCGACTTTGTTATGTGGAACGTAATAAACAAGAACCAAAACGGTGAGTTTTCTTCCGCGTTTACAACGCCATTTCCACGCTTGTTTTATTTGAAGTGTTAAAGTTAAATTTCAGTTTCCATTTGCTTGTTCAGCCTCAAAAAGGCACAAGTAAACCATGTTACTACTTTATGAAAACATGCCTATGGCCACTGTTTACTGTGGAGAAAAGGCAATGGCAAGGAATGAAAAAATAAATAAAATGCGTTGTCAACTTTATGTACTATTTATTTCGGGAATAAACAAAACAACGTTTAACTTGACCTGCTATTTGGCATCCTTTGTTTTGTAGTTAGTTCACTGGGGTAAAGTAAGGCCTACACAATGTATTCTTTACTCCTGGGAAATTTTTCTATTTTAACGTGTTACATATAATAAGGTCTTGCTGTAAAATAAAGCCACGCCCCCTGCCCTTGCTGCTGTGCTGGCTTTGCCTGCGTTCAGAGTAATATAATGGCTTTCATTAATTTCTGAAAAACAAAACGGATATTTGAATGAATATTTAAATTACGAGCGAATCTCCGAACATGAAAATCCCGTGACCGTCCCAGCACTAGGTAAAGTGTGATCAGTTCTGTGGAGAATTACCAGGAGCCTCAAATTCCTGGCACCTGATGGTTTATAAAAAAAATAAATAAACAAAAGAGAAGTCCTTAAACCCAGGATTGGGTGCAGGGCTAGCTTGAGTTTTAGTTACCGGCACACAATACATAATAAAAAAATAAATAAAAGAAAGAGAACAGAAAACAAATTCAGCACTGAAACAAGCTTTACAGCTTAGACAGGTACAGTAGGGTCTCCCTCAATGCAACTGCCCAGCTGTAACTTGGGAGCCAAATGAGTAAAAGGAACACACCAATGCAAGATGATTTACTGCACTCTGCTGCCCCCTGGTTGTAAATGCAATATCACAAAAAAAAAAAAAAAAAAAAAAGGAGATGGGATCAAGTCCAAAACAACCATTACCTGCATGCCAAGCTGGGATTTCTTAACCTCTTCAGTGCTGGTTAAATACACGATCACTCCACCACCTCATTACATCTCAGCCTCCACACACGTTACTTCCGACTCTGAATCGGTGTGACAATTCCCCGCGCGCATTGGGCTTGCCTGAGGTGTTTCTGGGTACATTATTACTTTATTGTTGTATCACACGTGTGGTTTTGCCTGGATCGCCTCTTTCAGATTAGCCTGAAGATGATCTTTTTTTCTTTTTTTAAATAAATTTTAGTGTATTTAAATTGAATTTTACTAATTTTACATTTTTCAGTGATACAGTGATCTTTAAAATATGTGCAGTTCATAATGCATGATTATTGATTTACTGCTGATACAGTAAATCAATATTTCTAAATTCACACAAAGCCCATGCCCCTCAATAGCCCTTGTTATTATTACACTGCAATGTTGTACTGCATGTAATAATCTGGATTGGGCATGGCCACTGTTAGGCGCTGGGATGATTATTGTACAGCTATGGCCAAATGTTTTGCATTACCCTATAGAATAAACTCATTTTGCTTCATAAAGTCAAATGAAATCTGCTGAATAATGTTACGTTAACGTACTGAATTACATACTGTTTGTAGTTTTCCATATAAAACGAAAAACTGACAAATTGAAAAAAATTGATATTTCAAAGTCTAACATGAAATTCTGTACTACTATTATGGCTTCCGGTAGACTTTTGCGATGTCATTTTGTAGTTTCTTTGACGACATGATGTTAAATAAAATAGCTAAATGATGTTCATATTCATATATTTAATTAATGTCTCAATCCTAAAATTCTAAACGATGCAAAACTTTTGGCCATAGCTGTATATTCCTGGGTATCTCTGGCACACCCCTTGGCTAGCTACAGTCATACCTATCTTCACACACCTCTACTGTTTTTTTCAACAGCCTCACTTCCAATTCCTTTTCTGCTACTAAACTCCTGGTCCACTCTCTCATTTTCACCCACCTTGACCACTGTAATTCCCTCCTCCTTGGCCTCCCCTCCTACGCTTTTACATCATTACAACAAATTCAAAAGGTCTCTGCCCGTATCAGCTACACTGGCTCACTGTCTATTATTGTTGCCTGTTCAAATTCCTTACCCTTGTGTACAAATCTCTCCGTGGTCTTGCCCCACCTTATCTGGCTGCACTGATCACCTACTATGTTCCCCCACATCCCTAACGCTCCCAATCCCTATTGTCCCTCTCGGTCCCACCCTCGCCCTGTGCCCAATCCCGTTTCCGTTCCTTTTCCCTTCTTGCTCCCCTTTATTGGAATAGACTCCCACTTACCTTAAGAGAGTCACCCACACTAAGTAGTTTTCACTCCTCCCTCAAAAACGTATCTCTTCTCCCTAGCCCATCCTACTGATACACCTGGCCCCTGACCTCCTGTTATGACCCTGTTTCCCTGACCCTGACCTAGCCTCTGGCCCTCTGCTTTCATATTAGCAACTCATTTGTATCTCTCCACCCTAGCCGAATAACTTACATTCTCCCTTCACCCACTTTTCTTGATTGTATTATTTTGCTTAAATTTGTAAAGCACCTTGGTTAAGGGTGCTATAAAAATGTAAATAAATAAATATTAAAGCACTCTCCCTGGTCAGAACAGCCACACTTTTCACTCTGCTCCAAGCACATTTGAGAGCAGGCCATGCATTATGAGCGTTTCCATTTCTTGGCTCTATTCTCTCCCTCTCTCTTTTTTCTTCTACAATACAGTAGCTAAAAGGTCATACATCATTCTCTACTGAAACCATGTTCTGGGGGCAAACACTCTCATTATTTTTGATAGCTGGTTGACTTCTTCAAATATATACGTATTTTTTCTTTATTGCTATTATGGAGGTCTGGTGTTTTTGTGAGGAATTTGTAGACTTTGTAAAATGTGCTGAACAGGTAAATCAATAGGAAAATCAGTTCTATTAGCAATTCTGCAATCTCCATCTGTGTGACACCCAAATGCAGTCACAATGCACAGGTTAAAATACAATCTCCATACGAACACCTCCAATTGGTTACTTTGTATTATGTGTAATCTAATCAAAAGATCATGAATGATGACATTTTAAATAATAACCATCAATATTTCCTATAAAGTCAATTACCACTTTGATACACGATGATGACAAAACATGCAATATACTAATCAAGATCCAGGCTACTCTACAAACATCTTAAGTAAACGACTGTGTCTAAGATACTAACCTTAAGCAAGTGTAAATGTCTCCATGTCATGCTTCCTAATTCTGAGTTTATAAGAGCTTCCACCCCCTCCTTACCTTGTGACTGTGTGAGCTTGTGTCTGTGGGCAAGGGGACTTTCTTTCCAGTCCTTTTGACTCACTAGCTGATCAAATGGATGTATTAAAGCAGGACCGGACAATAACCTACAGGGATTCACAGCGGTCCACAGGTCTGCAGGAGGATCACAATTGTAAACCATATGCTCACTTTAACAGTATCACTTCACATCCCTTCTGAAAATGCTTCTGCTCTAACATATATTGTTTTGCGTGAGGAACGCCACCTATGCCTTGCCAACAACGATGCTAAGAACTACACATTAACATTGGAGCAGCTTACTGGAAGGACAATACTTTTGAAATAAAAATGGTTTACTTCATAAAAAAATAAACACAAAATGACCCTGTTTTAAATAAGAGGATTCAGGAATGACACATGGGCGCTCCCTGCTATACATCTCACACGTTTTTAAAAGATTACACTTTCTTTGTTATTATCGCTCACAATGTGAAACAGTCTGCCTATGACAACCGCCCAGTCATTTTTATTTGCACCACTCACAATATGTCCAATAAGTTTAGCCACCCTCTTAATACATTCACAATAGCTTCTGTCTAGCATAAAAACAAAGAAATCTCGCAGTGACCTGGAATGTGTAGGCCTTGGAAAGAAATGGCTGGTTATTTCCAGAGAAGTGTCTGTGCCACTGGATGCTTACTCGAATGTGGACCACATGACAGTGTACATTAGTACAGCGAAGGGCGGAAGCCAGGAATGGAGCCCGGACCATTTCCAGAGCTGCAGGTAGTGCACAGTCTACGGAGCAGCTCACGTGTAGGAATTGTTAAGGTTTTGGTTTCCATGGTAAACATACAAGTTTCAGATGCTGTGCAAGATTGCCTGCCACCATCCTTTTTCGATAATAACAGCAGTCACAATCAATCTTTCCGGAGTACAGATTCCACTCTGCATATAGAATGTTCTGTTTGCTCAGGATCTGCGGTGGAACTGAATATTTTAGGCTATTCTGTTAAATGTTTGCAGACATAAGACTGCTCACCAGCTCCTTTACAAAGTGTGGCCCTGGGACACTTGGGTTTCCACGACAACTGAGAAGCCTTCAAAAAGTACATTCTAAATGTAGATTTATATAGGAGATGCTGACCTGAACACGCATCACTGTACTGTATAGCAAAACCTACATTGAAATTCCACTGAAACAAGACAAGAGTATACTTTTTTAAATGCACACAGAAACTTTTACAAAGTGTTTCTTCCAGGTTTAATTAACTCCTATTTTTTTGAAGCGGAAAACCCTTGTTTATTTTACAAACCTGAAACCATACAACTACCGGTAAGTGATACATTTCAAGTTCTCTTTAGCGCCCTCTCGGTGCGTTTTGTATCTCATTTTATTCTCTTTGAAAAAAATAGGAGTTAAAGAATGCAGGAAACGTTTTGAAAATAAGGCCCATTCTAAGTATCCAGACCGTACCTGACTGAATGCATGTCCCTGGTCTCAGTCTAAGAAGAAGGTGGACATTTGCCTAAACATACTAGTGATACTTTATCTGTATTTACAGTACATTCATTTAAAAGAACAGTTTTAATGTGAAGGAGAATGTCAACCTCAGTACCAGCACATTCTTGGAGATGAGATGAAACTCTTCCTGACTTTCTGTGCAAATAATAAAAGAAGCCTAAAAATATCATAAGCAGCCTTTATATCCTTAAAAATGCATACCGTGCTTTCACTGTGCAGCATTACCTATACGGAGCATTACAAATCAGCTTAAGAGCTGAAAAAACACTGTTGAATGATGACTGAAAACAGCGTATGGATAAAAAGAAACATTTTAACACAACTCGCTGTTTTTGACTGCTAAACATGATGGGTATTGGCATATGATATGAGGCTTATTTAGCCCAGATGGCACAAAACACAGTTTGCTTAACAAAATACATACAGGATATCTTTCAACACGAAGTAGCCTTGGCAAAACGACGACCCCAGTACAACTAATTCAATCATTATAGTGTCTACACAGCTACAAGTCACACTAGTCAATTATACAGGTACACACCCAACACAAGGACCTCTTATCTGGTCTCTTGCGTGGAGTGAAGTCATTTTCCTCGAATGCACTAGCAGGCAGAATTTTATGTCTCTGTTGAAAGGGAGACTACTATGGAATTGATCATACAAATGTAATGTACTGCAAGTCCACCCTTTATCATACTGAGACAATACAGAAACATCCCGACAACCCCACAGTGGTGATTCGGGGTATATCAGTTCTGCAGAAAATCCATTTAGAGGCTTTTCTTTATTTGGTACAGTACAAGTAATTTCTCCCCATTTCTCCCTCCCCTTCACCGAGTATAATGCACAGCCCTGTCTGTTTGCATAAACTTCACTCAAGTAACACAAACCACACATTTCTCCTGGATGTACTCCTACACAACCGAAATGCTGAACTGAAAAGCAACACACATCCAGGCTTTATTATTGCCTGCATGGCTATCACCGGAATTACATTGATATTTCTGCTCTGATTTCCCAAGCGCATCTTATAACCCAGGAACAAAGCGAAGGCAAAAGATACCTGCTGTACTTGACAAACGCTGGTCTGATTTACTCTTAATTAAGCAAAGCAAATTGTGGCGTTAAAGAGGTGCTACAAAAAAAAGTTAAAGCAATATGATTCTTTGAATGCGGTCAGTGAGCCCTGCAATAATTGTCTACAGTAGGAATAAGGCATGGCTTGGTTTGGTTCAAATATACACAATGACTCACTGAGTCATTGAGCTGGGTGAGCTGGGATTAAGACTGTCCAAAATGTCCAAATAGCTGCACACGTTACACATTCCTAACATATACCGGTAAACACCAGGGTGTAAAAGAGCACAAACATTTTTTTTTTTCACAACTAAAAACGACAAAGTCAATTTTGGCCTATACAAAATAGATACAAACACAAACATACAATAGCAATCTGTAGCCAAAAACACATCCTAAGTAAATGATAGAAGGTTTCCTTGAAGAGAATAATCGCCCTTGTAGATGCAGTGATGGAAACAAGACTCATTGCATAGCAGATTGATCCATTCCTGGTTTTACTATCAGTTTAATAAGACATCTGGGCTTGTTACCTATGCACTGTGGCTAATCAAGCTTAAAGTAAAACTTAGAATGGCTGCTAGGAGTCTTAATACCATCCTTGGGGTGCCTAAGAAATTCAAAAAAGTTACCACATTAAGCCAATTTAATGCGCAAGTGTGAATCTGTAAGAATTCATTTTCAAAGACACGAACAATCAATAGGGGCCCTTTTTATGAACATGACCCAGGTCTCACTGCATGACATCCAATGGTTACTTTTTGGACAGAACATTAGGCTGATGAAACTAATCCAGTTCCAGGCTGGTATTGCCTGAGGTTTGGTCAGCTAAGCCTGTCATACGGTTTTCAAACCATGCCTGAGATGCGGACGTATGCATGAATAAATGAATATACTGTAACTTAATACTTTCTTTTAAATTAATTGCACTTGCAAGCGTAGGTAGATCTGGCCTTCTGGGAAAGCTACATTTAATTTTGCAATTGCTTATTATTATTATTATTATTGTTACTGTACAGTATGCGGTGCCACAGGGCACAGCTCAACTACCTGTAACTGGCCTACAGTTCATTGTAACGAAACCGTCTTGGGAAAGCCACATATACCAATAATACATACATTATTTTTTAAATTATATATGTATTTAAAAACAGTATTTAAAATCATCTATACAATTTGAGATGTCTACATGCTGGAACACATGCTTGTAAATTCTGTTATTTGTGAAAATCTTCAGGTTTCTTTTTATTGTTATGAAAAACAAAAACACACTGCTTCTTTAAAACTCTGAAAAAGGTAGGTTAGAGTTAATGTTTTATATTTAATTACTTTAATGAAGAACAAATATTCAAACAGACATTTAAACAAGAAGCATTCATTTCTGCACCATCACTAATGTGTGGAGCCTTATTATCACACTCGCTTGTTGTTGCTGGTACCACACATCTCCACCATGACTGTAAATACTAAATCAAATCCACCAGTATCATGGAAAAGCAGGTCACCCTGACCTACTGACAACGTTGAGGTCAATTCCAAAGCCATTTCCAATTCATTTTTAAAATCAACTCCCAATTCCCATTCCCATTTAATCCATTCCAACACATCATTGATTAAAATTGCAATCAGCTTCTCACAGTGGCTTAAAATGAACTCGCTGTTACTCAATTAAATTGGCATCAAATGAAAGCAGTTGAACAATCACAACAATGATGTCTTTAATTCCGGAATTGGAATTGATTTTAAAAAAGGAATTGGAAATGGAATTCGAATTTAAAAAAAGGAATTGACCCCGACTCTGCCTTCTGAACATCTACTGAACGTAAAATGTGACACATGTATGGAAGAACCAATTCCTCCACATGGAACTTGCTAAATTACATCCAAACCAAGTTGTACAGTATCACAATTTGATAACAAGCAAAGACAGGAGGACAGGCAACTCCATATTCCAATTCTACACCCTCAAAAACTTGCTATAGAATGTGCAGCAGCAGGGACTCTCTCAATTGGATAGCGTAAAGCTCTAAGGAGTGAGTTTATGTGTGAGCACCTCCTCTGTATCTCTGTTTTTGGGGTTACACATTCCCCAGTGGGGCATGATAAACTAAAGCAGACAAACTCGAAGGAGAATCGGTTACAGTTTCAAATAATGACCGCAGACTCATGATGAATTCCGACTGAATACCACACATAACACATGATGCCTTACACATGGGATCAACATAACTTGTTACAAAGGACCATGGAATGAATACAGGTAATTAAATCCACATGAATTAACAGGGCTGAATTCAAAATGAATTAACTTCAGATCTCACAAGAAGTGCATACGTTCTCCAGGTGTTATTCCTGTGGTATTCACACAGAATTCATTATGCAATTATTTTAAAGTGTTCCCAGTTCATTCCTTCCCTAAACTGTAGATACAGTACCTTGTATACATAATCACTTGGACACCATTCGAGTCAGCATAAGTAACGAAATCCAAACAAGACAAAACTGATTGCCTAAATGAGCAATTCAAAAACTCGTTTGTTTAAAACGCGCTGCACTGAATCTCACAACAAGGAGAAACAAAATAATGTGTTTGTCATTGTTTAAATTATGAATCAATTAGGATTTCATTAACAAAGGCTGCATCCTTAAATACATCTAATCAGCACTCTATTAACAGTAAAAGCTGTAAGAGATGGAGACCTCTGTGATGTGCACCATGTATGGGTGCTTCTGGTAAGCGTTTATCAATATTGCACTGGAGTAGCTTTAAAAAAATTAAAATAAATAAACTTTAACAAAGTACAAATATATTTCAAAAAATGTAAACCTCAACCTTTTTTTAATCAAGACATTTTTTTCTTGTCAATCAGTAATACTACAGTGGCCTGTTTTAGACATAATACTATAGGTCAGTGCTGGCCAAAGCTGGACCTTCCACTCCTGGTCTTTGTTCCAACCCTGTTCTAAATTATTTAATTGAACCAATTAAACCTCAATCCAGACCCTGTAAAAGGTAATTATATCATGTTACCTGTTAAACCTGGCGTGGACACCCCTGCTGTAGGTTTAAGCGGCTTGTAAAACAGTAAAAAAAAAAATTCTGAACTACCTGGCGCTAATCATAAAATAGTTTACTAACCCATTCCAACGGCCACTGCAACGAATTTTAATCAGACTACAGTAATGCTTGACATATGCAAGCTCCACCACCATAAGTCTAAAGATCCCCGTACAGATAAGCATTGAACAGCTTGGTGGATTCCATTCCTTAGTTCATATTCCGTTCTGTATTTCACAATGAGAAAGGCTGGGTAACTAACCTTCCACCCCTGTTAACAAGTGGAAGGAGTTTGGAAGGGAGGTGGTAAGTGCCACTGTACAGTAGCCCCAGTGTTTCCGGTCATGGAGACTGAACCCATTGCTTGTTCAAACCCTGCAAGGCTGATAAATTGCCTTGCGAGTTACTAACCCTATTCCAGAGCACCTCATTTAAAAACAAAACAAAGAAAGAAAATTCTGATGCCAGGTTCTAAAATAAACAAGTCAAATTGGTTATTCCACACACATTGGTTTCATGTGTCGTTACTGCTAATAGATGTGATAGATGTGGTGTTTTGAAATACCAGCAAACCCTACGTATAATAGAAGAACACATGTGTTTATTATGCAGGCCTAGCATATTGATTTCTGTTTTCTAAATGACGGTCATTATACCGGCAGACATCGTTTGAAATGCACCAGGTATTAGATGTCAGATACATTTTCAAACGTGGACTGATGTTGTCCAGATATTAAACTGATCAGAAGGATAATTCTTTCTCGTGAATTCATGTTAAAATGCAGGTACAGTAGCATGGACTAGAATTCCATATGAAACAGTGTGGTATTAGAAATAGAAAGTAATTGTTAATAAGTAGCCACCACATTTGAATAATTACAATTTACAATTACTGGTAATACTAGGATACCATTCACCTCTGATTCCCTTGCTTGCTGTAGGATAATGAAGCAGGAATCTACTGTAACCTATAAATCTGCCATGACCCTAAGAACTGCAGCACCTATAACACCCCAGCCCCAATCAAAGGCCTACAATGAGCCTCCATCACCTTTCCTATTGCTGTCACCTGTTCAATCCCAAGCCAACACAATACTCCTTCATTATTTCACTATCTGACGTCAAACAAAAACATGAACTGTTAAGGGCAGCGGATTACTTGAGAGTCCTCACACAGCGCAATGTAGCATCATTAATGTTGATTTGGAAATGACCTGAATGTGCGAGTTATTGAATCATGACAACACAAGGGTGCACTGTAATTATAATAAAACGAATAGTTCTAGGTTTTACTGTGGGCATCTACTATTCCAAACCCATAAAGCACTATGTCAGTGCCTGGGCTACAAATACAGCACAAGACGACCCACAGCAATAATATTGAGAAATACAGTGAAAACCACTTAATCACTGGTTACAGAATCAACTGCATACTGTAAATCAAAACCTACCACTTGTGTTGAATGATTTCTTTCATGTGATCAAAATAAAGTTGCACAAACACGATCACCTCAAGAGATTTCCACTGTAATAACAATGAGATTAAAATAGAAAACTGTACCTTCTCCTTACCCACTTTCATCAGTAACACATCCTATTATTAGCTATTTTTTTCTATCACACTGTATGTTTTGCTTTGGTTTTATTTTTAGTTCTTCAGTACCCACAGAGCTCATTTGCCCTGAAATCTTTTCATACGTCTTAACACCAAAAATAAGAACGTTTGCAGCTGTGACATCATCCTTTATTGTTATTCAGTTAACTGTGTGTAACATCATGTGATGTGTTTGCTTGGCACTACTACTCACACTGCATCATCAGCTTTTAATGGCTTTCAGACATGGGCACCTGGAAGACTTTGTTTTACTTTTCACAGCAAAACCAAACAGATGTGTCACATGAGCGCAGATAAAAACAAGAGACCCTTTATTTCAAAGTCAAGCTTCTCTCGAGTCCTTATAAAAGAAATGTTTTTTATTAGCAAATAGCTCAACAAAACCTAAAAACAACAACATGTGGTACATTTTGTTATGCGAAATCCCCACGCTAAAATGGTCGTCATAAGCTGAAAGTCAAAGCTTGTACAGTCAGATCAGGAAAAAAAATAAAACAAAAAGTATCCTATTTGCTTTTGTTAAGTCATCTCAGAACCGACTACTACAGAAATACCCAACAAAAGTGCAGCGGCACAAGAATGCATACTTCGTAAACTTGCAGGCTATTGCATATTGGATTTGTAAGCAAGCCTCTAAACACTCGCACACTACAAACTGCACTGCCAACTGCATTTCCAAGGAATAGTCCATTTGAGCCTTACTGGGTTAAAATGGGAACATTTACAGATCTGCAGTCAGCTTTGGCAGTGCAAGGATCAGTGGCCCTTGGCTGTGAGACTATGCAGCAACAGGCACCCTAGCACACTGCCTGTACACTCGGACAAAAATGCATCTGCCAGCGCGACACACTAATGCACCAGTTCAACCCTACCTACCGTTCTGAAACAGTCATGCTTATAAGCCAGGTATTGCTAAATGCCGCATAACAAATTGAATGTGATGTGTGGCAATGCAAGGAGGGCTTCTTAATACAAGGCTCCTCGTGTAAACTGTTTTGGATGGGCAGACATACCTTGAATTTCATTCCTCAAAAATATCTGATAATTTGGTGCAAACAGGATTACAAGTTTACAAAATCTATATGGGCTGGTACTGGATGTGTAACTGTAACAAGTTTTGATCCTAGTTCAAATCTTTGCCCCTCTATGAAAGTGAATGGATCACCATAGTCTACTGTCAGGATGCAGCACACTCGGCCACGGTCAGGTTCTGTAATGGTGATGTATAGGGACTAACATGACAGGTTCTAATGGGTTTTCTGGAGGTCTCTGTCATCTGATATTATTACTAGCCTGTTAGCAAAATTATAAAAACTCACATTATAATCAACAGTACACTCTAATAAATACAGGTTACATGCCATCATATGCTGCAGTATTCAACAGTTTGGTTAAGAAGTCAATCAATGTGACACAAGCTCTTTCATAATAGGGGGAGGGAGGTCACCTTCACTAATGCAGGGATGGAAATAAGACTCCTGTCGCATAGCTGTTTCACCCGTTCCAGGTTTTACTACACGCTTAAATCAGCCACAGTGCATATAGGTAACAAGCTCAGGTATGTCTTATTAAACTCATAGTAAAATATGGGATGGATCAAAGTGCTATGCAATGGGAGTCTTATTACCATTTTCTGGTGCTGTGCTTCAATAGCGGAAGTAAAAAGGAGTCCCAAAGACTGTTGAGCCACCCAAAAGTAAAACTCTTGTACCACATGTTCTTGCTGGTTTGGTTTTCATTTCTTGCACGTGGCAATATTGTGTCAACCCCCGATGTCAATTCTAAGGAGCAACATATCTGCAACTCGTGCAGTATTTGAAGACTTGGCAGCTATAGTTTAGGCGAGTTTCCTCTGTGCTTTGCGATTTGACTTCTTAAGACCTTAAAACTAAACCGTTAAATGAACAAAAGTCGCTTGTGTCAAATGCAACTACTTTCTGCCCCACCTTGAAACGAGCTGTGACTTACGTGCAAGAAAACAGGCCCTGGACTACGGATGAATGGCATGTAATTATTAGGCCAAAATACCAGGAGCCATACGCTAGTAAGGCACAGTGTTTTCACTACATCAGTACAACAAAGAGGGATATTCCTGTTGGAAATAAATGTTAGCTGACATCAGACATTCACTTTCATTTAAAATGTGAACTCATTATATACACAGTACTGTGCAAAAGTTTTAGGCAAGTGTGAAAAAATGCTGTAAAGTAAGAATGCTTTCAAAAATAGACATGTTAATAGATTATATTTATCAATTAACTAAATGCAAAGTGAGTGAACAGAAGAAAAAACTAAATCAAATCCATATTTGGTGTGACCACCCTTTGCCTTCAAAACAGCATCAATTCTTCTAGGTACACTTGCACAAAGTCAGGGATTTTGTAGGCATATAGTCAGGTGTATGATTAAACAATTATACCAAACAGGTGCTAATGATCATCAATTCAATATGTAGGTTGAAACACAATCATTAACTGAAACAGAAACAGCTGTGTAGGAGGAATAAAACTGGGTGAGGAACAGCCATACTCAGCTAACAAGGTGAGGTTGCTGAAGACAGTTTACTGTCAAAAGTCATACACCATGGCAAGACTGAGCACAGCAACAAGACACAAGGTAGTTATACTGCATCAGCAAGGTCTCTCCCAGGCAGAAATTTCAAGGCAGACAGGGATTTCCAGATGTGCTGTCCAAGCTCTTTTGAAGAAGCACAAAGAAACGGGCAACGTTGAGGACCGTGAAGCGCAGTGGTCGGCCAAGGAAACTTACTGCAGCAGATGAAAGACACATCATGCTTACTTCCCTTCGCAATCGGAAGATGTCCAGCAGTGCCATCAGCTCAGAATTAGCAGAAAACAGTGGGACCCTGGTACACCCATCTACTGTCCGGAGAAGTCTGGTCAGAAGTGGCCTTCATGGAAGACTTCTGGCCAAAAGCCATACCTCCGGCGTGGAAACATGGCCAAGCGACTCAACTATGCACGAAAACACAGGAACTGGGGTGCAGAAAAATGGCAGCAGGTGCTCTGGACTGATGAGTCAAAATTTGAAATATTTGGCTGTAGCAGAAGGCAGTTTGTTCGCGAAGGGCTGGAGAATGTACACGAATGAGTGTCTGCAGGCAACAGTGAAGCATAGTGGAGGTTCCTTGCAAGTTTGGGGCTGCATTTCTGCAAATGGAGTTGGGGATTTGGTCAGAATTAATGGTCTCCTCAATGCTGAGAAGTACAGGCAGATACTTATCCATCATGCAATACCATCAGGGAGGCATCTGATTGGCCCCAAATTTATTCTGCAGCATGACAACGACCCTAAACATACAGCGAAAGTCATTAAGAACTATCTTCAGCGTAAAGAAGAACAAGGAGTCCTGGAAGTGATGGTATGGCCCCCACAGAGCCCTGATCTCAACATCATCGAAGTCTGTCTGGGATTACATGAAGAGAGAGAAGCAACTGAGGCTGCCTAAATCCACAGAAGAACTGTGGTTAGTTCTCCAAGATGTTTGGGCCAACCTACCTGCTGAGTTCCTTCAAAAACTGTGTGCAAGTGTACCTAGAAGAATTGATGCTTGATGCTGTTTTGAAGGCAAAGGGTGGTCACACCAAATATGGATTTGATTTAGATTTTTCTTCTGTTCACTCACTTTGCATTTAGTTAATTGATAAATATAATCTATTAACATGTCTATTTTTGAAAGCATTCTTACTTTACAGCATTTTTTCACACCTGCCTAAAACTTTTGCACAGTACTGTGTATATATATATATATATATATATATATATATATATATATATATATATATATATATATATATATATTGAACAGCCCCACCTAAACAGGGGCAGTAGACTACAGTATGTAGTAGAGACTACATCTACATTTGTTGAATTAAAAAATAATTGCCCGCTTGTTATGCCAATCAATTATTTTATAAATGTTTCCATTACCAATTTTCTTATATAAAAAAAAACAGTTTATATTTACAAAAAGTGCTTATTGGCCATTGGAAAAGCCTATCCCAAGTTTTGTATTTTCTGCCTGTGACAGACTAAAAACAATGATAGTAATGCAATACTAGTGGCACATACTATTAATAATGTAAAAAAGACAAACAAATATTAAAATCAAATAAAAACATCGGATGTTGATAAATGAACAGTAAGTGTACTTACTTAGGTACAGAAAATGGAAATATCTGATAGATGAAGATGATGAAGCTGTCACTCAGCCTGTCATGTGATGGTGACCTATAAAATACAAAACACTGTCTCCTCAGTACTGTATATTAATTTTACAGTTTTAAGACACTGTACGAAACTCGTAATAACATGGAACACGCCGATTATAAAAGTCGGAGCGCTTCTACCAAACCAAATATTATCTAAAATTAACTTTCTTACGTGTGCATAATACATGCATGCGTTAATGAAACTGCAACCGAGCAATGGGGCATTTTATTACGTACTTCAAGCATATAAAGTTCACTAATGTTACCGTTTCAGCAACCATGATCAAAATTTAAAAAACATTTCGTAACTTTGTATCTGTCGATCGCTGTGAAAAACAAGCATCGCAGGACAGGTACAACCGAGTTCCTGTAATTGCAACGTTGTAGCAGTTTTCAGGTAAGCCCGACTTTCTGCTGCAAACCAGTGGTGATCAGTTCTCAATAACACTGAGGCAGTGAAAAAAATATATATCGTAGAGCGCTTATTAAGAGTCCTGGTGCAAAATTTGGCCTTCAACGAATGTTAATTTTGTTGATCTCCCGTAATAATCTATGCCTGACCAGGCTCAAGTTTGCATTCTCAGTGCAAAATGTCGATCTCGGGTCTGACAAGACAGACAAGCGAGCGAGAGTCCATCTTGCTTTAGGGAAAACGAAGTACAAATCTCACTCCACTCAAAACTCCGCAAAACACGTTCACTAACAGTGATTTTCAGCCTGACGATTCGACACCTTTCATTACTTAAACTAAGGTTTATAAGTCCATATCTTCCAAAAAATGCGTGAATTTGGCCCGATCTCCGGCTCCGATCTGTTAGATGGAATAAACAAAAAAGTACCCTGATGCGAGCGGCTCTGCTGAACGTGTCATTAGCAGGACATGCAATGGTTTCAAACCCCATGAGCCACTTTGTAAACCGACATCACATCACTATTCGTCCACAAACTTTTTTGTAATTTGATAATTCGGGACTACTTGACGCTGTTTTCTTCTATTTAGTTACAAAATAGTAAAATATTCAGAGAAGGGAAGTGATCATACCGTTTCGCACAGAGGAAAGCAAACAGCTCCTCTCTCTCTCTCTCTCTCTCTAGCTTATCTCTGTGTCGTACATGTTGTCTCAGGCTTTTTGCATCGTCTGTTTAACCACATAGTAACTACAGATTTGATTCAAACGCATGGGTGATGAATGTTACAATCTAACGATATTTTAATTGATTGCATACAGTTAGCCTAGCGATAATTATTCTAACACTGAGGAGCGGCACACGCTCGGTTCCCTACAGTTAGATCGGTGCAATAATAACAATTTCTGCTTTGGATGACCGAGTGCTCTCGTTAAAAAAGCCACTCGGATCTTATTCCGGGATAGATTAGCACCAAGTTTTCTGTCATGACGACCACTGAACATCACAATTTACCTCTGAAACACGGCAAAAACACCAAGGCCTTCTCATTCCAGGCTCCGTCCACCTTTAAACTTATCGACACATCATAACAGTTCTGCACTGGTACAGCATAACACAACCATACTCTGAACACTTTTTGCAATTCTGCACTGCCTTCCGCATACACTGCAACACTACAAATATCAACTCCCACAACTAAATTAACCTTGCTTGTTGTATTTGTCGAAATGAGGCACTTGTTCAGTGTTCAATTGCAATTGATCTTTTTGATGTTGCAGCACTTTCGTTTTCCTGGAGCAGTTTTCTCAGCTTGTTTTTCCTGCCCTCTCCACCAAGTGTTCTCTCTCTCTCTCTCTCTCTCTCTCTCGACTCCACGGCACTAGTCAAGTGTGGATGTTTCCACACACAGCCTGATACTGACTGGCCTACCCATGTAACCATTCAGCTTCTGGCCTATATAGAGAGCATATCTCTCTTGTGCAAACTTTTTTTTATGCAAAAAGAAAGAAAAAAAAAGTCGCTGAAAATTTGTCACCGAGAAAGGCGAGACACACACAGCACAGAATGCTGCGTTTGGCGTATGAGCCAGTCTCTCGCACACTGACGGTACTCTATACGACTGGTACTGTATTAGGCAGTAAGTATCCGAGCTTCCTGTATGTATACGACAAGTAAGGGATTGGTGGGAAAAGTGTTTTGAAAATGAAGTGGAACGGGAAAAGTGTGCAAGTCGGACTTACCTCCTTAGTGGCCAGCCGATGTTATTGTGTTAAAGTGAAGAGAGAAGCTTCAATAAACCGATCTCCCTCTTTCTCTCTGTATGTGTCGGTACAATTTTGCAACATACACTGTACTGTACATGCACTGACTGAAAATATATATTTTTTTCATGTAAGGCTGCCTCTGATTGGGCCGCAGCCTGAGAGACAGGCTGAAACAGCCACACAGCGAACACCTTTACGGGAGAAACGTTGGGAGAGACAGATAGATTATTATTACATCTTCATAATGTTCTCTGGACATATACTGCACAAAGGAGCAGGTAGGGGAAGTGAGGGCGAAATGTAAATCCAACTAAATAGAAACTATGCCTAATGTAATATGGACGTGGCATCCTCACGCACCCGCCTAATACACGACGAAGCACACCGAACACGAAAGAAAAACTAAACAAAAAAAAATACAAGCCTTCTGTCTTTTACTTGCAAACATAGATCACAGACTGTCGTGTTCTGCACAGTACAGTTTGCACAGCACAAGAAAAATCACACAAACATTAATTTAAAAAAAAATACCAAATAAATATATTAACATCCAAATGTTGTTGCCCTTTAAAAACTTACAAAATATAATAATAATAATAATAATAATAATAATAATAATAATAATAATAATAATAATAATAATGACTGGGGTTTTTCTTTTCAGACTATAACGTTCTAAGAGCTTCATATAATTCTTCAGCATAATTTTTTGTGTTCTTCAACATCGATTCTATGACATTGAAGGTCAAAGTGCAAGCACATGACATTTTTTTTTTGCATACCTATAGTTTAATTATTATTGCCTAATATTATCAAGGGTGTTGTAGGGCAAAACACTAGCCAATCTAAATGGTCACATTACTCTTGCTACAGTTTCAATGTGAAAGATATACCCCTGTAAATCTTGTTATGTCTATGCTGTCAAACATTTTTTTCAAACTGGTAGCAACTGGTGTGCGGTGGTTTGAAGACAACCTGATAACATGAAGGGCCTTAACATCAGTCACTTTAACCATACAAGCATGTATAATACTCTGCATAACCATGCTGTAGCATTTTATTTAAGAATTTATATTCTCATTCATAATGCACAGTTACTACAATATGCAACATCAGTGTACCTTTACTCTTTAACCCAAGATTTCAGGGGTTCAGAAAGGTTTCAGGGGCTGTAATGAATAACACACATTCCAAGCCAACTTTTTCTTATCTTTTAACAGCAGTGAATCTTTTATAGAGAGCAGTGCTATGAGTTTCTCTGATTAAAAATCACACACGCACGTCATCATTGTTATACAAGTACAGCCACTGAATACCGCTGTACTATAGTGGGCAGCAGTATGGAGTAGCGGTTAGGGCTCTGGACTCTTGACCGGAGGGTCGTGGGTTCAATCCCAGGTGGGGGACACTGCTGCTGTACCCTTGAGCAAGGTACTTTACCTAGATTGCTCCAGTGAAAACCCAACTGTATAAATGGGTAATTGTATGTAAAAAATAATGTGTTATCTTGTAACAATTGTAAGTTGCCCTGGAAAAGGGTGTCTGCTAAGAAATAAATAATAATATGTATTTCTATAGTCATTTTTTTTTCTTTTTGCAGAGAGTAGACCTGGGCCACTTTTCTAGCTTTAAAGAGTCAAACAGCAAGAATTCACCATTTTCACAGGGGCAGGCCTCTTAACAGAAGGCATTCTTCAATGAGGTAAGGCATGTTTTTTGTCATGAAAGCAAAGTGACCAAGTGCTACTGTACTTTTAGGTGTTGCAAACAAGAAGGTTTTCACTCCTCGAATCCCGCCCTTATTCCCAGACATGTTCTGTCAGGTTTTAACCATGGGTACCCTGTGCCTGCCAACGGATTTGCTTCCTGTTTAACAGTGTTGGTGCCATGCAGTTCGAAGCCTGCTGGTCTGACAGCTTTTTCTTGCCATGGCCCACGACTGTGGAACGTGCCGCTGGGTGGCATCACAAACGCCAAATCAGGACACTTTCTTTAGACAACGTGAAGGATTTTCTTTTTAATTTAAGACTGGAGGAGATGCAGAACATTTATTATAAGATTCTTATAAAACAGGGAAGACATATTCATAAGTTTTGTTTGGTTTCAGATGTTAAGTGTCTGTGTCAGTTTTATTTATTTTTTGCTGTAATACAGTATTGCACTTTCCCTCCACACTGTGTTGCTCAGATGTTAATAATAATAATTTTTATATAGCGCCTTTCATAGTGGACCACCATCACAAAGCGCTTTACAAGATACAAGGCTAGAGTGTGTGAACTATGCATCAGCTGCAGAGTCACTTACAACAACGTCTCACCCGAAAGACGGAGCACAAGGAGGTTAAGTGACTTGCTCAGGGTCACACAATGAGTCAGTGACTGAGGTGGGCTTTGAACCAGGGACCTTCTGGTTACAAGCCTGTTTCTTTAACCACTGGACCACACAGCCTCCAATAAACTTAAGTGTCTGTGTTAGTTTTATTTTTGTTAATGTAATACAGTATTACATTTTCCCGTCTCACTGTGTTGCTCAGATGTTAAGTGTCTGTGTTAGTTTTTTTTTTTTTTAATGTAATACAGTATTACACTTTCTTCTATTGTTTCCTGTCTGAAGTCCCCAGCAACACTCCAAGCAATACAGTCAACACAGTTTAGTATCACTGCGAAGGGATTGAGCACAAATGATGACAATAAGTGGAGTTGTCTTTACCAAGAGTTCACAAAGACACTGGCAAAAAATGCATTCAGACACAACAGAAGTATTGATACAACAAATGCCTTTTTTGCTGCTGGTATTGCATTGGTTATGATGTTCAGTGATAAATTTGACATTGAATATACAGTACACATTCTCATTGCACAGTTCAGCATGTTATATTGTGTTTTATCACATTTACAGATACTCTGTCAATCATTTAGTCTGAATGTAGTCCAAAATAAAAATGAACTTGATCATAAGTTCTGACGCCCATTCAATGTATCTTTATTAAAAAAAACAAGGGTCTATAAAATTAGAATGTTTCCTGCAGGGGAGGGCCAAATATTGAACATTTACTGTGGAAGTGGTTTAATCTCTAGTGGAAGCACCACAGGGTATATTTGCAGAATTGAACTTGTCTGTTGCCACATTCTTATTTTTTTTTCCATATACAATGAATCCTACAGTACTGTATGTACAGCTCAGCATCACTTAGAATTGAGGCATCATTAAAAAAAAACTAAAAAAAAAAACTATATGAATATAATTTTGATCTTTTATTTAAAATCATATAATCAAAGAAACTACAACATGATATCACAAATGTTTACCAGAAGTCAAAATAGTAGTACAGTATTTAATGTTAGATTTTGAAATGTCACATTTTTCAGTTTTTGTCAGTTTTTCGTTAAGTATATGGAAAACTACAAAGCGGTATTTAATTCAATATGTTAACGTAACATTGTTCAGAAGGTTTCATTTGACTTTATGAAGCTAAATTAGTTAATTCTATAGGTGGATGCAAAACTCTTGGCCATAGCTGTAGGCCCAATTTTGCTAATTTTAGGTTTATCTTTAAACAATAACATCATTTAATATGTATCTCAGCACGTCTAGGATATATACCTTCTCAACCGATCTGTTTCAGTGGCTCAAAACTTTTCACCCCCTGCTTCAAATTGATCCAGCAATACTTGATTGGACTCAGAACAGGGGGTAGTTTGGGCTATGACTCAGGAGTCGTGATGTTTTCACTCCACTGTTTAAGCATTTCAACAAAATCAATAGAGGGTGTCAGTACTTAAGGGCCCCGCTGTGTTTATAATCACAAACATTTTCACATTACTAATTTAAAGTATATTCAGTAATGCATATACAGTACTGAACAATTTGCAGGCCTTTTAGAATGCAGTGGATAATTAAGACATGTTTTTTGATCCAGTTGGCTATTGGTTGGCCTAAGTCCAGTGCCTATAGGCCAAGTGTCCACATCATAAAAAGAAACATTTCGGAAGTGTGTCAGAGAGGCTGAGCCCCCCTTTCTACCCGGTGATTGTGGGCCCTGTGCAGGGCAGGGTTGTAGAAGCACATTTTCAGGGTGGAAAGCAGTGAGAGGGAAGCTCACATTGTTACTGCCTGTGCTGAACCTGCTCTGTGGGTAAAAAGAGGATTTCAGCTTCCAGTGCTTTACTCCTCACAATATTATTAGATCAGGTATTTTTTTTTTTATGAGTGGTTTGCATTTTATTATTTTTATTTAACTGATTTAGAGTTACATTTCTATTTTTTATATACTAAAAATGGTCTAATCAGGCTTTACTCAGAGTAAGAGAAAACTACATAATTGTTTTTTTTTATCATACTAACAGAACAAAGCGCCAGAAGCTTCACATATTAATGTGCCCCATTTTAAAGTGAAAAACAGGCTATTGAGGTAACATTTCCTACCTCTTTTCTTCTATTAAAGACCATTTGGTTCTTTGCTTTTACTTTATGATTCAATATGAATATGCAGATATCTCAAAGACCATATACTGCAGATGAAACGTTCCTCCTGGTTTCTTGTGTCTAATGACTTCATGAGTTGTACTTCTCTAATGGTACAGCTGCAGACATACCATCTGATTAGGGCTTCCACCTCTGAGGTACAAAAAACCAGGACATCTGAACGGAAGGGTGGTGGTTAAAAGATTCAGCTCTCTAGAAATCCTGCAGTCATCCAATAGGTAACATTGATAATATTACTACTATAGTATTGACAGCCAATTCATATTGTGTGTCTGCTGCAGTGATATTGTGTCTCGATTTATCTAAGTTGTGCTCAATTTACGGGACTGGCATTGCGGTGTTGCTGTAGTGAGCTTATCTCCATGGATGTGAAAGTGTAAGATTAAAAAACGGAATAAGATTAAAAAACAGGATTTTTTAGTGTCCCGGGGAGATGTATTGAAATCCTGGGACACCTTCCTCAAAACTGGGATGATCCAGGGAAAACAGGGACAGGTGACAACCCTACATCTGTCCTACAGTACAGCAAAGTACCAGGATGCAGCCGTTTATCTACAGAGTTGCATTTCAAATATTTTTTACATAATCTGAATATAATCAGGAAAAGGGGAACCAGTTATAATGTTGGTAAAGCTGGTAAGAAAAGCCATGCTTAGCATTCTTTAGAAGACCTATTAAAAATGGCATACTTTTAATGACTGGTGAGTAAATGTACTGGGATTTCCTGTGCTCAAATACAGCTTGGTTTACCGGGAAATGGGTTTAGACGTTTCAACATGCAGGGAGGTTCTTTCAAGCCAGTGTTCATACGTAGTTGGGTAGCTCACGCAGGGTCCACCGTCACACCCTCCAGTAATGGCATAAACCAATGCAGTGGCATTTTCTCCACAGAAGCAGCTCATTCAACCTATTTTAAAGTGAGTGTAGCTACAAAATAATCCCATAAATGCTACCTGTTGTGCATTCCCATTTGCTATATAGGTCTCGCATGCTCAGTTCAGAAAGAAACACGTGATATCTTCTACGACACCTGCTTAAAGATTTGAAAGATGTGCTTGCAAGCCATGCTATCAGATAGGGCTTTTCCATGGCAACCAGCACCTCTAAAAGCACAAGTGGGCTTATTAAGTTTATTTCTTTCAGTAACAAACCCTAAGGGAGTAATAGGTTTTGTTTATTGATTTGAATGGCAGTATTATAAAGATGTTTTGATGAATTTAGGTTAAAGAAAGTACTCAGTTTCTATGCCTTACTCTCTGGAAACTCTCAGAGGTCATTTCACCCCAGAAGTGTCTTCCAGGTGTAAGCGTGCTACTGGCTGAAAGCATGTCAGTCAGTAGGGGAAGCAGGTGATTGGTTATTGAAAGGAAAGAAGCCAGTGAAGGGGGTGGGGACAATTTCACTCTCCAGTTTACATGACCCAGGAAGTGCAAGACTAAGCATGGCCTACAGACAGAGATTGCTTTACCCTAGAGTCGTACCAGATCTTATGTTTTAAAATGAAAATACGTGTCTCCTAAAAACAGGTCTTACTTTCAAAACTGCATATTTGAGACCGATATAACGAATGGCTGTGTCATTGCAGGCAAAAATGCATGGAACTATTTTGTTAGCTGCAGTTACTGTACTAATCATGTTACAGAGCTGGGCTGTAATGTGCTTGGGATCAAATAAGCAATTTCCATAGAAGCCGTGCCTATCCTCTGGGTCCCTTTCAAGGCAATGATTTCTACTGCTTCTGTCCAAGAGGGTTTTGAATAGAGTTCCTTTATATTTGTTTGTTATTTGTTTATTTAGCAGACTCCTTTTGTGGGGGGGACCTCCTGGTTACAAGCCCTTTTTTTTAACCACTGGACCACACAGCCTGCTTATATTAAAGGTTAGTACATTAGGGACAGTGCATTTATCTGAAATGTGACTGCTGATTAATCTTTGAAAAATACATCATGTCTTCCTTGCGTCCCAAGATGTGCTTGTTAAGAAATCTAGAGATACATTGACTGGTCAAACATCAGAGAATGTAAGTAATGAGAAAATCCCCTAGACTGAAATGCATGTGGTTAAGCGACATGCCATGTGCTCCACGAGACCTACGGGTATGTACTGAAAGCTGTCCGAGGTGTGTGCAACTATTAAGCAACAAGCAGAAGGTTCTCTGTGACTTCACAAGGGAAACGATAGCGAGTGCCAGTTCAACCGGCTGATTCTTCGACGCGGTGTCTGCATTGACCAATGTGTCCAGCAAGACAGTCATCCGAGCGTACCTGGAAAGGCAACGTTGGCAGGAAACCGCGTCCAGAAAGCGGTCACAAGAGCCCACAGGTCTACTCAACTGTGACAGGATGGCCAGTCGTCAGGCAGGCAAGCAGCAGTCATACAAACACAAATTGACCTTTACGTGCAGGGTTGCACACTTTCACTTATAACAAAAAAACTACAAAACAAAAGTCAAACAGACACATAAGCTCTTTATAGAAGCTCTACAAGAGGACACCAGCTGTAGCCCTCTCTTTACAAGTTCCCCCTCCCCCATTAACTGCCCAACTCAGTCAACCTGTGCTTTTTATGTCTGCGGCCAGGTTAAATTGGCAATCAAATATTCCAATTTAATCTGACCACATTACACTTATTTTTTTTTATTTTTTTATTATTCCTTGCTAATTAGGTCAGGACTTCCAAACAAAGATACATGTTTTCCTTGTTTCACTGGCCTACCAAATTGGAAGGAAAGTGCAAATGAATTTACTTTGTTCAGGGCTACTGTAGCCCAAATCACAGAAACATTCAACACTGAAAGAGACACAACAGTTTCCACTCAAACAATGAGCCGGGGAGCTACACGCTGTGGGCTTTGGTAGCAGGTAACTTGTCTGGTAAGTGTGCTAGTAGAATACATGTCTGGGTACACTCCTTGCATATAAGAAATAACACCCCCCCCCTCCTTTTTCAGACCTCTGGCTCCACCAGCTACAGTATAAACAGTTGATCCTGATTGGATGCCACTGTCAGATCAATAATTCCAGGGACTTATTATATCAGCTTGGGTTGGATTACAGCCAGACCATTTTATAATGATCACTCAAGGGACCATCTAAAAGCAGTTTAGATCCCCTTTATATCCAGGTGCCTTTGCATGAGATAAAATATACACACCCACACAGGGGATAATCAGCGGTCACGATATTGATGGTGCTTCTGTGAGGGTTTAATCGTAGATAATCATAGTAATGGATGGAGAGCAGTCTAGTAACAAGCTAAGGGTCATGATAGCTCAGATTGAGATGCTAGTCCATCCATTTTAGTAATAGTTAACTGTAGATATCCATACCCCACATGCTTTAAAACACAGTATATTCAACCATTGAACTCTGGGATTGATATTTATGACACAAGATGTGTGTATTAAATGTGAAATACATTTGAAAATGTGTAGTGCGTTGCTAAACAGTACAAAATAATTGGGGAGAAAAACTGAGCTAAAATAATTAGGCACAAAACAGGATGCGGCCCCTCTATTAGGAGGGGCCCCCCAAAATGTGCCAGTGATTAGCATCATCACACAGTGAGTATACAAGCCTCTGTGCTGTCAGAGGTATAGACTCAGTAACATCGCCGGCATGTGGTCGAGACTGGTGTTCAGAACATACTCCAAATGGCTGACCCTGCCCGCCAGCAAAGCCGCATTGCCCAGGGGTGCATGATTTATTTTGAATTGAACTGGAAGCAGCAGCAGCTTGCAACAAACCCAGCGAAGAACAGAAACGCTTAGGCTGTAAAACCCACTGTGGGATTAGATGAAACACAGCAGTCTTCAAAATGCATTGCCCTAACCCTCACTGCAACCTTTCACTTAGTACTGTACCATGCCCTAGCAACCACACCGATTTACACAGCCCTGCATTGTACGTGAGCTTTGTTAACACTGGCGAGTGCACTGAGTGTACCTCAAGCCTGGGCAGCAGCTCTATCTCCACTACAGTGGGACAGTTTCTTAGTTTCTCATATTATTATTGGGCTGGGTTTCCAAGCACAGTACTTTTCATTTGTTGGCTGTTAAGAAACCTTCGTTTAGCTCATATTGGGGAAGTGAGTTACATTGTGTGTACTGCATATACAGTACTGTGCAAAAGTTTTAGGCAGGTGTGAAAAAATGCTGTAAAGTAAGAATGCTTTCAAAAATAGACATGTTAATAGATTATATTTATCAATTAACTAAATGCAAAGTGAGTGAACAGAAGAAAAATCTAAATCAAATCCATATTTGGTGTGACCAGCCTTCAAAACAGCATCAAGCATCAATTCTTCTAGGTACACTTGCACACAGTTTTTGAAGGAACTCGGTAGGTAGGTTGGCCCAAACATCTTGGAGAACTAACCACAGTTCTTCTGTGGATTTAGGCAGCCTCAGTTGCTTCTCTCTCTTCATGTAATCCCAGACAGACTCGATGATGTTGAGATCAGGGCTCTGTGGGGCCATACCATCACTTCCAGGACTCCTTGTTCTTCTTTACGCTGAAGATAGTTCTTAATGACTTTCGCTGTATGTTTGGGGTCGTTGTCATGCCGCAGAATAAATTTGGGGCCAATCAGATGCCTCCCTGATGGTATTGCATGATGGATAAGTATCTGCCTGTACTTCTCAGCATTGAGGAGACCATTAATTCTGACCAAATCCCCAACTCCATTTGCAGAAATGCAGCCCCAAACTTGCAAGGAACCTCCACCATGCTTCACTGTTGCCTGCAGACCCTCATTCGTATCGCTCTCCAGCCCTTCAGCGAACAAACTGCCTTCTGCTACAGCCAAATATTTCAAATTTTGACTCATCAGTCCAGAGCACCTGCTGCCATTTTTCTGCTCCCCAGTTCCGTGTTTTTGTGCATAGTTGAGTCGCTTGGCCTTGTTTCCACGTCGGAGGTATGGCTTTTTGGCCGCAAGTCTTCCATGAAGGCCACTTCTGACCAGACTTCTCGGACAGTAGATGGGTGTACCAGGGTCCCACTGTTTTCTGCCAGTTCTGAGCTGATGGCACTGCTGGACATCTTCAGATTGCGAAGGGAAGTAAGCATGATGTGTCTTTCATCTGCTGCAGTAAGTTTCCTTGGCCGACCACTGCGTCTACGGTCCTCAACGTTGCCCGTTTCTTTGTGCTTCTTCAAAAGAGCTTGGACAGCACATCTGGAAACCCCTGTCTGCCTTGAAATTTCTGCCTGGGAGAGACCTTGCTGATGCAGTATAACTACCTTGTGTCTTGTTGCTGTGCTCAGTCTTGCCATGGTGTATGACTTTTGACAGTAAACTGTCTTCAGCAACCTCACCTTGTTAGCTGAGTTTGGCTGTTCCTCACCCAGTTTTATTCCTCCTACACAGCTGTTTCTGTTTCAGTTAATGATTGTGTTTCAACCTACATATTGAATTGATGATCATTAGCACCTGTTTGGTATAATTGTTTATTCATACACGTGACTATATGCCTACAAAATCCCTGACTTTGTGCAAGTGTACCTAGAAGAATTGATGCTGTTTTGAAGGCAAAGGGTTGTCACACCAAATATGGATTTGATTTAGATTTTTCTTCTGTTCACTCGCTTTGCATTTAGTTAATTGATAAATATAATCTATTAACATGTCTATTTTTGAAAGCATTCTTACTTTACAGCATTTTTTCACACCTGCCTAAAACTTTTGCACAGTACTGTATTTCATGTGATATTCTTTCTGATTGGTATAACTGCTTGTTGGTAGTCTGGTTGTTTAGTTTAGTGCTGCAGGGGTGGCTGATTTTTGTTGAAGACACAGCCTAGCTCTGTGGATGTTTGTGTATTGAAATCCTAGTTACACTGAGATTGTTTGATGTGCAGCTCTTAATATCTCCTTTGCAGAGATGTTCCATTTACTAACTCACAGTTGCCACGGTTGCAGTGGGGGCATAAATTACAGTTGCACACCCCCCAGTGGTCATTTCTAAAAACCACTTTGCTTCGGAAATTCAGCTTTTACAAGTGTAAATCCTTATGATAACTTCACATTAACGTTCCAGAGTTTGGCAAACATGGTCCCATGCATAGATTTGTGTGTGTGTGGGTGTGTGTGTGTGCTGAATCTCCAATCCAGGCTGTTACTGGGGTGCTGGATGCTATTAGGAGCATAACAGCAATTGCAGTCCAGTAGTCTGCATACTCATCCACTTCCCTAATCATGTACACAGTTGGCAGAGAAAGCAACACATGGTCTTGGCTCTCCTGCCCCCGGCTGCACACAGAGGGCACTGCTGTTCTACCATTGCATTGAGGACGATTCTTCAGTGCACTGTGTGTAGCCCTGATAAATGTACTGGTATTCTGATCCAGACCTACACTTTAGTTCCATTTCTTAGCTTTGCTCTGCCTTTTTCCCCCTGTACTGCTCAGAGCCTACAATATATTCCTATTTTGCCTTCACACATAAACACTATTTGCCAGGGTTGCAAGGACAATGTCTAAATGTACTGTGAAATAAATGAGGAGCTTTTTTCGGTGTTCGCTGTTCATCAAAGTTTACTATGGTGAAATTGCACAATAGCCCTGATGTCTTCCATGCTTTTCCATGCTTGCAAACGGTGGTGATGTTGTCACTTGTCTACTCAATGCAGTCATGAAAAAAGCAGGATGAGCAAAAAGGCATAGAGGGCGCTGTTGCTTATGAAAGCGGTGAGCCACATGAGCTAACTAAAGAGCCACATGTGTGGCCCTCAAGGGCCCAAAGACCCCCTTACAGCTCAGATAAGAAGTTGTAGTGAAATTTGCAATCTACATTTTTACAAAGCTATTTATTAACAGCTGCTTTGACATGCTTTGTCTACTTTTTATTTTAAACAAAAACAGAAATAATCCAAACGTTGCTTTCTTTTCCTTCCAGCATTAAGCATCCCTGCAGGTTGCCCCTTGGGCGGCTGCACCCCGGGCTTACTGCAGCATTGCCTTGTTCAAGATAGCTATATCAACAGCTAGGTGCACTCATCAAAGGTACAGGATGGCATCCTTCATTTCAGTTTGGTTTTTTGCTGTCACAGCACTTACAGTGTCGTGTAGTCTGCATACTCATCCACATCCCTAAACACTGACAGAGAGTAAGCAGCACATGCTGTTTACTGTGTTTATGCCGCTGCTTGCACACACACTGCACTGTTGTTCTGCATGATTCGTATTGATGACCACGGCATATTTCAACAGTTTGATAAGCGATTCTTCAGATATAATCAAAGATGTAAGTGTGACAGACGGACACGTGGACAACCACCTCCATATATCCCCAGAATCTGATGTTCTCAATACCGTAGACTAAAATACATTAATACCTGCTAAAGATTTATGAAGTTTGACATTCATACGGACGTACTACTGCCCCCACTGCACTGTGTCCCATTCACAGATAGTTTCATCCCCAGCCAGACATCATAAGAACCACTCAGATTGACTGCAAGCATCACAAATTTAACAGCATGTGGTTTGAAGCTACTTCATCTTAAAGGAACACATTAGTAGGCTACCAACTCCCAAGAGTTGTATCGGGAATCATAACAATCCATTTTTTATGATTCTTTACATTTCAGGACCATTTACTATGCAAAAGGGAGGCACATGGATTCCCTCAAGCCACAGTGATGATTCAAAGTGAAGTGCTTTCTCTGTAAAATCTAATTTTCCACCTGCGAGTGTGGTTCCTACCTACACAACAAAACCAAGTTGATAAGGAACAACAGATATTTCTTCTCCAAAGAAGGAACAGCTTCACAGGTGGTACACTAGTGTGGGCCCTCTTTACCAGAAACCCTTCATAGCTCCTTCAGGCACTGAGCTGCCTGCGGTCCTGTACATATCTCATTAGCATGAAGCAGTTAAAGTGACAGTGGAGATTACGCGTAAAAAGCATACACACGCAACCAAGCCTGTTCATTATGTTCACTGAATACCAAAGCTGCCTACCGTGGTTTGAGCGGCAGGACTGAGGTGAACAGCCGACTAGGAGAGCAACTGAACATGTTCTGCAGGAGGCACATTGGTCAGGGTAGCACATGTGGCACATATTGAATGCATTGCTCAGACATTGTACAGTAACAACACCTTGAGAAACGCCTTCTGCAGGCAAAGGCATTCCTGTCAATTCCTCTTCCTGTATTTAGTGGGCTTTGGAGCTATAAAGGGGTGATACCCTGAAGATATATATTTTTGGGGAGGGGGGCAGCGCTATTTGAGACACAGTCTTTAACTTGTTATAACATTTTGTTGATTTGTGGTCCTGTGATTAACATCCCTGATTATATCCAGTAGGGGGAGCAAAAGAACAATATATGTTCAATTTTATTGACGACTTCATGAGGGAATTATTTAAACAACGATAGACTGCAGGGTAAGGCAGCATTTATTTATTTATTTTCAGTAATGTGTTGTTTACCAGAAACACCGCTGTGTTTCATTAACTTAATCAATTAACAAACGTTTTAATCAATTAAAGCTAACTTAAGCAGTGTATAAAAAAAAAAAAAGTTTTATATACAGTGCTGTAAAACAAATTAAATAGCAGAATGCAAAAGAAATCTCATGCCCTCTCCCCCTCCCTTTCCTGGTGCCAATCTTCTATAAAACTACTCCCATCTCTGCATAGTTCAGCCATGTTATGACTAGGTGAAATAATATTTGTGCTTAAAACAATCTGTGATAAGACAAGATGAAGTGCAAGGCTAAATGAATATTCCATATCCTCTGAAGCTACATTATATATATATATATATATATATATATATATATATATATATATATATATATATATATATATAAAACCATGTCATATGCTTTGCAATTATCCATTGTCGATGTTGCATCCTCAAAAAAATCAGCAGGTTTCTTAAAACCATGTGGACTGTCTCCCAGGTTATTGTTACCATACAGGTAATTTTCCATTTTGGATTTTATTATAGTTTCTATAAGTTTACATATAATAGAAATCAGGCTTATTGGTCTGTAGTTACCTGGTTCGGTTTTGTCTCCCTTTTTGTGGGTCGTTCTTACATTTGCAATTTTCCAGTCTGTCGGTACAACCCCTGTCTCAAGAGACTGTTGCATGATTAGCTAGCGTTTTAGCGGTTTGTAAATAACTTCTTTCATTTCTTTGAGTACTATTGGGAGGATCTCATTCCGGCCCAGGGGATTTGTTTATTGTAAGAGCTCCTCGTCCCTTTAACACTTCTGCCTCTGTTATGCTAAAGTTATTTAAAACTGGATAGGAACAGGTCAACATGTGGGGCATGTTGTCCGTATCCTCCTTTGTAAAAACTTCTGAAAAGTAATCATTTAATATATTTGCTATTTTTTTCTCTTCATCTATGATGTTGCCATTTGTATCTCATAGACATTTTACTTCCTCCTTGAATGTTCTCTTGCTGTTATAATATTGGAAAAACTTTTTGAAATTGGTTTTAGCCCCCTTAAGCAATGCTCATTTCCATCTCTTTCTTGGCCTTTCTAACTTCCTTTTTGACTTGTTTTCAGTTCCAAGTACTCGTTCTGTATACTTTGTTTTTGGTCCCTTTTAAACACTCTGTAAAGTGCCTTTTTTCTCTGAATATTTTTTTTTAATTGATATATTAAACCATTTTGGCCATTTTGTTTTAGATTTTGATTGGTCTACTTTTGGGATGTAATTGCTTTGCGCCTCTATTTTGAAAAATGGCCATCCTTTTTCTGTGGATCTCTCTATTTTACTCCGATCTACTTCTGTTAGTCTCTGTTTCATTCAGTTAATTAGAGAGGCAACAATTCATTGTTGAATCGATTATTGATCGGCATGGCTTTTATTTTGCAAGCCTCAGTTAAACAATCATTAAATCGTTCAAGCACCCTGGTTCTCTTTCTTGAAGCCTCATGTAGCTCACTACCCACAAACTAAAGCTCTTCCATCCGTCTTTGTTTGTGATAAGAAATGTCAGATGACGTCTTATTTTGTAATAATAACATTTATAAAGATGTAGAATAATATGCACATGCATGTTTTCAGTTGTATTTTAGAGTCTTTTTTTTTTGGCCTAATGAATAATAAAGTGTTCTCAATGCATTGCCTATGGTCGATCATTACCTGTCTGATAATCAGTTAGGAAAATGACGAGAACCTCTTTTTCCTGTGAAAACCTGAAGTGCATTTTGAATTTCACAACCCTGGCTTGGCATGTCTTTCAGCAGTTTTTATTGAAGAGAGTAGACAGAATTCACTTGACTTTTAAACCAGCTCTTTGACAAGCGCAACGGTCTCTTGAACCAACACGACCAGTTCAAATTTCCAATAGATTACTGCTGCAAACGTTCTGTATAATAGCAGCACTACATGGTGCAGTGGATTATCATGCTTCTATTATACACTAACCTTTTACATCAGAGCTGGGTTTAATCTGGCTGTGGCTACAGTGAGGAGAAACCCTTTTGATCTTGTGGCTCAGGTCCGTAGATATGGGGAGGGGGGGCAGCCTCCTCACATGAATAATGCCGTGCTCGGATCCCTAACCGGATGAGGTACTAATGAAATCAACAGGAAAGGAGCCGATACACATATGGTGATGATATTGTCATGAATTGATCATGTTGGCATCAGTGATCTAATTCATCTAACAATGCTCTATTAGATTGCTCTGCCACCAGTTGTTGAACAGACAGTAGGTCATGTCATCGGGGGAGATGGATGATGCCGTGAATGACACAGGCGCCTGCCATGTCAAATAGCACTGGGTTGAATGTAGAGGGAGTAGGTGAGGAGAAGACAGCGTTTGGCTATGAAAACAATTAATATCAGCCTGTTTTAAGGACATTCATTAAAAAAAGCATACACAGCCCAAACGCAGTACATGTCTGTGAAGGGGATTGGCCCTGCTAATAGATTTGCAGTTAGGTTGGTTTAGATAATCTGTTTAAAACCCCATTGCACATAAATGTGTGTCTCAACCTCTCCCAAAAATAGCAGCCACTCACATTTATCATAATGACAGCACTGTGGCAGTGCTTCGTTCTCGCTGAAAATTGCATTGAGGTGGACAGAACTTTACCCTATTGGGAATTCGATGCCCTAGAACTACATGAGCAGCCTTTGTTTGCACAGCCGGGCTGGAGACGCAGCAAGACCGCAGGTAAGTTTGGTGATGTTGATTCCATCAGTTTTACTTGTCATCCTCCTCCATTAGCCATGCTGGTTTCAAGGAGGAGTAAAACCTTTGCGTGGTATAAATCTAGCAAGAGCCCAGGAAGGAGCATGCCGTTAAAATGAGTTTCTTTCACACGTTTGTATTCTGGTGGCCGCGGTGCTGACAGGAGCAGAGAGACTCTGGAGACCAGGGGGGGTCAGACTGAAATGTTTGGCACACTATTAGCTGGATACTATTAAAGACATTCAACATCAAGCAGGATATTCTTACAGCAACAAAGGTAATTTAACAAACCAAAAAAATAACACAAAACACTACTAAGCATGGCAAACCAGGGTAAGCTTTGACACACTCTGGGACCGTTCACACTCTTGTAGTGTAAATGAACACTGGACCACAGATAGTTCTCAAAAACAGGGTGGTACCTGTAAACACAAAACAAAAGCCTAACTCCTTCTAGGAGTCTTAACTAAAGTTTAACAAGTTCTTAAATTGCAACCGGCTGGCTAAGCCGTTTACCGGTAACCAGGATCACAATACCTGATGTCAGGTCTGTCCCACACAGACAGCACAACAACCATTTCACCTGGTTTATATACCTGCCTGTCCAATTACCAGGCAGGTGTCCCTCATTAAATTAGTGCCAGGTGATTCTGATAAAACAATGAATCAATAAAACAATTAAACACTTGGCTGTGTAAAAACAGCCCCAAACCACCTTCCCCAGTGTGCCTGGCCTCTGCCCTGTCACATAAAACAAACATGAATATGGCTTGGTTTAAACAGAATGACCGCCCCACACAGCCAGCACAGCTCATTCTCTCACTATACTTGTTTACCACCTCTAAGCTTTCCTGCACAAGTACGTGCTCAGCAGTCTTCACCATTAGATTTATACAATTGTTCAGTTTCCAGCCATTCAACCAAGTCCCTCATTCCTTTCAGCAAACTGACCAGGATTTTTATAACACTATAATTCATTCATTTAATACCCCCCTCCCCCACTGAAAGCATGAAATTCCCCAGGAATTTTCAATTAATAAAATGACCCAATTAACCTCAGCACATTTTCTTAACCTGTGATTTGCCCAGTCATGTCAGCACCTGCAGTTCTTGACAGCAGGCAGGCTTTGTTTGTGGTCCCTGTTGTTTAACCTGCAGTTACCACTGCCTGCCCTGCTCTTACAGTCTGCTGTCTGTGGAATACATTCATCCATATGCTGTGCAAAGTCACCAGGGATTCTTATACAATTGGAAGAGTCGTTCAAGCCAGAATACCATTAAGAAATATTGTTTTTAAGAAATATTTTCTGAGGGTTTATTGTCGCAATAAAACAGGGAAATAATACGGGTGCTGTGTTTTTTGATTGGCTCTCTCCCATAGGAGGGCACACATACAGAACTTAGTAAAAAAAAAATAAAAAGAAGGAATCTCTGGAAACTGTGATTGAATGTATCCATACAAAACAAAGAAATAACGAGGCTGCTGTGCATTTGATTGAATACACAGCTCATCACGCAAAAAAGAGGAAGTGAGAACACAATTAGAATTTAGATTGTTATTAACGTGGACAAACTTGATTTTGCAATGCCAGGCTTGGAACAAACTGTTAAGCTTTTTGGAGAACAAAGAGGTGTCATATCTTGTAGCCTGAGCAAAGCGCCCACGCACTGCAATCTGTTACTGTAATTTGCAGTTTAGCTAATTGCATGCTACTGAATTATAAAAGGAGACTTTTACAGATTTTTTTTTTATCACTGCAGCCTGGACAGTGTAGAGCAAATCAAGCACAACAGTGTGAAATCTGTGCAGTATCAGCTCTAACCACAAGGGGGCAGTAGTGATTTACTTTCACACATTCGTTACCACGTTTATGTAATGTGACCCACTGATACTCAATTCTGGCTTTCAGGATTTTATTCTAAGCAGTTAATTGCCTCTTAGCAGGTTCACTGAACTATTCCAGAACCTGCTTGCAGTAAAAACCTGGACTGGACTGGATGTCAAGGGCCAGAATTGAGTACCACTGTTTAAACTGTGTAACATGTTGACATGTTTTCCAAACTGTTGGGCAAAGCAGCCAATGTGTTGAGAGATGAGCCGGTTGCTGAATAGTTGCACACCAATCTCACACAATCTCTTTCTACTTCAGATTTTCTTAGGCCAGTCAGTTTTGAATACCATAGTGTTTTTTTTTAATACAGTTTTTTTTCACAAATTAATAAAATTGATGATTCTAATTTAGAATGTATTAATATTGCATCTGTGCCATGCTGCAGTCTTCCTTAAAAACAAAACAAAAAAACGCAGTAGCACTTTGATTCCATTAGAGTGATAAATTGAATGATCTACTACAGTACCTTTAACAGCCTTTGATGTGCCTGATGTGTTTGGAATATAAAATCCCAGAACAGGTTAATTGATCAGATCAGCATTTCTGCTCCTCGAGGCAATAATGGGCTGCCCAACACAAGTAAAGAGAATATAGGTTTAGTAATGTATTAAACTGAAGAGTTACTGTCACTGCAACTTGCTGGTACCAATCAACAGTAATGTATCCTAATTTAATGGCTCTTTCCAAATCTCTAAAGAAATGACAATTTTACAATGTTCTAAATCCATGTGATTACGGTAGTTTAATCAGGGCGGTTCTTTTCAGAAAGCAGGAATTGAGAAATTCACATTTCTACTATAAACTGGGTGTTCACTCCTCTCAACTCGGCAATGTGGCTGTTTCTGAATCCCTGTGTTTTTAGATATTTCTCAGGAGAGTATAAAAGCATACACCCCCTTCGCTTCTTGACTGGTGTGGTGCTATGAAATCAAACTCGAGAACATAAGAGGACACACCCTGAATACTATACTGCACTAGAACCTTTGTTGAAAACGTGTATTAAGGGTCTATAAGACTTTAATCTAAAACATATATGATGAAATGTTTGATCAAATATTGCAATAGAACGGGGAAATAACACAGGGGATATTTTTTATTGCATCTCTTCCATGGGGGGAGGGGGGGGGTTCATAATGTCAGTTGTCAAGGCAATAATGTGACAGACACACATGAATGAGGACCCCGAATGAGGACCCCAAAAAGTGGCAAAAAAAATGTTTGATTGTCACCATAGAGCAGAGCAGAAAATAATGAGGTTGCTGTAATGAATGCACAGTTAAGCAAATGAAGATTGATTGGATTATGCAACTTGTAATGAATATACAGTACTACCACAGTTTATTTCTAATTTGTAAAGATTTGTGTTATTTAAAAAAAAGGGGGGGGGGGGCGAACCCCCCGAGCTCTCACTAGGAGCGGGGTGTGGGTGTATGGCTGATGCCTTCAGGGAATTTCACAGCTGATCCCACTCAACAGCTCACTTTTAATTAGCGGCTGTCCCTGGCACTCGGAAGTCCTGACCATGGGTGCTGCCACTCTAGCTGTGCCAGTCACTGCAGGGATTCAAATGACTTTAAGGAATAAACTGTCTTGAGCTGGGTCCTGCATAGCTGGAAAACCACAAGTATAGTTGAGTAAACAAAATGCATTACAACACGTTCTACAATCCAAATGAGCTGTGCTTTTATTGTTACAGAATATTAAATACACTACCCTCCAAGTAGCAGAACAAATGCGGAGCACCTTTGCATGGATTCTGCAGTTATTCATCTACCATGTATACATTTATGAAATGGACAAACCAAGCAATGTGATTGGCAATAACCCATGTCATCAGTGTAGAGGATCCTCATAATCGATTGTGCAAAAAAAACAAGTTAATCAGATCATAGCCAGATGTAACCCAAACCATCTACAGGAAGCTATGGGTGTATCATTGCTAACAATTTGGTTAAGATTGGTGATAGGCAAATACATCTCAGGACTGATACGGCTACGTTTTCCCATATCAATGATCGTGTTAAGATTGATGAGAATTCAATCTTGATAGACAGATACAATCCCCCTCTTCCCACTAGTTGGACCACCTGACCACTTTTCCATTTCTAAGCCATCTCCTAGACATTTAGAAGGGTTATATGGCTCATCTGTGTGTGGTGTATCATTGCCTCTTAGGATGGCATTAGGTTAGTAGTCTGCCTATGGCCAGTTCACTGCAGTGTTTCAAAACAAAATGCATTTACAGCACATGACTGCTGCTGAGTTTTAGTATTTACTGCAGAATGCTTTGTTATAGTCACCATAGTAAATGCTGCCCGATACTGTAACCTTCTTGTAGTTCTGTACCTGCAGCAGAAAACTGCAGTACACTACAGGAAACAACTGCAAATTACTACTGAACATTGTAGTATTTATTAAGAATACTGCAGTAAATGGAAGTATTTGTGATTATACGGGTTAGCTTGGATCAGCAATTTATCTCCTTAAATGCAAAAACGGTCAGGCTGCCCCTGTTCACTTCCAGTAGGAAATGTAATTTATGGTCCACGAGTTCTGTGATTCTGCATTACACAGGCTCAAAAGAGGCGGGCCTTAAATGCGTCAGTCTCTCCTGTTTCATGTGCTGCTAGTGTTTCTCAACCCATCAACCTGGCCTCTCCTGGGCAGGGAGGACAAGAAGTCCAAGCTATTAAAGAATGTGACGCCTGCAGTATGTACCACTTCCGTTTATATATATACCTAAATACAAACTGTGTGTATTTAGAGGTGAACTGTTTTTATTGTCCCATATAGAATTCTTTATCGTGCTATGCATGTGCTGTACCAAATGAATGTATGCACTGTATTGTAATGGGTGGATGTAGTAGTACTTGACTCCCCTGAGGAGCCCCATAAAGAATATGCTGAATCTCAAGAGAGTTTATCTGTTATTTTCTTTATTCTTTAATTCTTCAAAGCTGGATTCTCTTTTCTTTTGACAGTAATCTTGCAGCGCGCTGGTTTTGTGTGTGTGTGCGTGCGTGTGTGTGCATGTGTGCGTGCGTGCGTGCGTGTGTGAGTGTGTGTGTGAGTGTGTGTCTGCGTGTGTGTGTGTGTAATCCGCCTGCCAGATCTCATAATCACAGCTGCAATTTAAGGGAATTAAAGTCTCTCCCTGAAGCCTCTGCCTTGCTGTATCAAAGAGGGTAGCTGGAGAGCTGGTAGACAATAAGGGAGAAAGCCATCCACTCAGCTCTGCTCTGACAGCCATGCCCAGCAGCAGAGAAAGTGACATTGTTCTGATACACTTCAGTGTGCACCTACAGGATAGAGATTTTTTTCCAGTGAAATGTTTACAGGGGTAAATTGAGACACTATCTGTAGCCCCAAAAGGTCTCTGTATTCTATTAGCTCAGGCAGGGTTCATCTCATGGTTTTTTTGTCATTGTCTTATAAGTACTGTCAGCAGGCTCAATGCATGTGTATGAGTGAGGTACAAAACTGAACATAGCAAACACCAATCCATATCCCCGGAATGCATTGCCATTTTTCCAGAGCAGGCAAATCCATTTTTGATAAGAGAAATTCATAAATACAAAAGTACAATTTAAATTGTTCAACAGTATACTTTTTAATTGTTTTAATTGAAAACAGAAAATATTAAGTTAGACCAAGATTAGTGCTGATCGCAGTCCGCAAAATTTTTATAAATAGATTTGAGCAATTTTCATAACATAAATAATAAATTAGAACCCATTCATTAAAGAGCACATGTATTCGCTTCATACACAAACACACACATACATGTTTGTAGCCCATACTGTAGTTTGTGAGGTACTGCCACTGTTATCCACTAAGTAAGTTTACATCTCAGTAGATGGTATAGACAGACAAACACACACTACTGATCATGAATCAATCACCACAGTCTAAAAAATACTTTTACATTAAACTTTTAAATCTTTTAGATTATAAATCTTTTTGCACAATATAACCCTCACCCCCTAACCGTTTTCTGATACAATTGTGTACTTGCATATATCGTGCACCAATATTCACACATTAAGTACATTGTAGCTATGCATAATAACATTGTAATGATGTATGTACACATGTTTTTACTAAGTAACTGCTATGCAATTAGAGACACAATGTAATGTCCAGAACAGAAACAGTGCTTTGCTATTGCAGTACCATCGCACTGCCATAGAAGACAATTTAATTATTTCCTGAAGTAAAGCATTCTGCAAAGAGAATATATATCATTTAATGTGCATTTGGTGTAGGTTTGTCTCAGCATTGAAGAGTGAACGAAAAGTAGACGAAGAAAAAGATGACAGAGTTCTTTTGCCATTTGGAACGTGGGAGGAAATTGTGCAAGCATTCACACGGTCTGGTTGTGTGGGTGCGGAGGCTGTTGAGGGGTGGGTGGATTGAAGAGACATTCCCAGGGCTGTTCAAGCACTTTGTGAACGAGTGACCCAAGTCACAGGATGTAGAGTCACACCTGCGGTGCCCTTTATAGTTCATGAACCATTCTGAGGAAGGTGCTGGTAATGGCATCTTGTATGCTGTGCAGGATGTGAGGAGGAGGGGGCATTAAAACAAAGGATACTTTGTCCTGATTACCTGCTGTCTCGATGTACCATTAAATACAGCATCCACATTTTCATAATGCCACTATGCCCCTGCAGCATGCAACAGTTTAAAGATAACATTATCTAACTTCCTTGTTAGGGAGAGAACTATGAAAAAACATCTCAATACAGATGTTGTATGGAATCTGCATATTATCAGCATGCATGTCTCCCCCCTGTCTGAGCACAATGACATGCACGTAGTATGAGCTTGTAAGCTACAATCATATCGGGGAGGTCTGGTGTGTAACTCACTAGATCCTGCACATGCTGCGAGGACCGATTGATTCTTTTCACTTATTGTTTGTGACTGTTGAAATACTACAAGAGTCAGAAAGGAATCAAGCCTGCAGTAAGGACTAATGCCAGTCTCTATATCTATGCCTACAGAAATGGCCAATATTGTTGAATCCCCCAATAGAATGAACTCATTTTGCTTCATAAAGTCGAATGAAACCATGCTACGTTAACATATTGAATTACATAGTGCATGAAAAACTGACAACATTGAAAAATGTGACATTTCAAAGACTAATATGAAAAACTGTACAACTGTTAGGCTTCCGGTAGACACTTGAGATTTCATTTTGTAGTTTCTTTGATTACATGATGTTAAATAAAATATCTAAATGATATATATATATATATATATATATATATATATATATATATATATATATATATATATATATATATATATATATATATAATTTTTTTAATTCAATGTCTCAATCCTAAAATTTAAGGTTATGCAAAACATTTGGCCACAGCTGTGTACAAGATTACTGGGTGTCACAACAGGTTACATGCTTCACAATTTTCAAAAGCAGGAATGACATCCGAATTATCAATTTCTTCCATCAGGTTAGCAGCATAATTGTTTCCTCTTTGCATATTTTCCTATATTTGTTTTTTTACCTTAAGTGTTAGATGCATAATTAAATCCTGATTGGTTGTAGTCTAGTCTCATTACCATAAAGCTGCCACTGACATCCTCTGTTAATTACAGTGGAATCCCCAGCTATGACAAAAAAAAATGGTTACGAAAATGGGGATTACGCCTTTAAAGCTCCATTGCTTTTTGAAATAACAAAAACAGTTTTGTTTTCAAGCCACTGCTGTCGGGTTTTTTTTATTTTAGTTTTAAAAAAGAGAAAAGGATCAGTGTTCAAATCCATTCATCTCAGTTCTGGGTGTCTCAGTCAAGGCCAGCGTTTCATTATATGGGAACTGTGGTCTTTAGCCTCTAATAAATGCAATTATAGATAACAAAAATAAAATAAAAAAAGGGCACAGTACCTAATTTGACCTGGATTTTTTTTTTAAAGTCTTCCAGTTTTTTCCCTCTTCAGCTGAAGTTTCTGAGAAATTCACTTAGTAACTACCTCCAGACCACAGGATTCAATTTAGTTTTTTTTACCTTTTAGAAATACATGTTTTTTTTTGTTTGTTTGTTTTTATTTTCATTTAGCTGAATTTGGAAACAAAATAGCAAAAAATATGAAAAGTCTAATTTGTTTTCTTGCATTTGAAAGGTTCTTCTATATTATAAAACATACAGGACCATATTCAGTTGTCAAAGAGCAGGTAAACGATCAGTGAATGTTTATGAGCACTTTAGCAGTCCTTCAGCATTTGTGAAAATAGCGGTATATTCCAGTATATGGTACACAGTATATGATCCTGTAGAGGGCCCTTTATACCACTGAACCGGTTATATGAGGTGTTATGATCACGGCTCTCATCCATCTGTCCTGTAAATACAGCCACCTCCAAAGTTAAATGGGGCAACACTTTAAAACAGCAGCAAACACAATACACATTCAAATGCATTAGTTTGTCTTATTTCCCACTGAGTTCGTCTTGTATGCTTCTATGTTGTTGTCTCTGCTTACATCCTTATCTGCCATGCCCTTATGAAAGTTTGCCCTGGTATTTTTGCAGTTCTTGTGCTTTTGCTGTGCATTTACCATCATTTATCCTGGTTTGCCAATATGCTCTACCATCCCTGGCAATTCTTTACAATGCTTCCCTATGCTCTACCATCCCTGGCAATTCTTTACAATGCTTCCCTATGCTCTACCATCCCTGGCAATTCTTTACAATGCTTCCCTATGCTTTACCACCCTGGCAATTCTTTACAATGCTTCCCTATGCTCTACCATCCCTGGCAATTCTTTACAATGCTTCCCTATGCTCTACCATCCCTGGCCATTCTTTGCAATGCTTCCCTATGCTTTACCATGCTGTCATTGTGATTTATTACAGTTTGCTATGCTTTTACTAAGGGGAACTTTTTATTAGCTGATTACAAACTATTTGCCTCTGAAAAGACTCCTCAAAGCGGACTGTGAGAAAGGAGAGTGAGAATCACAACAGAAGCATACCTTTCCTTCACAGCAACTAACTGATTAATAGACACGTGACTTTGTCTCACCTGCCCTTGCAGTAACACTCATATCCTGCAGGTGGCACTGCTGCAGCTGTAACAGAATAACCTCACATCATTATTGCTGCAGAAGAAACCTGCCTGCTAGGTTTGCAGCTGTCCTTCCTTCCAGTATTTGTATTTGCTTACATTCCAGTAACTGTATTGCAGTTCTGTGTGGTTATGCAAATTAAGGAGTAGAATTATCTGCAGCTACAGTAAAAGACTTACGTGAGATGTTAAATCAATGTCCTATTGTAAGTGACTCTGCATATAATGTACAGTTCACAGCCTACCTCTGTAAAGCGCTTTGTGATGGTGGTCCACTATGAAACATGCTATATAAAAATAAAGATTATATTGTATTATAAAGTATACAGCATATGAGAATACAGTGGCTTCAGTTACTAGGAAACTGTGCAGAAGAAAAACCAACCCAACAAACCTTTTCCAGTCTCGCTGTGTTGTGTTTACAATTTGAAAAACAGGAACTTGAGCCCTCATACTAAATCATTTTTTCCTAGAGGTATTCAGGGCAATTCTAATGTTTTTTTTGAATTCATCTAGAGGTTTTTTTGGGGAGGGATCTGGCAACACTGACCCCAGTCCAGCTACAAATCCTGGAACCACTGTCAGAGGCAACCGCTAAAAAAAGGTGCCCATAATATTAACCAAACTGTTTTATAACTTTTATGCATGCATTTCCTTATTTTATTTATCTGTATGGCTTTATAAGTTTTAACATGTTCCCTGAGTTTAAGAATTTAATGTTAAAATATAAGTAACGTAATTAATTTGCAGTCAGTGTGATACCTTCGAAAAAAAATGTACTCAGCTGATAAAGAACCTTGTAGAACACACGCGTGGTTGTACAGGAGTTCAGAGTAACATTGCAGTTAAAATGGAAGCCTCTTCTTTAATGCCTACCCCATTACCACTAAAGATTGCACAGTATTTCTCGAGATTACTCATGACTTCAAGGTAATGCTGCATTTTACCCCCTGAAAATACAATTTACTCTCTCAGTGTTAAAATTAGAGGGTAAGTTACTCCCAGACCCAAAGGGTACGATGTAATATGATTGAACAAATCAGTAACTTATTGGTTAATGTAATGTATCAACTTTAGCTTCGAGTCAGTACCCATGATATTGCTTAACTTGTCCCGGATAGATGAGCTTAATTTCAAGATGACTGTGCCAAAATTTAATGGGTGACCAACTAAATACATTAGCAATACAATCTCCAGACCCTGTGTATGAAATGTATATTGCTGCTTTGGGGAAGCTTGATGCTTTCTACCATTCTGCTATAAGATTTCTAACTGGTGCTTCTTATCTTACTCATCACTGCAATCTTTATATTATGGTTGCCTTCATTGCACACTAGGTGATTGGATCATTGGCTTGGGTTAGTTTATAGAACCCTGATTGGGAAAACCCCACTATATCTGCACAGCCTATTACAGTTCTCTGCTTCAGTTTACAATTTCAGATCAGATTCATTTATTAGATTGGTTCTTCCCAGAGTGTCCACTGTTTTTGGGTGTAATTCATTTCCATTTGCGGCTGCTCATGACTGGAATGAATTTCAAATCAAATTAAAACTACAGAGTTTTGTTTCGGAGGATGTTTTTAATATTGTCTGATACATGTGTATGCACTTGTTAATGTGTTATTTTTATTTTTTATTTTTCTGTGTTGTATTTGTTTCCTTTGTGCTGCTGTGATGTTTGCCTCTTGACCAGATTGTTGTTGTAAATGAGAATTTGTTCTCAGTCTTCTTATCGGGTAAAATAAAGGTTAAATGAAAACGAACATTTTTTCTACATGTCTAGACGAGTGCTCTGTATGTGCGTGTGTTCTGGAGGAGTGTTTGATCTACTTCAGAGCCTTGTCTGAAAGTGAAAACACTATACTGTTGAACTTTTCTGTAGAAACAAAGCCTTTAAAGTAAAAGGATCAGATATCAACGCCAGGGATTATCACAAATGTTTTGGTTATGGTGAGTGTCATTTGTTCCCCCAGGCTGTCTTTGATCTGCTGTTAATGTCAGTAATAACCTGCTAATGTCGACATGAACATGGCGTGCAGACTGTATTCACACTGCTGTGACCTTATGTGTGCACTGTACTTGGGTTAAGGTGATGCTCAGGTCAGAAAGCACTGGTTTATTGAGCAAAGCTCAATACATTATGTTCTTCACCCGTTTTCCACTTCGAAATCACAGCAGCACATTTGACCACAGTTGTGTACATTACAACTGCCCATGCATCCCTCCCAGAAATTACTCACCCCCTGCCTTTATATTAGCAAGTGCGTTACGCATCCTTGGAGAAGTCAATGCTAGCATTGAGAATGTTGTATGGACTGCTCCGTAATGCACATTTTTGTTGAAGAGCCGCTTCTTGCTCTGCTCGAGGTATGTAATGTAGAGAACCTGCATGTGTGTCGTCTACATCAACGCTCAACAGACCTAACTGGTGTTGTGGAATGCTATCATTGGAGGACAGCCAAATTCAACCTTCAATTCTCCTCAACTGTTGGGACGGAACATCATTTGACACTGGACACAAATTGGGGAGAAAAAAATGTGGCTAAAAATATATATATATATATAATGTAATATATAATTTATGAGCCTATAATAATTGATAGTACAGTAATTTGTCGTGCATTCCACCATGTAATGAGAGCTGAGCGAGGCAGCACTAGCAAGCTGTTGGGTGTCACAAGTGCTTGTCAGTGTCTGCTCCTGTTCATCCTGCTACGGGTGACATGCAGCGAAAGCTGCGGGTGAAAGCCAGGTTTCTTTACACTAACCCTAGGTGACAAGCGCTTGCCTGAGCTGCTTTGTCCCTGAGCGCTCCTCCCCCTGAGATGTAATCAAGCTGTGGACCAGAGAGACACTCCAGGTAGAGAGAGATGCAGATGGAACTCAACCTCCTGACCCTGTGATAGAGGGAGACGTGTGGCTCGCAATGCGACTGTCAGAACCAGAAAACTGAAAATACTTCTCAGGTCAGGAGCTGCAACACAATATGTATAGATTCTTGTAACGGATTATCTGAGTGGTTACCGACATTTCAAACGTGTTTAATCAGAAAGTTTAAAAGTTAAAGAAATGAAACAGAATCCAACACCTCTGCTTTAAATTGAATTTATAGGGCTGAGTTCGTAGAAATAGATAATCCGAGTTACAGAAAGGTCCTTTGTAGTTTTTCATTTCATTTTATTGAGCCTTTGTCAAAGTTGCAATTGCACAGGAGGCTGTGTGGTCCAGTGGTTAAAGAAAAGGGCTTGTAACCAGGTGGTCCCCGGTTCAAATCCCACCTCAGCCACTGACTCATTGTGTGACCCTGAGCAAGTGACTTAACCCCCTTGTGCTCTATCTTTCGGGTGAGACGTAATTCTAAGTGACTCTGCAGCTGATGCATAGTTCACACACCCTAGTCTCTGTAAGTCGCCTTGGATAAAGGTGTCTGCTAAATTAACAAATAATAATAATAATTTACAAGTTATTTAAAGAAGGACCAGATTGTGAAAGAAGCCGACAACAGTACATAAGAGGTTTTTGAATATGAGGCAGTTTCCTGTAAAAAATATAACACTAAAGCAAGTGCAAAGACTAAGGACACCATTTCTGAAAGGAATAAAGCATGTGAAGTGTGTAAAACTAGCAAGAAGCAGCAGGGAGGTGCAGATCTGGTTCCAAGTAGTTTAAATGTTAGTTTAGGTTTTATTCCTCTCTAATGCTTGCCTGTGCCTTTCCACGAGCTTCGGAGTTGAATCTCTTGTTTGTTTCCTGAGCTTGCTGGTTTGGCATGTAAATCTGTGATTGCTTGTAAATGTATGATTGCTTATCACATCACATGAAGTTTCCTTCCATAATGGAACTATGTGACCTGCATTCGCATAGACTGGTACAGAACCAGGACCATTTACAGTGGGAGGTGTTTTCAAAAGAGATTGGATTTCGGAGCTGTATTTTGGTTTGGTAATCTGTAATATAATTCACATACATAGCTGTTTAGTTGTCTGATTATAGATTTTGAGATTGTGTGACACTTGTAGCTGTGAATTCTACACCAGATAAACTCCAAAACAAGATATAACCTTATGAGAGCAGTACACAGTATCACACAGACCCAGCATGTCTGCGTTTTGTCGCCTGTAAAGGTCAATTTACCACAAACCAACATTGTTACTTTGGCTGATATTAAAATTAGAACTTTGAAAACAGTTTTAAACTAGTAAAAAAACAGAATGTTTAGTTCAGTGTTCTCTTCTCAAAGCAATTGAAATGTAAAGCACTCTGGTATGCAAAAACGAAATGTAAACAGCGTTTAGGAATATAAGTGAAAGTAAGTAAATACAGTAGCTAACTAAATACAGCTATGGCCCAAGGTTTTGCATCACCCTGTAGAATTAATTCATTTTGCTTCATAAAGTCGAATGAAACCTGCTGAATAATGTTAACATATTGAATTACACACCGCTTTGTAGTTTTCCATATACTTTAAATGTGGCATTTCTAAATCTAACATGAAATGCTGTACTACTATTATGGCTTCCGGTAGACTTTTGCGATGTCATTTTGCAGTTTCTTTGATTACAGGATGTTAAATAAAAGATCAAAAAATTATATTCAAACAGTTATTTATTTAATTATTTTAAATGATGTCTCAATCCTAAAATTCTAGGTGATGCAAAACTTTTGGCCATAGCTGTAGGTTATATTATAGTTCTGCTAAAGTCCCATGGTCCCACAGTAGTGTTACTACTCTAGGAGTGCCGAGTTTACATTAGGTGTGCCGAACTACATTGTAATTACACTGCATTTTAAATACACCCCCCACCGTGTGTGTGTGTGTGTGTGTGTGTGTGTGTGTGTGTGTGTGTATATATACACTGTGTGTGTGTGTGTGTGTGTGTGTGTGTGTGTGTGTGTGTGTGTGTGTGTGTGTGTGTATATATACACCGTGTGTGTGTGTGTGTGTGTGTGTGTGTGTGTGTGTGTGTGTGTATATATACACTGTGTGTGTGTGTGTGTGTGTGTGTGTGTGTGTGTATACGTGTGTGTGTGTGTGTGTGTGTGTGTGTGTGTATATATACACCGTGTGTGTGTGTGTGTGTGTGTGTGTGTGTGTGTGTGTATATATACACCGTGTGTGTGTGTGTGTGTGTGTGTGTGTGTGTATATACACTGTGTGTGTGTGTGTGTGTGTGTGTGTGTGTGTGTGTGTGTGTGTGTATATAGAGAGTGTGTGTGTGTGTATATGGTGTGTACTTACTGTATATATATACCGTATATATATACTGTGTGTGTGTGTGTGTGTGTGTGTGTGTGTGTGTATATATACACCGTGTGTGTGTGTGTGTGTGTGTGTGTGTGTGTGTATATAGTGTAATCACAAAGGGTATAGCAACTGCCAACATTTATTTTAAATGAAGCATGTTGTTGTACTGTGACAACATGTTTTTAACAAGGGGTCATGTAGCACACTTTTACATGGCTACCTATTTTAATATGGCTACAAATCATGTGCCCTGTTCGCTCATATAAGTACAACAAATAGGAAGAAACATAATACATAAAATAGTGAGGTACGCTTGCATCTTTGTAATTAAGAGAACTACCAGTATGTTTGGCAGTCCTATAAAACCCCAATCCGGTGCTCCCCCTTTCTAACCCTGTACTCGAGAACCACAGTGGAGAGGCTGTGCATCTGGTGTGCAATGACAGTGCAAGTGCATTGTGGGCAGGGGTTCATTTGTATACAGAAAGACAGTGGAATTATGGAAGAGGTATGGCATTTTTGTTTCCAGAGCTAATGCACTGTCCTTGAATTACAGTAGCTTCCCATATATGCTTCAAGTACTCATCTGTTTATGGACCAGGGTTTTGTGGCTTATATTTTAGGTCGGTAGCTGCATGCTGACCTTTGCCTAGTCGTGTTTTTACCATAATCTTCAAGTTTGAACAACACCAGTGGCGGGTGGGCTAATCTGGTGAACAGGAGTGATGACAGTGTTGTTAAGAGTGCTAGTTTTTGGGGTTTGTCATTTGGGGTGTAAATACACTAAGAATTGTCTTACTCCTTACAGTATACTTTTGTGATTCGATTAATGGAACAGGAAACCTTTTATTGTACATGTTACATACAAAGAATTATTATTAAAAAAATAAAAATAAAATGTAAGTACAGTCCATCAGTTGAAAACTTTTTAATTCTCACCTGTCAGACCAAAAAAGGTTCCGGATCTGGGATTTGGGTCGATCCAGCACAAATGAACCCCTGATTATGGGGCAAATTGGAGTCATGACCATATTACCGCCTATAACCAGTTGATTAAATGAGGGCACATCTTTTACCCTCATATTTTATTTGCCACTAGAATCCTTTTCTTTTAGCGGGGACCAGATGCATTAAAGGGATGGTGACTGGTTGCAGACTACACTATGTCCTTGTTGTGGCACGCAGCCATGGCAAACTCCCTCACAGCCTCCCTCAGCTCATCTGGCAGAGCACAGGCCTGCAGTCTGGTCTTTCAGTGACAAAATGAAAAGGGGCTCAGCATAGATTTTTCCCCTTTCAGCCAACCACAGCGCCAGTGGGGATTGAGAAACACATTTAGTGACCTCTCTGTGTGTGAGCGCAGCCAATTCATTCATTGCAGGGCTGCTGTTCAAGAGATTTGACAGGACAGGTTTGTCACAAGCATTCAGTTTATTTTATACACAGTTAAATAAACAAACAGGAAACACCAGTATCTAGCTAACTTTAGAGTAACTGGCTGTAAAGCAGTTGTTCCAAAAGCTGGTTTTGAGTTATGCTAAGGTTTCAGTAATTATATATAGTGTAATCACAAAGGTATAGCAACTGCCAACATTTATTTTAAATGAAGCATGTTGTTGTACTGTGACAACATGTTTTTAACAAGGGGTCATGTAGCACACTTTTACATGGCTACCTATTTTAATATGGCTACAAATCATGTGCCCTGTTCGCTCATATAAGTACAACAAATAGGAAGAAACATAATACATAAAATAGTGAGGCACGCTTGCATCTTTGTAATTAAGAGAACTACCAGTATGTTTGGCAGTCCTATAAAACCCCAATCCGGTGCTCCCCTTTCTAACCCTGTACTCGAGAACCACAGTGGAGAGGCTGTGCATCTGGTGTGCAATGACAGTGCAAGTGCATTGTGGGCAGGGGTTCATTTGTATACAGAAAGACAGTGGAATTATGGAAGAGGTATGGCATTTTTGTTTCCAGAGCTAATGCACTGTCCTTGAATTACAGTAGCTTCCCATATATGCTTCAAGTACTCATCTGTTTATGGATCAGGGTTTTGTGGCTTATATTTTAGGTCGGTAGCTGCATGCTGACCTTTGCCTAGTCGTGTTTTACCATAATCTTCAAGTTTGAACAACACCAGTGGCGGGGGGGGTAATCTGGTGAACAGGAGTGATGACAGTGTTGTTAAGAGTGCTAGTTTTTGGGGTTTGTCATTTGGGGTGTAAATACACTAAGAATTGTCTTACTCCTTACAGTACACTTTTGTGATTCGATTAATGGAACAGGAAACCTTTTATTGTACATGTTACATACAAAGAATTATTATTAAAAAAATAAAAATAAAATGTAAGTACAGTCCATCAGTTGAAAACTTTTTAATTCTCACCTGTCAGACCAAAAAAGGTTCCGGATCTGGGATTTGGGTCGATCCAACACAAATGAACCCCTGATTATGGGGCAAATTGGAGTCATGACCATATTACCGCCTATAACCAGTTGATTAAATGAGGGCACATCTTTTACCCTCATATTTTATTTGCCACTAGAATCCTTTTCTTTTAGCGGGGGACCAGATGCATTAAAGGGATGGTGACTGGTTGCAGACTACAGTACGTCCTTGTTGTGGCACGCAGCCATGGCAAACTCCCGCACAGCCTCCCTCAGCTCATCTGGCAGAGCACAGGCCTGCAGTCTGGTCTTTCAGTGACAAAATGAAAAAGGGGCTCAGCATAGATTTTTACCCCTTTCAGCCAACCACAGCGCCAGTGGGGATTGAGAAACACATTTAGTGACCTCTCTTGTGTGAGAGCGCAGCCAATTCATTCATTGCAGGGCTGCTGTTCAAGAGATTTGACAGGACAGGTTTGTCACAAGCATTCAGTTTATTTTATACACAGTTAAATAAACAAACAGGAAACACCAGTATCTAGCTCACTTCAGAGTAACTGGCTGTAAAGCAGTTGTTCCAAAAGCTGGTTTTGAGTTATGCTAAGGTTTCAGTAATTATCCATTTAGTTTCAAACCCAATTTGATCATTCCTGATAATGGTTGCAATACCAAGAATTGAATAACTTGACTGTTCTGGAGTGCTTCTGTGTATGTTTTAGTATGGGGGTGGGTTACTCCAGTCACGCCATAATGAAGCACTTTGGATAATTGAAGTATGGCACTAGAAACCAGCGTGACCAATGTTGAAAGCATGAACACATCATGAGTGTCGTAGTGCTGAGAGAGGTTTGCTTTGAGGGGGTGTTGGTACAGTAGGTGTTTTAACAAGCATGAAGAACGCATGATTAAAACAAATTTCCGCTCACAGCATCCATCACACGTCAGGGCTCTTAACAGTACGAGACAACGATGGAACCTCTTTATTCTGAGATTAAAATGAAGGCTGTTTGATTCTTGCGCAATGGAGGTAGGAAAGTACTAGTATTACTCGCAGACATGCTGTAAAAGGTCAATATTGGTGATCCATCCTATATATATATATATATATATATACGCACACACACACGCACACATCCACTGTGACAAAGGCTTTCCTTGGCATGTAACATGGAACACAATTCAGTTTCAGCCCTGTTTATATCTCTGCCTGCTTGATTTCAGGCAGGTGTCCCTCATTAAATTAGTGCCAGGTGCTAATCATCCGAGCTCTAATTCCAAGCCCTGAGGTATTCTGGGGGATGTAGTCCTGCTACCCGTTTTAAACCCCAGAACTACATTTCTCATTTATCCTCCCCCTATTTTATCATTATATATATATATATATATATATATATATATATATATATATATATATATATATATATATATATATATATATATATATATATATATATATATATATATATATATATATATATATATATATATATATATATATGTGTCATTGTTAAATGGTGTCTGGTATTCATTAAAATGTGCTCTTTTAATGATTGTTGTCTTACCTCTTCCCTGGGCTGATCTCTGGATCCCTCTTTCCCCTCGGGGGGGTCTCTGTGCTCCTCTCTGAAGCCAGCCCTGCAGAGATGGGGAGGCTGCACAGGAGTCTCGTTGTCAGACACACTGCTGACAGGAGAGGATCTGCATGAGTTCACCCCTCCCTCCCCCGGGGGACAGCCGCTAATCCCATCACCAAGAAAAGTGTCACCCACCTACTCCCAGATGCCCTGCAGGACCTATACTTGACAGTAGGTGGCACATTCGCCTCGAAGCCAAGAGGTCACATCTGCTTGTGAGACAAACCTTGACAGCTTCCATCTACCTTGGGGCTGTGAGCTTAAGGATGATGTCAGTCTATCAGTCGTGCCTGCAAAAGGGAACAAGCACCCTGGTCAACATGTATTTATATTCCTTATTCCAAGAAAAGGAAATGCTTTATAACTTTTAATCAAACGTTTTGAAGGATTACAATATCAAACAAAACAAAAAAATACTTGTGTGATACCATTTGTAAGGATCCCTTGTAAAGGTTTACTGTGGTATACCTTGGCATTGCAAATCACAATGAAGTATGTTAATAAGCATTGCAAGAAATATGGGTTAAGAATAAGTAAGCATGGCAAACTATCAACATGCAGGACAGTTTTTAGAAGCACTGTATAAATGTATGTAAATGTGCATTTCCCAGGCACACGATTGCAGTGTTTTCTGTTTTTGTTTTCTCCCCTCACGAGAGCCCTGCAGCCACCGAACCTCCTGCCCAGTGCAGTGTTAAAACACATATGTAGCTAGACAGTTTGATTGAATGCCTGTGGGCAGTTTGATTGAGTGGCACCATATAACAGGGAAACACAGCAGGTGCTGCAAATGTAATACAGATACAACATTTCTAATCACTAAAATAAAGCCAGATCTATTAACATCACTTTAAAGAGAAGTGGGCTGTTTTTATTTTCCATAACCCAGATGAAGAGAATGCATCCCAGATTGAGGCATTAAAAGAAAATAAATAGCTTCTTTTTTTTTCAACAAAAGAAGATTTATATGTGAATGTATAACTACTGCCAGACTCTAATCAGTAAGTGCTGTGCCCTGCTTTTGTGATGAAAGAAAGGGCCAGTTGTTTAAATAGTGCTGACCTGATTGAAAACACAATGAGCGGTTTGTTCAAATAACTTTTCCCCACGGTGTTTTAAAGAGGAAGAATCAAACTAAAACTTTTCACAGCTTTATTTAATAAATGACAATATCCCCCGGATTGTGCTGCACACTGGATTAGCAAACTCTTTATCTGAACTTATAATTCTACCTTTCCTTTGAAACTAAAACACTTTTCCACATTATATTGCTTTGCATGAATTCCCTCTGTGTCAGCTACCTTTAAAAGCATCATTTGAGGTCTTTTCGAATACTATGTTTATACTAGGAGTTTTCATTTTGACATTTTCTATTGATCGATTAATCATCTGATGCTTCATAATGCCAGCTAATGTTTAATATGCATATATTTACTTACATGTAATCTGACAGTTTGAAAATATTTGCTAATTGGAAGTGAGTCGTTTAAAATAGTAGCTTAGTTTTGAGCTGCTGTTTGTGGTGTTTTATTATCCAAGGCGACTTACGGGCTGGGATGGCTCACACCTGGCTCTCTTTGTCATTTGAAAGTTTCATTGAAAGATTTCAAGATTTATTTTTTTGTGCACCATTCTTTGATACTGCACTCAGGTAGGCAAGATTAATCAATCAATTATTATTTTATCTATCAAAGCCCACAGGTGTGATTAATCAGTGAATCATTAATCGATTAAACCCCCTAGTTCATACTAAAATACAGATGCAGCATCTCTGTGATTTCACTTCTTTTCGTGTTTATATTAGGGTCTGTTATTTTGGTTGTTCCTCTTTTTTAAGTTTATCGTGCAAAACAGAACAGAATGATAACATCAGTCAAGCGACTGGTGAGAGAAGCGTGCCTCTTGACTTCACCCATATAAGAGAGTCAAAGCCCTGGGTATATTCAATTGCATCTTTGATCATTTTAAACTTTAATGTGCTCCTTCTGTTTTTAATTTTTTTTTCTATTAAGCTGACTAGTGCAGCTTAATTTACTTGTGCATTTCTTGCAAAGAGCTTTGGGATGACTTTGATTGTTAACAGGCAAAAAGCTATAAATACAATTTTTTACTGAATTTTTTTTTTCACATGGAATCAAATTTTGATATTTCACCAGTACTGTTCAGCAATTCAGCAGCACAAATGGCAAACGCTGCACAATGTATTGTCACATTCCTGTTGCTAGTTCTCACTCGGATTGCTTTTTAGTTGGCTGTTATTGGCTTCTTGACGGCACTTTATCTTCTTGAGAATGTTCTCACAGTCTGGCGCATTGCTCCTGTTGCATTTTTGGGATGTTTTGAATTTGTTTGCCTTGGACACAGTCTGGATAATCCTGTCATCATTGCTCTGGTGGCATTGATTGGTCTCTCATTGCTGTTTTGGCATCAAGACTCCACCAGTTCCAGTCTCCCTCAGTTGGGCTGTAGTTTCTGATGACAGGTTATTTCTGCCATGATCCCAGGAAAGGCCTGAAAAGTGGTCCCCACATGTTGGTTTTTGCCAGTTTGCCTGTGGATTGCTTATATTTTTAAGTCCAGACTTACTTTTATAGTTTAGCCTTTTTAAAATATACATTTTTTTTTTTTAAATCCATAACTGCTGGTCTTATGATTTTTATGGTTGGATCCAACCTTTTTTTTTATTTTTTTATTTTTTAACATTTTTGCATTTGAATTTCACATTAGACAATGGTCAAATAATGAGAAAGCAGATACCAACCCCTTCTTTCTTTCTATTAGAACTAGCATGAAACACACCCATCTGTGAAGGCTGTCGTCCTACTGCGCTGTCAAAAAAAAAAAAGTCACTTCAGTCATGTAAAAAACAGTTGATTTACTGCATCACAGCTGCAGAATGCATCTTTTCTGATGTTCCGCAAGAACAAAGGCATCTGTCATTGCTGCTCGTATTAGGAGGAAATATTTATCATCAGTCTGTGGAAAAGATTACTAAAACCAGAGAGGATGTTTGTAAGAAGGACGGGTCTGCATCAGCTTGCAGTCAGGCTTTGTTATCGCTGGAGATCAAAGGGTTTCAGTGTCCAGGTGGCTGCCATGCAGCTCTGCTCTTTGCTGATAAAGAATGCACTATTGTTTATGGGCTTTTTATGACATTCATCTTGTGTTACTTCCCATGCAATATGTGCATATATCCCAGGCCCTATACTGTATTCTCTCAGAAATGGACCTGGTTACCTGTAACTAATTCATTATTATGCATGACCTCAATAAGGTGCTTTTTTGGCCCACAGCATTTAAAAAATAAAAGAAATCTCTGAAAAACTTGAATTGTTTACATTGATAGTTGATAATATAAGCTTCAAAGTAATGTCGTTGCTTGTCTACAGCTGCTTTCTATAGCATTGTACTTTAAACTATGCAAGGCAAACTGGCTTAGGCATGCCAGTGGCGCTGAAGTCATGTTTAGCCCTCAACTGTGGTGACTAACACCTTGGACTGAGGTTCTGCATTTCAAAAACTAGCGCAGACATCTTTCCACTTGTGCAGGGCCGGTGACCCTCCTGGTTTTTATTCCAACTGTACCCTGAATTACTTAATTGGACTAATTAAGTGCTTATTAGAAGCTTAACTGGTCAGGGAACAAACACCAGGAGGGACACTGGCCCACCAGGACCAGGGTTGCCCACCCCTGATATAGAGCCTACAGTCAATTCAATTAATGCAGAAACAAAGAAGGTTGGATCCATGATTTTGGAAATCATGTTGTAATGGTAGTTTTAAGTCTTTGTGTGACGTTTGAATGAATTAGTAATTAAAATAAATGGTGACATGTGTGGTCAGGCAGAATGAAAGAGAATTTAAGTTCTTGTCATGTATCACGCAGGCATATAATATAGAATTTTCCTCCAGCGTTGGGTCTTTTAACGGTTATTTTTGGAAAGTCCTATGCTTCTTAAACCACAATTGTCACATGCCATAGTTCCAGAGTATGAGCCAGCTGATTTCCGTTAGTGCCTTGCCTAACCTTGAAAAGTTCAGCTGATAAAAAGATTTTATTTTTAAAGACAATAGAGAGAGAGAGAGAGAGAGAGAGAGAGAGGGGGGGGGGGCACACTTTATTTTAAGGGCAGGTTTTTTTGTTTATTAACAAACAGCTAATAAACATGTTAATGTACATTATTTATTTTCTGTTAACTGTTAGTTAATAATATATAATAGGCCAGCTAAAACTGCAAACACCAGAGCCCTATGGTTGATCAATCAAACACCAGAGCCCTATGGATGATCAATACCCAGTCGATCATATGCTTGAAATCGGTTCAAATTCTTACTGTAGAAATGTTTAGCAAATTAAATTGGTTTTGATTAACCCTAACCCTATATATATATATATATATATATATATATATATATCAAAGCTCACAAAGATATATATATATATATATATATATATATATATATATATATATATATATATATATATATATATATATATATATATATATATATATATATATATATATATATATATATATATATATATATATATATATATATATATATATATATATATATATATATATATATATATTTAATTCGATTTTCTTTTCCTCTTATAACACGTCTAAATTAGATTTTGATTAATAAAAGGACTGTGGCTCTTTTTCTGCTTTGTAAAAGGGAAGCATAATCAAAGGCACTGCACAATCATTGCACCCACTTGCTGAAACTTCAAGAGCCACTCTTCCTGAAATGGGTTGGGATTTGGATAGGTTTTCTTTACAGTGCTCCTTTGTTATTCCTTTGCTTATCTGTCTTACACATAAAAAAAAAAAATGAAATATTGAAGGCAGTAAATTAGTGAAAATCCCTTATATTGGAGGATTGCCATTATTCTTATCTAAATCTTATTGGCTAACCAATAATCATATTTAGACCACACCTACCATTCTCAAAATATTCTTCAAGTCTTTCCACAAAGTGTCTGTCTCCATCTAGTCAGAATGCTTTACTTTACATGCCTGTGTGTCAGTGGCTTCGTCTGTGTTTGTGTCCACAGCCGTATGTCGATGTACTGTTTTGTTGCTGTCTCCTTCGTCAGCATTTTTACTAACAGAAAAAGTTCCTCCTAAAAGAATATAGTTGTGATGCTGTTAAGCACACAGATCTTTGCTTTCAATCCAAATACTTTTTTTAAATGTAAAGAAGCAAAGTCACAGAAGAAGCTGCTGCTGCTTCTTCTTCTTCTTCTTCTTCTTCTTCTTCTTCACAGTGGTACAGTACCACCCAGTTCAAACAAGGTTTTCTCAAAGTGCAAACACATGTAAGGAAGTCTCCAGCTGACCCTGGAAAAAATGTGCTACCCTGTGAGATCTATGTGGCTACAACATTATTGGTTTTACAAGAAAATTTAAACATTCCTTGGACAGGGAAGGTGAAATTCAGCCACAAGAAAAAGCAATTCAATTCTTCCGTCAACCACATTATTACAGTACTAAATATGCATTAGGAACTATGCGTTAGGAAAATATGAATGTTAACTTGCCTGAAGATAAAGCTGAGTTGACTTGCTAAATGCCTGTGGTTCACAGGCAGAGGCCATGCTCTGTTCACTATACTGTATAGTGAGAGCTTTGGAAAGCCTACTTTACCTTTAAAGACAACCCTTGTTGAGAATGCATTATCTGTGCAATCACGTGAATATTCACGAGTCTTCTTTGATGAAAGAACGAACAGTGTAGTGGTGGAACAAAAGGAATTATCTGTGTTTGTGAAAAGATCATTCATCCCTTGAACTTGAAAGGAGGCATGAGACTGAAACCATATCTAGTCCAGGCTATTCCTTTGCTGACCGAGGACGGGAGCTTCCAGGGGGCGGCGCTCAATTGGTCGAGCGCCGCCCGGGGGGAGGGAGGGTTAGGTCGGCCAGGGTGTCCTCGGCTCACCGCGCACCAGCGACCCCTGTAGTCTCGCCGTGCGCCTGCGGGCTTGCCTGTAATTTCTCAAATGCTTACCCTAAGCAGTTATGTGATCTAATAATGTTTCTGATCCGCCTAACTAATCTTGGGTTGGGTTTATAGTATGAATACTTTTTCAACAAATGATTGTTAACTGTTTGCAGAATGACAACAGAGATAAACAGGAGGCCTTTCAACAACTTTGTTCCTGCTTTAGCGGTTAGTCATCTAGGTCAGGGGTTCCCAAACTGTGGGCCACAGGAGCAACAGCTTTCTATGTATTATTATATATAATAACGAAAAGCAACAATAAAATACTAATGAATGAAAAAATAAGATTCAAATGAAAAAAGAACAATTTAGATTAAGTGTATTTACAGTGTTGCAGGTTTTTGTTTAAAATGTGTGCTAATAGTGGGCTGCAGTGCCTAATGCAGCTGAACAGTTGGGCCTCAGATAAAAAGAAAAAAGTTTGGGAATCCCTGATCTAGGGAACTAACCAAGAGAAATGCATACCGAACAAGTGAAGAGCAAGTCTGCAAGTCTATGCGTAACATTCATATACAAGTTATCTACTGTAGAACATTATGTATCATACAAAATAGAACCCAAATAATCTAGAGGTTTTGGGGAGTTGAGTCAGTAGGTTTGTGGACATTGTGGTGTTAATGATCCCTGTATGGAATCAGTACTGAACCTGCCATGCGACTGTCATTATAGAGTCTCGGGCGACAACAATAGCTTAACAGTACAGTCTGCGTCATTACAAATCAAAGCTCTCAGAAAGCTGTGGGGGTGGTTGGGAAGCAGCAGGGCTCTGAGAATTGCGAAACGGTTTCAAATCCCTGGTTACCAAGGTTAGGTTTGTATGTAGAGTGCCTCTGTTCAAGTGGATTCTCTTACATTCTTTCTGTGATTCACGGCGCTGTTTGCGGATTTGTTACTACACTGTAATTTACATGTAGTTGTTTACTGCACAGTGAAATTATGTAACTCATTTGTGTAGGGTTACTTTGGCAAAACCCAAATTAACATCCAACACATGTTAAAAAAGAAAGGAGATTTCCAATGGAAGGCCTTTTGTTAATGGAAATAATATAGCGTAAAACAGCGTACAGTACTCGTTGAAACAATATTAAACACACACGTACATATCTTCAGAATATATCAGTTTTCATTGATGCAATCATGAAGGTCCCATTGGCATGAAATCCTGAATTTCCTGAGCCTTGCCTCTGTTTCGTCACCGGGCTTCTGTCTAAGCAGACTAAAGTATGTCTATTGGCAGCCCCATCCTTGCCTTGGAAGGAAAACTGTGGGCCCACCAGGTATCCTATTTCAAAACAATGAAGGCTGGAGCAAAGTTGAGGTCTAATGCTACTTCCTTTTAAGGCTGTCTGGGCTGAGGCCAGGAACACCCAATTCTACGTAGATAAGCATTTCCTCAGTTCCCATATTTCTCAAGAAAACTGAACTGAGTGAGTCAGTGGTGCTGGGATCTGCTGTAACTTCCAGAACACATACACGTCTCAGTTAGGCACTGTCTGAAGCGGGCCCACGGCCTAGCAACGTCACTGCAGCTTCCTGTCCATTGATGCCTGATGTAATCCATTCATGAACATTCCAGCTGTATTTATTTACAGAGGATAGGGAAAATATAACTGCTAATATAATTGGTTAAAGAGTCACAGTATGTCATGCTTCCCTATTTATCGTTTAATCTCCTCAACATAATATACATATATACTATATATATACACACACATTTTCTTACGCTTGCTCGTGTGGGAGTACATTACCAAGGTTGTAACCATGACCTTTAAGAACCTTTTAAACAATATGTTTGTTAAATGTTATGCAATTGCAACTTCAAATCATTAGAGACTTGTTTTAATGCACTAGGGGTCTATTACAAAGTGTGAAATCTTAAAGGGTTATTGAAACAAACCCCTTATTCTCTTAGCATCACACTGTTTTTAACACAAATTAATATAACATTACATTTAAAACCTAGTTCCACATGGTATTTTGTGTCCTGTTCAAGGAGAACAGTTTGAATTGGCTACCTCCTGTATAAAGTATGGAGTTTTGGTTGCGTTACTCTCTGTATCCAGGATGTGCTTCACGATTAGGGTAGTGAAATCTGCACAAACCTTTCATTCAGATTGGTCTCTTCACAGTAAGCAGGTGATGACACCAGGTTGAGAGTCAAGGATAAAAACAGCTGTTTTGTGGAGAGCAGCAATCAGCATACATTCAAGCTGCTGTTTCTTCAACTCAAATCAGAATGGTAAAGTAGCCATTGAGCCTCACCTGGGTGTCTGTACCTGTGGAGAGATCAAACCGAAAGACGACATGACTGGAATGAAGCTGGAATGTGTTGGTGAGTTCTTCACTTAAAGAGCTCACAAGAAGATCTTTCACAGCACCAACAGGGCACATCTATCTTTTGTTTGCACCATAGCTAATTGTGCCTGCAAGGGTTAAACCATGCAAATGTCATAAACCGAATAAGAAAACAATACTGTATTTTACATATAAAAATGGCACTCTTTGGGTGCTCTGTTTGTGTGATGTGCAAGGGTATTCATTCTCTATTTAACTAAGATATCTGCATATGCGTTAACGGTTTATCTGTCTGTTAGATATTCGCTACACATTGTTTAATCTGTCTTATCAGTGCTGTTTGGACTTTCTTCCAAAATGTTTTTGTTATTCATTATCTCAGGCTAATTTGCAGCATTCTCTAGGGAAGCAAACAATCACATATTCATTGCCAGCTGTAGCGTAGCTTTGCAAAATTAACTGGAGAAAAAAGCTACGATGGCCGTTGAAGCCCTGGTTCAGTAAGCCAAAAAACCACCTGCAGTGCTCTATACATCTTTATTGACCAATCTTAATGAGCTATTGTGTCTGAGATCTGAATAAAGCTGCTTGCAGAGGAAGGGGAGCACAATCGGCAGAAAAGATTTCCAGAACAGGATTTTGGCCACTGGAATGGCAGTAATGGTTACTGAAAGGGGTTTGAAAGAGTGTGAAACGTGGGCAAGGCTGTTTTGGAGCTAGTAGACATGCAGGAGTCTTGAATCCTGGTTGTGGTGAGTTGCCAATTTTGCCCAGGGGCCCACAGGAAGTGCTGCACTGGCCTTTGCTCTTTTGTGGGTTGGGGAGGAAAATCTGCTGGACATAGTTAATTCTCCTACTGTGGAGACTGGCCAGGCACCCCACGAGACATGAAAGGAATTCCCCAGGCTGGGTCCATGCCTGCAGGGTTCAGTAGCTTGGTAACTTCCATTGCTTGGGTTTGGTGAGTGGAAACAGGCTACCTGACATTGGGAGTGGAGGCCATCCATTGATCGTCAGTCCCCCTGATTGGTAAGCTGAGGTGAAGCGACAATTCAACAGGGCATTTCAAACTAGGTAGAAAAAAACAGGGATCCAGTTCTGAACTAGTTATGATTAGATCAAGTAGCCAACCATGGGCATTTGTCTTGTTGTATTATTATTGGAATAGAATTAACAGAGAATTGATTAACTATTTCATTTCTTATGCATACGTTTTTTTACATCTGCATGCACCATTTTCAATTGTCCTACATATCAGTAGTTGTTTTATGTTTAATGATGTATAGAAGTTGATAGGTTTAGCATTTTGTGTTCAGGAGTTTGAAACGTGTGGGCGCCCCTGTTTTAGAAGACATAATAGCTACATTGGGGTGTACTTTGTGTGTTCTATGACCCCCACAAGCAGAATTACATTTTACAATGTCAGTCCGGTCAGTAATTCTAAAGGCATCAGCATTTTAATCAAGTTTGGCCTCAGAGAAACTGAGCAATTGCTATCCCTGTGCCCACCTTGTATTTAATCACAATGAACAAGCCTTTTTGTTATGTTTTATTAGGTTTTTATTTATTTATTTATTTTTCAATCTTGTCTTGGTCCACCTACAGGTATAATGACATGAAAGAGGCATTTCATTTCTGTGGCACTTTTGACTTCTTAAACTCAAAAATAAAAATAATAATCTGAAAGTCAAGAAGCCCACTGCGTCACTCCGTCCTACTCAGATGATTCATATATAAAAGGATTTCCATCTTTATTTGTTCAATCAATAATTCTTTCCAGTCGCCTTTAAATGGTTTAAATGAAACCAAGTCTGTTCTCTTGGCCTGTAATGTAGCTAAATCAAATTTGGTGTCAGAACAAAAAGTGTCATACCGTACCTTTGTTACTCATTTCAATATTAAAGGTCCTCCTGGTAGTTTGTTAATCAGTTCCACTGCATGTCCATTCTTATTAAATACATTCATATTATTCATCAGCTATTGTGGGCTAACAGCATTGCAGAAAGTCTTAGAAGGAATCGTTGCAACACCAAATTTAAAGGGGAAGTAGCTTTGATTGTAATTTTATTCCCTTTTCCACCTTTCCCCTTCGACTTTTTATAAGGTTCGTAATCTGACCTCGGGCACAGAGTGTAGCTGAATGCAAGAAAAATCACTCTTGTATTCAGTCCTTCGTTATGCTTTTCACATTTAGATCTGTGCACTGCTGTACCAGTTAGGTACGTATCTGTCAGATCCTGGTTTTAATTAAGCAAATTAATAGTTCAATTAAGGGTTCAATTAAGTCATTGAGAACTCAGTTGGCATGAAAACCAGCAGACACAGGGGTCCC
>CM060253.1:7363023-7550995 GCA_030684275.1 Acipenser oxyrinchus oxyrinchus
CCAATGTCTAGCGCTAAGGGATAAATGCATAAATTAAGTGCTGTAAAAGATAACTAGTATAAAATGAAACATAAATACTGTACATAGAAGACCAATAAAAGCACCACAAACCAGAAAGATAAGCTCTGTCTAGTACTGCGGCCTTTAACGAAAACATCAAATAAAAACACACACACACACACACACACACACAAATAAAATAAAGTGATTATGTGGCAGTATGAAAATTGTGGTTCTGAAGTTTGAAGAGAGGCACAAGCTAATCTTAGTGCATGTAGTTATGTAGCAAAAAAAAAAGATAATAATTATAATAAACATGTTAAAAAGTTACTTTTCAGGTACCGTGGCCACATATTGCACATTTGTTAAATTTTGCACGCTCTCGTCAGTTTAAAAAAAAATAAAATCAAATAAAAAAAGAAATGTCTTCCTTCGAAGAGAAAATAAAAGTCACAATCTGACACAACCAAGCACGAAACAGTAGTTAACACAAAATTAAAATGCTCATTGTGTATTGCCAATGCAGCCCTAGAAAAATGAGTGTAGGTTAAAAAAAAAAAAAAAAAAAGCTTAGCGTTTGTAAAATAATGATAATCCGAAGCGTGATTGCAGCTTTTCATGCTTTCTGTCATGCCACTCTTGTGCTTCTCACAGCCTGCGATCCACTTTCTGGTTAGAAACCAAATCTCCTTTGTGCATCAAGTCTGCTTCCACAATCCTGGAACCAACACTTTAAGACGGGCACAGAACTAAGAGCTTTTTCCACTTATAAACCCACATGGCGATAGCGTGACCCAAACAAACAGGCCAGAATGCACCCAGTAGCTGTGTGATTTCTAGTACCGTAAGGCTGATGAAATACGCATGGTGAATGTCACTAATGTACCGATTGCACACCTTTCTTTTTCTTCTCTCCTTGATTCCAGTGGAGAGTTCAGACAATAAGCGGAGAGAGTCCATTTAATTATTTATCATAAATCATCATCTGTCTTCAGTGTCCTCCTCCTGCCTGTGAAGCTCAAATGGTGCAACATGAAGACACAGCCGGACACAACGCGAGCTGTGCGAGGTTTAATTCTTACACCAAACAACGTTAAAACAGCGCTTTGAAGCAACCCTTTTAGTGTTCAAAAACACCCATGCATGTACAGACGAGACGTCCGAGCAAACGACAACTCAAAAAAATAAAAAAATAACTGACACACACACACAGAGGGACAACGACAATCAGCCGTTGGTCAGCAGCGGTGCATGTAACAACGACTGGCACTTTTCGCAGGGTCGCTGGTGAGCAAGTAGTATCAGAGGACGGTGGCGAGGATCAAACCCTCCATAGGAGGAGATGGTTTGTGCTGTCGTCGCGCCCCACAGTCTCACTGCTGCTGGTGAGCCGGAAGTCTTCATAGCCATCACCCCCGCTGATCACCAGCAAGTTGGATTTGGACTGGATGACGGTGGAGGCCCTGCGCCTCGTGGAGTCTCGCTGCTGCAGCCCGGCAGGGCTCTCACTAGCCAGGGTGGAATTACCTGCAGGGGAAAGGACAGGCAGGAAGTCAACCAATCATCTCCTTCGTCTAGACCACTCATTCCCAACTGCAGAGATGTGCAAAAACAACAGTGAAGCACAGTTGAAATCACTTGTACCTAAGAAGTGTTTATACAGTGCTACATGGAAGCCAATTCATTAACTGAAGAAAGGATATTAACCCCATCAGTGCCATCTCACTAAATGCATCTCCAGAATCAGAAGCATTAACAGAAGGGCAAGCAGCATCAAAAGAATAAAAAGTGACAGAAGGATAGACTATTGATGTTAGCCTGTCTTGAACAGGATAAAGACCCCAGGCTGTCAACAGATCACTTTATGTGGCATTGGATGAGCCTGGCAGATATCCACTGCCCTGACCTCATCCCCTGCAACAACAGTTTCTGTGGGTTCATCATCCATAAGGACCAGTCAGTCTGCAGCCTGCCTGAATTGAAAACGGATGCTTTCCTTCTGCAGTAAATAACACAGGGAGTTGTTGAAAGGCTTGTTGCATCACACTGGAATCACATTACTCGCACCAAACACGTGACAAACTACTGTACATGTCTGTGTGCCACCCTCAGAAACGAGACGGTACACTCTCCCAGTCAGCAATATTTAAAAACAAACTCTGATCATTGTGTGATGAAGGCACATTTCTCTCTATATTTCTTCCATACATTTCTACCAAAACCCGTTCAAAATTGTTTAATTGAACCAATTAAACCTCCGCCAAGACCCTAAAAGAGTTAGTTAGCTTATTTTACCAGGTTTAACAGGTAATACGAAATAAATAAATACTTTGGGTCCTGATGGAGGTGTAATTGGTTCAATTAAACAATTTTGAACAGGGTTGAAAGTAACAAGGACCAGGACTGGCAGGCACTTTGGCCACCCCTGACTAAGTGTTTTTGAAGTTCTGGCTGAATATTTGCATACGATACTGACCGTGCTCTCTGGGCAGTGGGAAGGCCTCGTCGAAGTCCTCGGGCAGCTCAATGGAGGTGAGGAAGCGCACGTGGCCGGTGTGTCCGTGTGCGGAGCCCATAGGCACCAGGGGGGTGCGCTGGGAGCTGGTGTTGGTGGACATGGGTGGAATGGACAGTGTTAACACCACACCAGCACTTGTCCCGATCCACAGCAGGTCTTTACAGGCCAGGAGTGCTGTGATGCGCAAGCAAGCGGCTTTGTGCTGACGGATTATGGCATCTGAACCTGGAGGGGAACAAAAAGTTACATTACATTATAAGCAGCAAATTTTGTAATACCGGTTTAAGGATCAGACTTTTTTGGTTGGTCTGCTGTTAATAAATGCTTGCACCATGCCAAAACAGTTTATATGGTGACTTTGTTGCAGACTAGAGAGAAGAAAATACAGGTTCACCTTTTTAGGAGTGTAACTTATCATTAGTTGTTAAAGGGATTAAATGTGGATACCAAAAACATAACATTGCAGCTCAATTAAACTCTCAGAGGCTGTCAGCTCCGCTTTATATGTGCACTGGAAAGCAATGCAGATTGTAAAACGAATATTTAGACCTTGATTCAAAACTTGTGTATGCTTGAAAACATGTATAAAAGCACAACGATTAAAGATTAAATCACATCTTTAAATCCATAACTTTTTTTGTGTTAATTAAATCATTGTTAAATGTAACATAAAACATGACAGGCTATACAAAAATCTGTTTCAAATGTAGCAATGCATTTCATGAAACAGCTGAATGCAATGCAACTACAGAGCAAGGGTTAGTCATCTCAAACTGGATACACCTGAGCTTATCTAGACATATAGACATATTACACATACAGACTCATAGTAATGCCTTAAATGGCTTGAACTGCAATGAGCGTCAATACAACACTGGCTCCTACATGTGTACCAGGGCCTTGGAAATGGGCTCCAGTATTCAGCCCTCTTCCTTGTGTCTCTCAGTTGTGCCTGCTTACCTGCCAGCATTTTGTGCACAGCGGGGGCCACGTCCACCTCAGTGAGGGTCTCGTAGGTGGCAGCGTGGTACAGTCTCACCTGGGCGCTACCCTGGATGGCTATCCACACACCCAGGCCATAGCTCACCATGCTCGTCACACAACGGGAACTGTCCTGCCCAATCTGGAACATGTGCTGGAGGGGAACAAACATGACATGTCAGTGACGTACATGCTTCAAGAAGTCTTGTGTTGATATCATGAAAAAGCCATTTGACAAATATCCAGAGCATGTTGATCGGCATCTCATAAACAAGGCCAATGCTTCAAAGTTGTCATCACCCTATACTGTGATAGCGTTGTGAGGAAGAGAAACTATTCAAATTATCTGGAATGACTTCTTCTACCAAGTATCAAATTTGGATGAGCAGTTCTGATGAGGACTGCTGTTCAAAACTGCCAGCTAAGGACTGAGTGGTCTCAATTAATTTATATTGTAGTTCTGATAACATTTTTACTTTGCACTTGTCACCACTAGGTGGCTAAACATTTGGAACTGCTAATATTTTTTTAAAGAGAGACTTCCAGTGTTCAACCTTGAGCCCAACCTTGAGTTCATCCCTCGAAGGTTTGAGGCTCTCATGGTATCATTACCTCCTGTGAGAGTGTGGCTGTGTTAAAGATGAGGACCCGGTTCTGACAGCCACACCAAAGCTTCCCTGCCACTGGCACCATCTTGGTGACTGGGTTCCCAGGGGTCCCCAGACACAGCGTCTGGGAGTTTTGGGGATCCCAGAAACTTCCTGCAGGAACATACCGAAATACATCAGTGACTGCAGCACTTTTACACCAATCTAACATCCTTACCAGAAAGGAATCCTTTCTGACCAGATGAAATCACCCAATTGTAAAGAAAATCTTACATATATAGTACATTTATAATGTTTTTGTTATCCCTTTCTTTATAATATATAAATTGGACATATTTAGGCCATAGTTTTTTTAATACATATATCAGTTTAAGGGTCTTTCAGTCTAAGATATTTTTTAGTTGCCTCTCTAAAAGCCTCAGTAGTGGCTGTGGGTCCTGCCTTGTGAAATATGAATTCAGAACGAATGTAACCTGGACTGGGACAGCCTCCAGTCAGACTCTGGTCACTCCTGGTTTCCTCACCTGCTTCCCTTTGATAGACAATCATTTCACCGTTTGCCAGAGATACAAACACCTTGTTGTCAAGGTACCTGCAAACAGAAATGGAGATGATAATTAAGTGAAACCCTTTCATCCACAGTGCTTGGGAAGTAATCTGGCACCATAGCCTGTTTACAAAACCAGGGAAACCCATAGCAGAACGGAACAGTACTTACAAGACACACAACACGGATGCGGAGTGCTGCATCTTCATACTGTTCTTCCTGTTTCGTATGTTGTCAGAGGACTGATACACATGGATGCTGCAAAAAAAATAAATAATTACAATTAAATATTGTGGCTAACATCACTTTAAGGTGACAATTTTTAGTTAATACTTGTGCTACCTACTTCTAAATAGAATTTAAATGGCTTTTATTACCATATTACCAAATCTGCACACCCTTTTTCATCAAGACTACAGCAACTACCCCTCCTCTTAATAGCAACACCTCCACAAAAGATAATGTATATTTATAAACTGTTTCTATAGTGAACATAGAGTGAGCAAGCAATTTAAGCAATGCTAATCAAAAACAAATGAATAAATAACCCCCATACCAGCCGTCCTCGGTGCCCAGCCACACTGAGCTCTGGTAGGCCTCAGGATCGATGCTCAAAAGCTCCTCCAGGCTGCCTCGGGTGAAGGACCCCCGGCTTGACCGTCTCATTGCCCGTCCGTCCATGGGGCTCTCGTTGTTAAGGCACGATTGACCGTACGAGCTGGGGATGGCCGGGAACTCCTGCTCCTCCTCCGAGCTTGTCGTCTCTGCCGCCATTTCCTTGGAGCTGGCTGTTTCCTCATCTGTGGGGTCAGGACAGGTTAGTGATACATACAGTGAAGAAGAAGAAGAAGAAGAAGAAGAAGAAGATAATACAGCATTGTTCATGCTTTGTGCGTACTGCCGAAGCTGGAGGAGATGGTGGAGCGGCTGGCCTGACTCTGCAGTGTGGAGGAGGGGCTTGGTGAGGACTCATCATCCGTGTCGTCGCTATCGAAGGGTACCAGCTCCCGGCCCGCCCCGTCGGGGGGCTCTGCCAGGTCCAGGGAGGACCCCGAGATCGAGATGTGGAGCCGTGGCTCCGAGGAGGGGGGGTTGGGGTTAGGCTCTGAGGAGGGGGGGCTCAGCAGGGATTCCCCTCGCTCCCTGCAAAACACAACACAATGCACTTCCAATTCCACTTCAATACAAATCATACTGTACACGGATTCACACTGTACACAGGTTCACATTGTACACAGGTGAAGTGCTTCACTGATGAGTCTGTTTTAATTCAAGGGACTGTGCTTTGAGAAGCAATTTGAAAGTGCTGAATTAAAAATACATTAAGAACAGGACTGATATTCTAAGCCACAGCTGACACCAACGCATGACTCGGCCCTCTAATCTAATCCTTTATTCAAAAGGGCAAAGTCAAATAAATTAGCAAGAATCCTGCTGTATTCTATTGGCTATTCTTTTCTGAAGTTCTCGGTTATGAACACACCACACTTCATGAAGGTTATCGCCTATAGTAACAGGAAAATCTTCTAAAATATAAACAGCTTCATTTAAGGAACTGTATAGCTTCCATCCCACCGATTTTCCAGCTAGTTTACACCGATGAAAGCACTAGCTTCAGGCTGTCCAGTAGCATTTGAATACCTCTGAACTACAAGTGATTTAAATTGTGCCAAGTTGGCGTCAGCACCGCAAACAGACCTGCCTTTGAGGCCCGGCACCGCAGCAATGCAGATAATGCGGGCTGAACACACAGCGATGCAGGCCTCCACGGTGGGCTCGTTCTTGATGTTCAGGAGGCAGACCTGACCCACGTAGCCGTCACTGTTACACACCCACACCTCGTAGGTGTTCTCAGGGCAGCTGTGACTGGGGGACGCGCAGGAGAACTAGGGCAAAGACAAGAGACAGTGGAAGAGAGGACCCTGAACAGGATCACGAGCCAGAAACAATCTAAAACCCCAGGTACAGTGTAATGGATCTCCTTCCGAGTGGCTGATGAGTTCATAAAACTGACATCAGCACTTACTCTCTAAAGAGATTGCTTTTTCACTTGAATGACAAGATGTTCATTTTATTAACTGTGAGGATAGCGGTTCGGGTCAAGTCCTTGCCTCTTCATTCAGTTCAATGGGAAGCCAAGCCATTACAACAGTATGAGTTTTGAGATTTAAAAACAGCACAGGATCAGCATTAAGGCTCAGTGTTTGGGAAGTCCTTGATAACTACCTGCATTCCGCTTCTTGTTTTCATGATAGGAATAGCCTTCAGAAACTCTGGGTCCCAGTGATCTTTGTTCATTGCTTTAAAAAAGGAGAAAACAAGTGTAAATACATTCAGCAATATGCGATATGATTAAATACAAATTCTATTTGAACAGCTCTTTTCACTAAGCCTCTCAAGTCCCTGAACAGAAATCATTGTCGTATGCAAGTTGTTTCTAAACCTACGCAAAGCAGACTGATGGGAATTCTGCAATCTCAGGGTATAAATTCCTATCAGTCTTGAGCCAAACCTTTGTGAAAGCAAGATACCAGGCTGCTGTCAATGACAGGAAAAACACTTTTGCGTCATGCACATGGCAAGGCCCTATGGTTACTCCCTATATAAAGTATACTTTGGGCAATGCTTTTTGCTGCAGTGTTTGGATGACAAGGCGCCACAGGCAGTGCTGTACCCAGTTTCTTCTTAGCATCCTCAAAGGCCTGCTCGAAGTTGCTGCGCGTGTCCGGTGCGCTGAACTCAAATACGAAGCTCCCCTCGAGCGAGGCGGTTGTCAGCTCCACTTTGGTGGGCGGGAAGGTCATGCTGAAGGACAGCGACTGCTTCTCTGCCAGCTCACGATGCACTGCGGCCATTAGGTCCTTGATGACATCATCCAGGCTCTACAGACACACAGACAAGCGACACTGAACCAAGACACCAAGAGCTGAGTAGTTTGCTTTATATGCAATCGATTCAAGTGTGGTGTTCAAATGATTTGTAGATGGTCACACTGATAAATAAGTAAAATCACTGAGAGGCACAGAGTGTTTTTTTTATATTCATTACTATTCCCTTTACATTTTAAATTAAATAGCTTATTACACAATCCTGTGTGAAACTCACTGAATGTTGCCTATATGTTTTCTGGTCTGCTGTTATATACTACAATAGCAGTCAGAAGAGTTCCTGGACATGTACACAGGTTGGCACGGTTGAAAGAGATAATGTGACACAGACATGTGGAGGTGCTGAGAGTGGACCACAACCGTCTCTAAAACATTAGTCTCATTTTCATCCATGCCCCAGTTCCACTGCATTTTTTCACAGTGGGTGCATGTTGTTATTAAGCAATGCAGTCCTTGAACTTTCTGATAGCGAGTTAGTGGCTGACCTGATATTTGAACCCAAGATCCCCCTCGCCCTTAATCCTTTGTCTAACCATGAGACTAAACACCCAGACATGGGAGCAGCCAGCCCCAGAGTCCCCCATTTACTATCCAGAGTAAATCCTCCCTGGAAAAAAACTAAACCCCTTGTACATATTAAAATCAGTACATATTAAAATCATACAGGCTAATGGATAGAAGACTGTAGCCGATGTGTAGCCGAAGACAATGGTTCACCTTTTAATGTAAGCTTTTTCATCAACTGAATAACATGTGTCTAAATAATTTACATTGACCATTAAAAACTGATAAATGCATGGTGCAGCCATACCTAAAGTTGACAAAATAGTCATAGAAAATACCTGGAAATGTGTGTCACTATGGACTGCGAGAGAGAGCGAGACAGCGAGAGACCCACTAGTGCCAGCTGCTTGACAATTGCAATCAGCTCACAAAAACCCCATGATAGTAGACTGATTGAAATATATCATTTTATTAACCCATTAAGTACCAAATAAATGCTTCTTTGAATATCAGAGCACAAGCTATATTTATGTAATTTGATACATTTACATTTAGACTTAACTTTTGCTGTTAATAAAATTAGAGGAAGTTATCATACAATATAGTTAAAGAGAACATTTTAACAAACAGGTAGATGACAGTTAAAAATGCTCCTACGGCACTAATGGGTTAATCTGCAGCTAGTTTGCTTGGAAAGGTACTTCCTGGATCTGCTGCTCACCTGATGGGGGAAGCTGAGTGTCTCAGACAGCTTGCTGATCTGCCCCAATGTGCTGAGATCCTCATCTAGACGTCCTATAGTCTTCTGAATGTTCTCCCGGTTTGTCGCCTGGGAAGTGCCTGTGAAAGAGGGGGTTACTTTTTTTACCACAGGAAATTGCAGGTATTCATTAAAGCTATTCTGCAACACAATCAAATGCAAATTATTGGTTATTGTGTTTTCTATATTCGGGCTAGACAGTTGTTCCAGACGTCTTAAAACACTTATGGAAAAATGGATATTAAAAATGAAAAAAAAAACAATGCATACCTTTTACTATTTCCACGTCTTCTAAAGGCAGTTTCCAGAGAGACTTGTATTTGCTCGATGTGTCTATAACATTTGTAGCATTATAGCTATGAAAAGAAGAGTCAGAAGATTTTCATTTTGCAGTGTGACCACTAGGTGGAACCCTGTTGCACTGAACTGCAGTATGAATAATGCAGGTGGCCTGCAGCCCTACCAAGGCCTACATTTCCTTATACAAGCAGCAAGGATTCGAGCAGCATTGAGATGAGAGCAACTGGAAGACAGATGACATATAATATAGAACATGACTAAGAGACAGCGCTCAGCCAAGTCTGTCCCAGATGCAGATCTTTAGTCCATTCACATTTCTATGCTGTGTACTTACAGGCTCACAGAGCTGCGGCGAAGAGATCCTGACTTTCGCTTCAGCGTTGTACAAATCAGCAAGTCAGTGAAGAGGAATAGCGACCGGTCCTTTTTACCACCTACAGCCTTCTGCAATACGAAGGTTAGTTTGAAGAGTCAGAAGGACAGCAGTTTCAGTGCGCATTAAAAATGTATATCGGGTTCAAGCAAATCCAGAGAATCAAGGTGGTGATCAGCACAGGGTAGGGGTGTGTGGGATACTAATGCATCACTTGACCATTACTGGCTTAAATTAGGATGGATTGAAAGTGCCCCCTATAACCATCTGTGGCAACTTCTGGTATTTTCTAAACTGCCTGTATGTCTAGTCCAGTGAAACCAGAAACAACTGGTCAGCAAAAAGGACTAACCTTCAAGACACCAAAAAAAACCCCAAAAAAACTTACCACTTCCACAACCATCTCCTGTCTTAGAAACTTCCTTTGAGGATTCAAAAGCTGTGGGGGGGAAGAAAAAAAAAAAAAAGAAGATTTGAAATTCTGGATTCCATGAATATTAACTCAACGAAACATGTCAAAAAAAACAAACAAAAAACATACCCACCCAGGGATGTTTTTTTTATTTGTATCTGTAGTACATTACATCCTATAGATCCGATACATAATTCACACCCATGGTATTGAAACTGAACAGCCTTGTATCTCTACCACATCTTTGGTTATTGATAAAACATACTTACCTTGGGTGATACAGAGCATGAAGGACCCACACTGCACTACTGTGTGTGAACTAAGGGTGAGTGCGGCAAATCCCTTCCCAATAAAAACCAGAGGGAACAGCTTTTTCTGACTGAGCGTGATCAGAAACACAGCTGCTTATATTACAGAGTGGAAAGGGTGTAGAATTATACTTTATGTGTAGAATGCCTTAATGTGGTGGTTTCCAACCCAGTTCAACATCAGGGTAATACATCAAATGATCTGGTGGTAAACAGTAATCCTGCCTGGGGTTTCCAGCACAAACCACTTTTAGTGAACCACGGAATATACACAACATCATTACTTTAAGGACCAGGCTTTTTGGCCTGTCATAACCATATTTCCACACTGAACTAAAAAAAAGGGTTTCTTTAGCAACAGCAGGCCAGATATTGCCCATTAAGGGGTTCAATTATATTGTCAAAATATCTTTTATTGTTACACAGTGGTATTCATGAGCGTGTGCTCAGTCATGCTTCACAGAACTCTCCCTCCTAAGTGCTCCTTCAGTCAAATTAAAATAATGAAAACAGACATACATTCTCTATCCCTTCAACGTGGGACTCGATCTCCTGCAGCACTCGAGTCTCCCTCTCGACTTCCTCTGCGTTCTTCCTCCCCTTGTTGATCCTCTCCGCCAGTCGCTTGATATTCTTCTGTGCGTCCAACAGGAAGGGATGGTCTGGGTGGTCCTCAGGAGTGTGCTTCAAAAGGTCCTGACATTGACACAGGCAGACACATCATTGAACAGTGGGGATTAGGGGGATCACGGCACCACTGCAGGTAGAGGTACTACCAAGTGGTATGGAGTCATGGTCCAAGATCCCATGGTGTAAAGACTGATAAAAACAAAGTCATTTCAGCCAGAATATTCAGATGTATTTGCACATTTCCTGGCTACCCAGGTCCTGCGGAGTCTGCATTCAAGAAGGCCTACCGTACTTCTCCTTGTCCTCATGATGAGAATTCACAAGGAGAAGTTAACTGTTGTACTTTCTTGCAGTATGTAAAAAATACTTGTAACAGTCGACAGAAAAGTAAAATACAAGCAAAATAATTTCCATTTTTACTGTCCATATGATAGTACACTTTTTTTAGCACATTTACTCCGTTACACATTGATTTACAGATAATGAGCTGGTTTTCCAGGGAATTCTGTTTTGTGAAACATTAGGATCCATCAGTAATGTAATCTTTTGTCAGACACAAGTGTGCGTCATCTGCAGGCAATTTAAACCAGCAGAGGCTAAGGAGGCCTGTGTAAAGATGTGAGCTGATCAATGCCATGCGTCACAACAGACTGACAATGAAACGTTTCCACTTCAACTGGGGAAACTCTTAACCAAAAATGATCTGCAATTACAACTGGCTTCCCACAATCCTTTCTTGTTAAAACCTATAGAAAGACATGCCTTTCAGCTTCTCTGATCAGTAGACCAGTTCCACATGTGCTTATTTTAACAGCACGTACAGAACCCGCTACAAAACAAATACTGCACAGTAAAGGTGAAGTACAGAACTCAGTTATAAAAATGTTGAAAACATTTCTGGTTTGAAATGGGTGAAGGGATGAACTGCTCCCTCTTAACCCATGCAAGCTTTTCCAGAAAGCACTGGCTGCAACATTCGCGACAACAGATGCAGGTGTTGAAATGGCCCAGAATGCTGCAGTAATACAATGCAGTGTTAACAATCTATTAGGATAAATGGAACACATGTGGGTATCTGTTTTTAATGTGTATTTTATCACCCATTAACTAGTAAGCATGTATCCTGTCACAAGCAGTTGTTTTTCTTGCTTCTGCTTTCGCCCCCAAGGTCACACAGAGAGTCTTGGTTCCTTATCTCTCATTTGTAACCACCACACCACACTACCTGCCGCGTTCATCAACACAATGACATTAGCACTAGCCTCCTACCTTGACGAGAAGCTCGTAGCGAGGAATCCTCTGGACTGGCTTGATCATTAAGTCTGCGAGAGCTTGCTTCTCCTTGTTCTCTCTTGTGCATTGCTGCAAATTGAATATTGAGAGACGAAGGCGTTGTCATTTCTTTTAGGCGTTTTAGAAACTGTTACAGAAAAGCTGTAAGCTCCCATCCCTACTGTTTGTTACCTCCAGCTGAAGATGCATTTCCCTGGCGAAGGGGATGCAGTGGAATCACCTGTCTTCACGGTATGCTGGTCATACTTTACATAGTTTTCTATAGAGAACCACTTATCCAGCTGTGAGTAAGCTCAGTAGGGCATTCATTAGCTTATTGGGAGGATCAACATCTGGGAATATGAGTAGATGCCTGTCCTTTACGTGCATGTATTTCACTCTTACATTTTTACTGCTATAAAGAGAATCACTTATCCAATCACTACTTCCAACAGGAAGTAGAGGGCTACTCTATAGCGGTGTACTTCCAGAGAGGTTTTGAAGTATGCTTCTTATATGTATTTATACCAAGGCGGTGACTGGTGTATGCAACGACAACACAGTGAAACAGTGCCAGTGTACAGTTCTTCATTTGCTCTGAAAAGAGCTGTGTGATACCTGACTACAAATCAAGCTCTGGTTACAAAGCTAGTGAGCTAACTCAGGCTTTCTGCCAAGGTCGGCTTCTTTCCAAAAAACAAGCCTAAGTGAAACCCACTCGCCTCTAACCTGTCTCCTGATGGGAGAACAGACCCACCTGAAGACTCCATCCACACAGTACTTGTTCTAAAACCGATGCCTCACATAATAACCAGGGTTAAAAGGTAGAAGCAGGTTCAAGGAGTTGCAGTTGGCCTTCGCAAGTCCCACGACACAAACTGCTGTTGCGGAGTTGGCCAACAGATGGCACTGTTTCACAGAACTAGGAATGCATACCGAAACCTTGTTGTGTTGTATATTGTCAGTATAGATTCTATAAAGAATGGTACATCCTTGAAGATTTTTATGAGTCTCACAAGTCCATTTGTACCCAAAATCCACCTTTTTAAAATAACAAAAAGGCTGGCATTATTAGGTATTTTACCCCAGTATAAAAGGAATATTGTTTGGGCTCATACTTTACCTTACCACCAATGAGAGGGCTGACACTACATATTAATACATGATATTAACTGATCAATGGTCGCTGTGGCATTATCAGTGGACCAGTTTTGTCAAAGCAAAGCTTACCTCTAAAAACTTCAGAAACGCAGGTTTGGCTTCCTTGGCTATTCTCACAGCATCTTTGGCGTTCAGGAAGTTATCGATGTACGCTGAATAAATGTTCACAAGTATATCCTTTGAAAACTGTACAAAGCAAGAAAGGAAAGGCTTTTTCAATGAGCAAGTTATAAAAACAAAAGAGATTTTACTGCATATTGCACAGTTGGGATAAATGCAATATTTATTTTTAAAATTACCAGGAATTGCAACATACCTTGCATAGTATTTAAATATTAAATGACATTCAGTAATGCAGACTGTATTAACATAACAGGGAAGATAAAAGGAGGCCAGCTATACTGTAGAATGACCAACAGGCAGGCTGATACTCAGATTTACCATTCTGAGAAAATACAGTACCATTACTCATTCATCGCCAATTGATTTCCAATGCACCTCAACTCCCGAAACACTGTAGTACTGTAGACATGTGTTGAATACAAATGTCAGTGCTATCAACCACATGCTCTCCAGCTGAACAGAAACCAGTGATGCACGTGGCACAAAATAAGAAGCATGAAGAATCCTAATAAAAGGATAACTGGCTTCACTTTGGCACTGGTCCTGTGGGATCAAAGCACATTGTACAGTATATACACGACCACCCAACAAGTATGTATTAATGCAGTGAGACGCTTATTTCCCTTTTACCCCACAAGGCCCCCCAACCTCTTTTTAATAAAGATATGTTTAATTGAGTCTCACAAGTGTCTTCCTGAGGTGATGTGTAGTTCAAATGTTTGTCATAGAATTGTATTAATCTCTTTTAGTATTGCTACATGTGCCAACATTGAGTGTATTATAGTGATGGATACAGAAACGCTAATCTTGCATAACCTTACCAAAGGTAACATTAGGAAGTCCAAGATTAGTGCATTACTTCAATGAAATGGTGTATGATCCAATAATACATCAATCAAAAATCACTGGGGCAATGTAAATGAATTACAAGCACACTGACTGATCAAATTGCCAAAACCTTACCAGAAATCAGAAACCAGAAACTAGACTATTGACTACTGTCATCTGTACGTATGTACAGTAACTCAATCAAAACGGTTCATTTTGAAGTCCTTATCGATCACCACAAGCTTTTAAATTGTATTTTGCAAGTGAGAACAAGTCATTGTGTGGTCAATTTCACCAAGGTGAAATGGAGGTGAACCTGATAAAATGCATAATTATATTACTTAATTTGCGTCTTTGAACTTACTGTAACAGAGTTTCTTCCCATTGAACGTGTTTGCTTAGAATTACAGAGCAACATTCCTGCAATTCCTTTAGATAGCTTAGAGATGAAAATAAGACACCCATTGCTTTGCAGTTTAATCCATTCCTGATTTCACTACGGAGGTTAATGAGACACACCTGAGCGTGTTACCAATGTGCCTAATGAAGCTTGTAGTAAAACCTGGAGTCCCTGTAGCTGCCGTGACATTTGCATTCCGAATATAGAGAAAATATAAAAATGCTCACTTGCTTTCAATTAGCCTGCTCTAGATTGGAATATTCTGCATGTTGCGAATGGCATATGGCAGCTGAATTTTTATTTAATAAGCATGACTCACTGCGACCCCCACCCGAGCAGCTCTACTTGGTCTGGTCAAGAAACCGTATGTAAAGATGTGAATGTGCACAAGATTGTTTGTACAAGAAGGCATTAAGGCCTCCCTTCAGGGGTTAGATTGGGTTAACCTTTTAGATGTCATCCCCACCACGGATGGCGTCAAGAAGCTCAGGCAACATCACTGGCAGGCAGGTGCAAAAAACTGTGTAAAGTGGAATGTAAAATCTGTGAAAGGGAAGGCCACTTTTAAATAACAGGTCTCAGCTTTCATCACCTCTGAGCACCTCTCCAAACAAACAGGAATGACCTTTCAAACTTGGTAATTTCCATTAGCATGATTACTGTGTAACTAACAAAGCAATGCTATCTTAGGAGACTGCCAGTATGTGACGCCTATAGTCCCAAATAGAGTACTGATTAGAGAGGAGATAAAATGTTAATGTCAGCATGATTAATAATAATTACTTCCTTGACATATTGTCTTATTTTTGGTATGTGATACACAGTAAACCTAAATAATAGACTACACTCTGTGTACTGTATATCCAGTATATTCTCCATGTTAAATTTCCAACATATCCCCCTTTGTCAGGCTTTTTTATTTTAAATTTTTAGAAATTTTAAAACGGTTTGTGTGAACTCTATGGAGCTTGAGGGTTGCCATGACAAAATTCTGAAAACAAAAACAAAAACATATGTGTATTATAAAAAAGACACATAGATAGGAAACCAAACATGGTACAATTATGCACACAGTGACTGAAGGGGATATAAAAAATAAAATTAAAAAATCCTCAGATAATCCACTAGTGGACATGCCTGTATGACATCCAACCGTACGTATGAATGTCACGCTTTGGAGTTTTACTTGAATCTATAGAACCACTTATCCAAATGTGAAGAAACTAGGTTAGCTTTAAGAGACTCATCAGCAGCAGTTTGACCCATACAATAGAGAGTTTCCACTGAGGAGGGCTTCATGGATTAAGTGCAGTGCAGCATTCATCATCTCAAAGAAAGGCTGCTTAAACAGGATTCATGTATCCTCGTTGTCTAAACAACATAACAAACTGCCCTGTCATCTTCATGAGAATATGTTTGAAGGTGCGAAGTTGGCAAAGGCGTGTAACCCATTCTAATCCAGGGTGCTGTAAATAAGATTGATTATCACAGTAAGTGTGTGAATGCATTCAAGAGAAGAGGAGGTTGGGATACTATTGTTTTTTAAAAACAAGCTGTGATATTCATCCCCCGCCACAGCAGTACATGAAATATTAGAATCTATCAGTAACATCATGAAGCAGATCACTATGACCCATATCCACTGCATGCACATGTACGAATGGAAGTTTGATACAGACAGGTGGACAGATGCCTTCATATAAATAACACCTGATCATGTAATGGAGGCTGTGTGGTCCAGTGGTTAAAGAAAAGGGCTTGTAACCAGGAGGTCCCCGGTTCAAATCACAGCTCAGCCACTGACTCATTGTGTGACCCTGAGCAAGTCACTTAACCTCCTTGTGCTCCGTCTTTCAGGTGAGACGTAATTTTAAGTAACTCAACAGCTGATGCATAGTTCACACACCCTAGTCTCTGTAAGTCGCCTTGGATAAAGGTGTCTGCTAAATAAACAAATAATAATAATGTAATAGTCTTTCGAGCAATTCAACCCATTTCCACGAAAGTTTGAACAAATAAAAAAAACTACTACTGTAGCTGGACACAATGATATATTGGAGATTCACATTTTAGCGTGAAAGTGGTACATGCCATTTGAAATGTCAGTATGACTTTAAATATTAAAGGCGGACTGGATGCTGGCAGACAGATTCTCTATATAATTGGCTAAAGAGCTAAACCCGCAGCTGATTTGTGGGGTCAAAATGTCAACCACTAATCACATTCATCAGCCACTAGAGGGAGTCTACTGCATTGCATGAGCAGCAGTTGGATAGAATCACTGTTAACTGTGTATCAAATGCACCTTGAAATGTGACAGGCCTGTTTCTCTATTAGAGCAATAAAATACCGCTGACTTCTATTAATTAACAAGAGAGACAACAACCGGACAATTGCAAAAAAAAAAAAAATCTAAACCCCAATAATAACTAATTGTAGAAAAATCAGTTGTGCATTTCACAATACCTACCTTACTAAAACAGACAGCGAGATCACACAATGTTATAGACCCGTGCCAGAAAGCTGCTTAAGCATTCAAAGCACACCTTTCAATCACACCACCTGCGCTCTGCTCTGACAGTCTTTTAGAAAACCCACTCAGCTGTGCACACCAGCCATTCAAGCCGCATCAGAACTCGGACGCATACATCAGCTGCATCTTGATCTAGATCTTGCAGGCCAACACATTCCTGGGGAATCCCTGTTCTCATTCCGCTAATGAAAACCTCTTGATAATGTTCAGCGCATGTCGCTGTTTATTAGGGTCCAGGCGACTGGTGCAAAAAAGGCAATTTCTGCTTGTATTATCCTGGTAGCAAGACAGATTCGAGGGAAGAGAACAATTACATTTCCCTTTAATGGGTCACTACCCATGCTTTCCATGTTCAAAGGTGTTAATTGAGGTGGAGACATCAATGCAGACCTATGACCTTGTATTGTGAAGGTAGTTCCTCCTACACTGTTGTAAAGATTATTTTTAGAAAACCCCCAGACAGATCTTTATGTGTTTTACAACACTGTAGTGGAGGCGAGTTGGAGTTGTGAACAATTTCTTCTTAATGGTCCTCCAATCAACAAAGCTGTCTCCTCCACCTTTCAGACGCACACACTGTGTTTTCTTACAGTTATTCAAAGATTACACACGCAGACACCATATTATTTATTATTTAATAGGCTGCTTGACGAGTGACAATCTGCTCATGAATCTGACAGGATACTGTCTACCACTTCAGGGGTTAGACAACATATTAGAAACACCTACCGCCCAGGCCATATTGAAATAGTTCATAACCCCTCCTTAATGTTAATGGCTCTACTTTTAGTAAAAGGGGGAGATTTGCAAGGGCCTGTTCTCCATATCGCTTTCATTTTTCATGAAATGTCATTTGTAATTTGTGTGGACTTGAATAAGGAAGCACCTGCCATCAACCCTCTATCAAGTCTATAAGGTCTATCTGGTCTGCTGTCTTGCACGCTGCTACTGAAACTAGCAGAAGGTCGACCTGTTTTTTAACATCAGAATACATGTCAAGAATGCCATTTGCATTACATACACAACTAATACGTCATGTGAGGGTCAGATACATCAAAGTGTGTGCCACATATGGAATCGTGTCAGGGGCAGTAATATCACTTGGGCAGGGGGTCCGGGGGTTCAGGATTGGGGAACATCAGCAGGATGAAAATGTAAACTAGCTTACCGACTCGGTGAGCAGGTCCCCAACTTTCTGCTTGGCATGCCAGTCATGGACGCACACCAGGACCTGCTCCAGGAACTGCTCGTGGTGCTCCAGGATCTCTGGGATCTGGAAGAACATCTCATCCACCAGAGAGGGGTCGCAGATGAACGAGTTCTCCGGCTGCTTCAGAGGCCTCATGTATCCCTGAAAACAAGCAGGATGAGCACCGCTCTCATTAATACCCTGTGCCAAGCTGTACACACGGACGTGCTTCAGGTTAGTTTGATAAGCTACTAAATGTTTAGACAATCACCAAATCACTTACTGCATACACTTTTTGACAAAACATGTTTAAAGGATATAGATGGATTTTTTTTTTTTTTTTGCTTCCAATAAGGTCTCCCAAACCAGGAAGAACTGCAGGATGTGTTTCCATGGAAACAGGCTGACTCATGTTGAAGGGGCAACGTGTATAATCAAATGGGACTGCTGTATCCACTGTAATATGGAGACCGTGGAGGATTTTGACAATATGGGCTTACAACACAGGGTTAAATGTTAAGTGAATAAATGAGAAGCGCTGAATTCTTTGGTGACCCATTGCCGGTTATATAACTGTATAGAACATCAACAGGAGTAGTCCGTAGTTTCTCAAATTAGAATCAAGATCGTAATGAGATGCTTGTTTGCAGCTATTTAAACAATAGGGAAGGGTCCTTATACAGAAACATAACCACTTAGTGGATAATAAGAGGGTGTAATGGTTCTCTTGCGTCAGTTGCTCTAAGCATCCAAAAAAAGATCCTCTTGGTGTCTGGGATGAGTCTCTTGAGTGTTTCACAGTAACTGAGCAAAATATTCAGTAAAATACCCCTTTCATTGCTGTAGCATTTTATATATAAAATGAATCAAATGTACATGGACAAATAGGTATATTTCCTGGACTGTTCAATCAGTCTTCAGTTTTTAAAAGGGTTTGTGATGTTATAGTCCAGGTCATGGTCTCAAATTTTGAAACCGAGCCTGAAAGAGCGACGTGGTAGAACATATTCTTCTTGTTGTTTCAATTCAGTTTTATACCTTTTCTAACTTCACTCATCACATCTGTCTGACTTTTAAAACCTCAGAAGTTTAAACTGCTCCCGTTGCCTCAATATAGTTCTCAGAATGCAAACTAAACTCTATTTACATCTGATGCAGCACAGTGTATCCATCAACCTGCCTCCCCCCCCACAACACTGCCTCTAGTGGATGTCAGAAATACTACTTTTCTTCTATGTGGCATTACAGTATGGTCACTAGGGGCAGTGTTGCAGGGGGGCAGGTTAATGGTTACACCCTGGTGTCATATAGGTAAAAAGAGGAGCACTATACACTGTTGCATGATGTTGTCGCCACTTCCTGCTGTAGACAATGCGTGACCATATTTACAATGCCTCCTCTAATCACTGTTGTCTCATATTTTTTAAAACAGGACCCACAGATCATAAATCAAATAAAACAAATAGTCAAATTGGTAAGATGCCAGCCAGCCACAAAAGTAGAATGAAATAGCTTGTCCCATCATCACAGCTTACATGCACACGTAGCACCATCAAAAAAGGTTGTATGTTTTGATAAGTAATGCTGGCTACTTGCCTTAGTTTCGCATGCAGGAGATACAGCTGACAAGTTAATGGTTTTTAAAATGTTCAGTGATTACATATAATGGCATCCCAGTAATTTGGGGCTGATAACTATCTATGAGAAGAGGGAAAAAAAAGGCCCAATGAAAAACCAGGCACTTAATTTTTTGTCAGTCCATGCTGGCTTGCTGTCATGCCTGATTACAGAAAGACAGAGCCTTATGCTTCTCATCCATTTTGAGTCTGGAGGCCAAGGCACATGACTGGAGCCAAGGAGTAGGTAAGCACACACCACAATTGTCTAAATCAAGCAATTCATAATGCGTTTTTTGTTTTACTATGGCCTTACTTAACTCGGTCTTTAATCACATTACAGCATTAATATTAAAAATGTGAGAATCAGCTGAACAGGCCAACTGGATCCTTTGAACAGATGCTTTTTCTTTCAACAGGTGTTTTTTTTTTTGCACTTTGTACGAGAGGAGAGAAAATCAGAAAAAAATCTTATTATTTCTGCATAATTGCACTTATTCAGTTCAACATTTCATCCCTTAGAACGTCAGCAACACCACCACGAGTCCTTGAATTTATGTCAGCATGCTTATGCCATTTGAAACACAGTACTAAAAGAAACATAATAAATTCAGTCGACAAATGTTTTGACTAGACTTGAGTGTTTACGTCTTATGGATGATAGTGTGCTGCTCCACTCATTACTTCTCAGTGCTATATGAGAAAATATTCAGTCATCAGTCTGTCTTTTAGTTTTAGTTAGGCGAGTAGGCGCAAGACGGGGGATGTACTTATGTAAAAACTAAGACGTGTTTATTTATCATTACATAAAATTACTGGAAAACATAAGATATTTCAAATAAATATGTTGCCCTCCCTGTGTTGTTTATATATATAAGTGCTGTTTGAAACTAAAATCTGAAAGCATGTATTAAATAAAGGGGAAGGCCCTGCAACACTGCTCGCTGAAGCTGCTGAAAGTTAGACTCACAGGCAAACAATAAGAGTTTGTATCCATAAAACTGCCATTGGAAAGTTTTAATAATTACGTGTGTTGTTGAAGAAATAAAACAATACCTGGCAAGCAATAGTGGAAAGAAATACCCTACTTTTGGTGTTTAAAAAACAAACAAACATTTACCTCTCAACAGTTCAGAAGAGGCCCTGGTTGACAAATTGCTCTGTGGATGCTTAACAGTCAATGGAATGAGAAGTAAAAGAAGCACAACATTTTTCAACAAAAATCCCCAAAAAAAACAAGAAACACAGCACGTTTTAAAGATGCAGACAGTTTTCACACACAGCCCACGGTGCTAAACTGGATTATATACAAGGGATAAATGAGCAGCAGAGGCCTTTTTTGAGGCCTAATTTAAAGAGAAAAATTGTTATGGGTCAGAAATATCAAATGTATCTAAACTACGGGGTTTAAATCGATTAATGATTAAATAAACCTGTGGTCTTTGATCGATTAAAAAAAATAACGAATGGATTATTCTTGTCTACAGGTACTGGAATGCTGTATAAAAAAAAACAGTGTGCGAAAAAATACATTTTGAAAAATGGCGGAAGGTATTTCTAAAGATCTTGGCAAATAGGCAACTGGAAGGTATGTCAGAATGAAGAAAAAAAGACTGCAACTTGCAGCATTTGCTCATCGGTGCCTTCCTTTCATGGCAGTACTACAAGTGTATTGTATCATCTTAGTCGCATGTAAGCTGATTTAAAACAACAACAAAAGCTGAAGGCTTGGGCCCTCTGTGTTGCCTGCTTCCTTCTTCAGTGGGGGGTGCTGTAACACAGGGAGGGGAAATTATCCACGCTGCCAATCACAGTTACCAAGCAACTCATAATTTAAGTGACATAAAAACAAATTATTTAGTAGTTTAGGTAAAATGACTTGACCCGTCTGTGTACGCTTAATAAAGATGATGACTATTATGTTTTAAATACACTAAGGCATGGAAAAACTATTAATAATTCTCTTAAAAAAAAAAAAAAAAGTAAAAACTGTGCTACTGAATGTATGTGTGTGTATATATTTGTATAAAGATATAAAAAAAAGCAGGAATAGGACTGCAAACAAACACAACAGAAACAGCATGTATCAAAGAGGCAGCTCATGAAATGCTCATTACCAGCTGAAATTGATTTAGGTGCGCATTTGTATCTATTTACTGGATAGCCAATGTACTTTGTGACAGCACACCAGTGAAGGCTTACAGGTTATTTTAATAACACTATCTGAAAGTCAAATAGTAATGAAGCACCCTTAACGTCAGTTAGTTAATTAGATTTTTATTTTGAGTCAACTGTGAGAGAAACATGCTCTCTCCCTAGCACTTAATATCATACGTTGAGGTGAGGTTAAAAGCTCTATAGCCATGAATGCAGACGACGCCTGGCTCTTTTGCATACTTTTTAAGATGCTCACTTGCGGTGTGCATTAATGCCGGTTCAGGCCCAGCCACACCCTGCAACATCGATGGCTTGTCCCAGCTCTCGTATAAAATCTGTATGAATCAAATATTTAACATTTCCATTAATGCAAAGTTGATCTTGCACAGAAATATTGTACTGTATCTTTGTTTATAGTATCAGGAGGCAAAATTTGATCTTAAATTACTGGGTTCCCGGGACCCCTAGAATCTGTACATATTTATTGAAATTGAACAAAAGGTGGTCTTTTACTGTGGTCATTAGACAGGGTTTGGGATATTTACAGGCAATATATATATATATATATATATATATATATATAATTTAACGGTTTGTTCATGAAATATAATGACCTGGCTTTGGTTTGTACACAAATGGTAGCAAATGTGACCTGCAAGACTGTCATATTTACAGTGGGAAGCAGCTGTTTTGTCAAGAACAAAGTGCTGTTATGTGGATTTTCTTTGTTTTATTTTCTTTTACAAAAAAGTGAATAGAAGATAGACAGAATTAGCAAGTATTTTTTTAAGCCCACTACTGAGCTAGTAAGAGTCCCGAACACTGTTGCTGTGACAACTGTGTATGTCACCACTCCTTTATAAATCAACGAATCAAAAGGCTTCTCATGCTCGTTTTACAATGGATTACATTTACAAGACAGTTACATAACATTTTTACAGGCTTCTTCCACATTCTATACCTACCATTCAACTAACATAAAAAAATTGCTTGCTACTGCTGTAAAATAGATTCTTAGTATTAATGGCAGAATTTCTTATATTAGTTTTAGAAGGGGTCCACTTGAATATGCACAGAACGCTACACAGATTGCATATAAAATAAAATAAAATGTTTCGTGGTTTGTTTAACAATGCAGAAAGTAACACACAGTACATCAGCAGCAGCTTAAAAAAAAAAAAAAAATCGGAAGATTTCAATGTAATATCAATTTATTAAACATTCGTGCTTGACAACATCCTCCTGCCATAAAAGACAGAATGCACACAGAATGTTAATGTAATAGAGCACAGCAGTCAAGCAGTCTATAGCACTAACCTGCACTACAGTCCTTAGAGGCACTTTCCTCTCTATGGCAAGCTCAATGTTAACTGCTGTCCTCCAGGTACGTTTCTAAAGACCTGCCTAGTACTAAAGATCAAATGTGGAAAACTGCAAGAGTATATTCTAAAACTGTATATGAAGAACATTGTGCTGAATTGGCATCTCCGCCCATTGAATTGAATGGAAAGACAAGGGCTGGGTATGAACCGCAAACCATACGGTTGAAAGACGAACGTCTCATCGTTTAACTAAAGATCAAGCTCTGTAGTCGAGAGGCAAGTACAAGTTTCATGCTGATGTAAGTATTATTCACTCATCTGCCACTAGGAGGAGTTTCAGAACAACATGTACCATGTTCTTTTGAAGAATGTTACAAGAAGTATACTCCATGTAGTGTCATGTTTATGAATTCATTTAAGAATTCCTGTACAAGGACATTGACTAGTTACCTTGACCTGTGCAAGCATTTAAAGATGAGTTCAGGGTTTCCTTTAAATGGGGTGTGAATTGTGAATTTACTGGCTGCCACAATATTCTCTGTTAATGCCTAAAGAGAACCTTTTTGATAATGAGGCCCCAAAAGGATAACGGGCTGTACTCTTAAAAGCACCGCGATACCCAAGCAGAGAAATATAAGTAGGATAGCCCATCCCTTACCTGAATTAAAGTGCGTAGCGACTCCACGTAGGACTGTTCTGTGTCGAGCAGAGTCATCATAACATGCTTTCTCATATCCTGAGGAGAGAAAAACACAAGCAGGTCAGGAGAAATATTGTCTTCTAATGACTTCTCATGAGTGAAATGCAAAACAACTTTGGTTGTCCAGGACAACTTACTTTAAACATATTCTGCCATCAAGGATGAGCCAACTGTGATTAACTATCTCTATTTCCAGTGGAGTTACCTAGCTGTTATAAAAACAATACAGCTGAAACCAAAACAGAGACTTACTATCCAGATATACTAAAGCATTCCTTTCAGGTCTGCAGTGCCGAGTGCCAATATGTGGCTGTTTGAGCACCTGCATGGAATTGGCTTGGTGATGTACAATGCTTTGGTTCTAGTGTGTTGTAAATAAAGCATGTTTTATTTTGAACAGCTTCTATCATTGTAGACGCCAAGCCAAGGACTGAATTCAGCAGAGACTACAATGACATGTTCTTTCAGCAAACCCCATGAGCCCTATTATGAAGCACATTCAAATACTGGACCATGTTTTCTGATACTTTTAAAATGAAAAAAACAACTCGGCATAACAATTGGGCTGTTACTCCCTACAGCTAAATTTCTTTCAGATAAAATGGAAGCACTTTGTACTTGCATCAAAATCTGACCCAATAAGCCTATTTTTTGGCAAGTATCTTGATAGAAGATCCCCTAAAATTTGTAACACTGTGCTGGACTCGGCAGACTGAATAATTTCAACTTGTATCCCAATATGCACACACAAGAAAAGCCTAATAAAAAAATGTTGCCCTTGAGATTATATATATAATGTCTTGCAGCGGTACTAAAAAGAAAATACATTCTCTTTTATTAGCCATTGTCTCAAGACCCTCTGAATTATTAAACCGAATGCTCAAAACCGCAGCTCTCGAACTCACATTGGAAGAAAAATGTAACACATACACTTGGAAGACACAGCTAAGGAGTATCACCCACAGGACACAGTAATTGCAAGTGTAGTACTAGGAATGATCCTTTGTTACAAGATAATGTATAATACGGTTTGTCTTTCTAGTTAAAATGAAATATAATGTACAGAAGACATCAATTTCTGCTGACTAATGTGCTAAATGAAATTAATTAGTGTTAGTGTCAGATCTCCTGCCCAATGTCTCCCTGCATTAGACTGCACTTGTTTTTTTCCCTCTGGCAACAAATTAGGTTTGGTCACCAGGGAGCAACACACATCCCCGAGACGTCAGCATGGTTCGCAGGGCTGTCAGACATTCTGGGAATGCATTTGTATTAGCACAGGAAACTGTCAGCCTATGGGAACCTCGGCCTGTTAGCGGAGGCTCATCCAAGCACTCCCAGCCTGTCACTTCATTGGCAAGAGAATGGTAAAGCAGTCCGTCAACTCACAAGCAGAATCAGCAGCACCATGCATCCCACAACTGATACCTTGGTGGGATGTGCAAAGACATTGGATCACTCACACTTACTGACTACAACTACCACTACATTATTATTATTATTATTATTATTATTATTATTATTATTATTATTATTATTATTATTATTATTATTATTATTAATAATAAACCCTGGATATTGTTAGTTTATGGCATTACCCACATACTTTCTGAACTTTATTTGTAATAAAGGTCATATTATTACTGTAAATGCATGGAATGTTTTTTGGCTGGTTCTCAAGCTGGCCTTGGTTTTGAGATCTTTCCTGTAAGGGTTATTGAGATTTATATTGAAGTGTTAAAAGCATGTACCCTGCACTAGGTTAAAGAAAGTGCTCCATTTCCTTTCTCTCAGATAGTCTGTCAGGTCTTCACTTCCCAAGTCATTGCACCTCAGCAGTGTCCTCCGAGTCAAAGCATGTCACGTGCTGAAAGCATGTCAGTCTATAGGGGAAGAAGCTGGCTGGTTAAATGACAGGAAAGACGGTGTTGATGGGGTGGGGACATTTTAACACTGACCAAGGGAGTGCAACACTACCTAAAATCCTGGCTTGCAAACAGATTTCTGCAACACAATACAGTACCAGATAATGGTCTTGAAATGAAATATACATTTACTGTAACATGCTTCTTTCAAAACTGATGATCCTGCAGTGCTTAGTCTTTCCATAGATTTTATTAGCGGCAATGGCTTTAAGGGGGTGGTACTCCTTGAGCAGCATGGTGAAGCTCACATTGCTGCAGCCTGTGCTTTACTTGCTCCGTGCAAACATAGAAAAACTATGCAGAGATTAAAAAAAGAATTACAAAAAAAAACAACATCCGCCTGGTGCTAAGTGAATGCTCTGAAGTTCTCTCTCAGTATGAGGGACGCGGTTGTTGCAACGCTCCCAGTGTCTTTTAACACCACCTCACTGTGCTGTGCATCTGCGTGTTGAGGTTATTGACTCTGCAGTCAGAGACGCATTGAGGGGGAGATTAGCACAGGTAGGTGGAGGCCATGGAATAAAAGCCAAAACCCATTAACATTAAAAGCTCCTCAGCGGCCACACAATGGCGTTTAGAAACAGAACAATGGCCAATTCTGTTTGAATGCTTTGCGATTCGGTTTGTATCACTCTCCTACTCATAATCTTTTTATATAATTTGCATAACTTCATGCAGCAAAAGACACCTTGACTGATCTGTATTAATTATGTATACAGCAGGCAAATAGAACTACTGTAAAGAGAAACCCCCTGACTGTCAAAGCATGTACCCAACACAATATTTAAGGAATGTCAATAAAAAAAGACATTGAAAACACAAGAAACTGTAAGGAAACTGTAAAACTAAGAAAATGTCTTTTGAAGCTACTGTACCTACTCTTTAATTACACGATTACATTACAACAGACCACTGGGTTTTTAAAAAGACCAGGATACTGTATAACCCCATCTAATGTTCCAGCTGAAACGTTTGTATACTTAAAGGTTTTTCCTTAACCTTGAAGTAAGAAAAAGATCAGAGAATGTTTGATGCAATAAAAAGGACAGTCCCTGATAACGAAGCTGTAAAGAACCAGGCTCGTGCTTTCAGATCAGAAGCTTGCAGGGTTTGATTCTCAGCTGGTGCTGCTGAGAGACTGACTGCCCCCTCAGAGGCTGTTCAGAAGGAGGTCCTTTAAATCTGGTTCTAAAAAAGACAAATCACTGTGGGATTTCTGAATTAGCTGCTCTTTCTTATGGCAAGCCTGCTGATAATGCTACCCTGTGCTGATGAAAACGACAGACAATCTAGAATCACAGACAGATCTAGAATTCTACTGCTCACATATTGAAAACGCAGTGGAAAATCAGCAGTAAGAACGAGTAATGATGATGGATTTCCTGTCAAAGAATCTAAATGGCGAGTCCTAAGAGAATCCCTTTCAGATTGTATTCAAAATACAGCTTAAAAAGGTTGCCGAGTGACACATTCAGATTGATCCTAAAAAAATAGCTTAAAATTGGAGAGTTCCTATAATGTGCATCAGAAATGTCTTAAAAATATGAATTAAAACACCATACCCCACAGACAATGTGTACCAGTTTAGTGGCAGAAAAGATCAAAAAGTGATAATTATAGCATTTTGTTTTTTCCACGAATCCCTGTGAACTGTTTCCCCATGCAGCCCAATGATAAAAGTAGCCTGCAGGATTTCTAGCAGTGGGTAGCGGACACATGCTGGGCTTTAAAAGGGCATGAACCGCTGGGGGCATCCCTTTCCATCTTCCTCTCTCCCGAACTAAACAGCTGCAGGACCGAATCACCACCTCAGGTCCCCATGGGAGTCATTTCCTATTCACTTTCCCTGCAGGAAAGCCGGATCCAATCTGCCTGTACTGGAGATCTACACATGTTGCATATAAAACATTTTTTAAAAACCTGCATAAACCGTAATGCCGCTGGCACACATCTTTAATAACAACTCTTCAGTAATCCCCTAAACACCAGCGTATCATATTGCTTGAAGGACAATATCTGAAAAATAAGTGATTTCGGTAAAGGCGATTGCAAAGAAACAAGAAGATTACCGCGAGCACCAATCAAGGGTTCTGTCAGGTGAAAGTGCAGAGAAGCCTCAGGCTTCAGTCCCCAGTCTCTCAATACCATTTGCCAGAACCTGCTTTATCAGGACATCAGCATCCCAACCAGCTGTTGAAATCTAAACTAATCACATCTAACCAGTCAAGGACATTAGACTTTAAGTAGATAATAGTCCCATTGACTCTCTACTATCGAATGAGTGTCTAAAGCATGTTAGTTTCTACTGTTTCATTTTTATTTTTGATATGCCCGTGCATGTATCACTTATTGCTATGCTGTAGTCACAGTTCAGGTCAGGCACTATGAGAGCTTCTTTACTTCACTGAAGTCTAATAAACCTGCTGCTACCGCACTGCAGATTCACGCCCTGTAGAACAGGTTCTAGAACCCCACCTGAAACACCAGCGGGTTCTGTCAGGTGGAATGGGAACAGCTGCTGCACAGGTGAGTGTTGTGGCAATTCAAAGTGAAAAGAAAAGAAAAAATGCTACACAACAAATGATAATGGACTTTATCAGACTCATTTTACTTGTGACCTAAGCCAATATCAAACCAAAGCTTCCAGAGGTCAAAAGACCAGCTATCATTGCGCTACAAAAAACAAAACAAAACCAAATAAAAACCAGATCTTCATATATTGCAATGCAACAGTCGCTGGTAATTTTAGGTATTTAGAGATGACCCAAATTACAATGTAAACCTGCATCACTTTGACCAATTTACAAGAAATTTATAAATCTTCTGGCAACATCCATGACTGTGTGTCGGAGTCCGATACGTGAAACCAAATTTATCCCCTAATTTCAACCATCTACTTTGTCTATAAAAGAAAGACACAGTTAAGTGACTGTTTGAACAGCCTTTCATGTAAATTGGACATCTATTATGATCATTAATAATTGCATTATTATGATGATGTTCTGTGATTTACACTGCACTATGTATGCGACTCATCTAAACCCAAACAAGAGAGCCAGGAAATACGCATTTTGGTTTCCCTGATAACAACAAGCTGTATCCAGAACCCAGGCTCCTGTCAGCAAGTGAATGCGAGACAACATGAAAAACTCAAACATCTCGACTCCTTGACCGTCCCAGTTCACTAGCTGCAGTATAAACACACTCTCTAGAGCAAATGCTTCCCTGCACGTTAATGTGTGACCCCTCTGGGACTGGCCTCAGAACACACTGTCCACTTTTTTTTTTTTAAGGTTTACTTCAGTTCCATTTTATAAAGGACATCTACATGTTTGTCAACCACAGTAAATCACCACTGAATACCAAACTCAAACATAACGTTCGAACAAGGAACAACATAAGTAGATGCATTTTTACTTTTTGGATCTAACTTACCAAAACATGTACAATACTTCTCCCATGGCAGTCCAAAACTGTACAAAAATTTAACATATTAATGAAAATAAAACCGTGTGTTATGTGATTTCAGCCACAAAATACCTTTGAGTCGCCACAGTTCAGCAAAACATCAACTACATCATACTGAGCTTCTACCAAACTGTTTTCTCACTATCAGTATAGCTGATAATTAGAAACATTTGTAGTTGATTTGTGTAACTTGTACAGTATAATAATAAAGGCAAAGCAGTATAAAATGGTTATAAGACAGTGAGAATCTGCTAAGTATAGGTTGTACTACTATCAGTATAGCTGATAATTAGAAACATTTGTAGTTGATTTGTGTAACTTGTACAGTATAATAATAAAGGTAAAGCAGTAAAAAATGGTTATAAGACGGTGAGAATCTGCTAAGTATAGGTTGTACTGACACTCAAAGTGTTGAAAACAAGCCCTGGCCCCATTCACTTTTACATGTGTCCTATAAACCTAATATAAAGTGCATTATATTCACCGGGGTTTTTATACTATTAAAAATCCATTCTTTATAACAGGAAAAAAAACGCAATACACAGTATGTGTCACATTAGACATTTTATTTTACTGTTCATAGAAGCTTTCACTTTGTTGTTTCTCACAGCCTCATAAGAGACATATTTTTAAAAATCCGTCTGAGGCTGTCTGCTCTGAAGGTGGTTACGAGCTGCTAGTCGAATTATAACTGCCACTGAACACACCGGCACCAGCAGCTTGCTTTATGAACTCTGCAGGCCATTTGCAAACACCACTGCAATTATTTATGAGGAGATTTAGAAATGGCTCAGATTTTCCAAAGCTTGTAGCTACTCCACTAAAAACAGGTGAAGGAACAAACAACTAAAAAGGTGTTCGTCGGTGAAATAATCCACTTTGTTGATGCTACATCAGTGGCTCTTTAACACCACTGTCTTTTAACCCTAAATGCAGCAGACCGCCTTATTGTTCCACATGGGCCATTCATTGACCCCTGATTAAAATCACGTTTCTCTGACAATCGCTCAACTAGTTCTTTAAGAAGGTCATTGCGGGACTGTTGCATTGGACTGTTAGAGGGGTTTGCTGTGGTGGGAGGATAATGGCAGGGTCATCCTAATACAGTTAAACAGCACGCTCAAATCAAAACTTACACCGACAACAGCATACGCCTTCCTCCGGATTCAAGGACAGCTGGTCTCTCTCCCCTGCGTTAACATTCAGATAGTGTAAGACGCTGGAAGCACAAGAGTTTCGGTACTTCGGCATCAGACATACAGCTGGCTAGGGTATTAGGGGGAGGGGAGCGGAGCGTGTTTTGTACAAACTTTACACCAATAACAGAAGTAGATCGTGTAATAGGAGACGAAGGAAGAACAGGAGAATCCCTCCAGTAGATGGGTCGAATGGCTTTTTTCTTATGTTCTGAAGCCACACACTGGTGACTGACCCAATGCAGCTCTGAAAATAAATGGGCATTTTAGCTTGCATTCCCCCTCTCCCGTTAAATCATTTTGGAAGAAAACTACTGATCATATCATTCAACTTGCAGCATGAAAAGCAAAAACACTGGCACGATCAATTCAGTAAAGCAGAGACTTAAGTCTAATCAGCTGCATGTGCAGCATCATTAGTGTTGTGCAGTAAACTGCTACTTGTACATCGAAGTGTATGCAGAGGCTATGGAATTCCTTCAATGTCTGCATTTATTCTTCATCCAGAATTATCAGATTCTGCTCAGCTGTTTGGTTGAAAGACTTGCGTGTATTTGCGCTAAACTCTCTGTGACGCCAACATATAAAACATAAAGTCAGTCTAATAATTTAGTAGTTGACACAAATATCCCAAAATCATTAAAAACAAAACAACAACTGTTAAGATTGGGCCGCTTGTTGAAGACGGTTGCTTCTTGAATCCTGAGAACATATAAAATGTGTAGCTAAACTGGAAGAGAGAGACTGACACAAACCACAACCAGAAAGACTGTAACTTACATACATTACCAAGAGTTGGGGCTAGTCATATTTTCCACAACAACTACAACAAAAAAAAAAAAAGGAAATTTACTTATGCAATAACGTCTGAGAACATATGGTGATCTGTTTTCACTTGGGTTTAGTATTAACATAATTCTAAAAATAATAGAATGCTAGAAGCAATTACACTTATTACTTACACATTACTTATTTTTTATTTAGTTTTTTAATACCAGCCACCTGGGCGTACTTACTGGACACCCATATGAATATTTATACCCCTGTTAATTACCAACCGCAACCACATGTTTGAATATTTTAGGAGGTTGTGTTTTTAAACACACACCTTTTATACGTTGTAACAAAAAAAGCAGTTGAATTTATTCCAAAAAATAAGTTCACAGACAGCTGGTAACTTAGGGACTCATTTTGGTGATGGTCAAATCATAGGATGCAGCACTTTGAACTAACTGAAGCTTGTTAATTGCTGTAGTACCCACAGGTAGGCGCATCACACTTATTAACCCTTAAAGTCTGAAAAGGAGTTGACATGGTTAACTTAAGGAGGCTGTGTGGTCCAGTGGTTAAAGACATGGGCTTGTAACCAGGAGGTCCCCGGTTCAAATCCCACCTCAGCCACTGACTCATTGTGTGACCCTGAGCAAGTCACTTAACCTCCTTGTGCTCCGTCTTTCAGGTGAGACGTAATTGTAAGTGACTCTGCAGCTGATGCATAGTTCACACACCCTAGTCTCTGCAAGTCGACTTGGATAAAGGCGTCTGCTAAATAAACAAATAATAATAATAATAATAACTCTTTAAGTGCAATACAGAAAGCAGGACCAGAGGACACAGTTGGAAATGAACTGCCTAAAATGATTTGCTGTTTTAACAAATCAGTAAGACAGTATTCAGATTCATTCATATTTAATATGTATTCATACAAATAAATAACATTTAAACTAACTCCAAATCAAACTAAAATTAAAACACACATGCATTCTGTAATACGGTGTAGGCGGACACACCATTTTGTTGAGTTTCGTCAGATTAGATTGGAATTGGCATCTTTATATTGAATATTAAAACACTTCACCTCGTTTTTTCCTGCAGAATATCAGTGTCACACCGTGTTCAGGAATCTTACGTTTTGGTGCTGTTTTTTCTGGATGCTGAACAGAGAGATGGTCTGTTACTGTATGTCAATGTCATGCAATACGAGGAGATCAGAGAGGATTGAAACTTATTAGGACAGAGTCAGCACATTCATCTGGTAACATGAAAACCCTACTGGTGACACCCTCTCAATAAACAGCCATAGCTTTCAGTTTTTATCCACACCCTTAAGAAATACTGTGTGTTATTCTTCTTTTAATAATATTTGCTTGTTTAATATCATATTACTGCTTAAGTGTTAACATACTTACTAAGTAGCCTATTGCTTGAAAACAATTTTTGTTTCGCCACATTTGTAGAAATTGCACATCCCTAGCGGTTATTTCTAAAACCTGTTCAGAAATTCTGATGTTGAAAAAGTACATTCAAATTAGTAAGACTGGTACATATTGATCAAAGCAGAAGAGCTAATAGATACACAGAACACACATAATAGGGGTATGCAAAACAGGCAAGAAATGTAATATTCCAGAAATGTTGTTAAGTATCTATTTAAGCGAACTAACCTTATTCCAAATTCATTTGGAGATGGGGATTTGCGATAAATCCGAGCTTTACCGGTGGATTAAAAAGGGTGAATCTGCACGACCTCCAACTAAAGAACCAGCTAACGCAATGCAAAATGGTTTGAATTTTATTTGAGACTTAGGCTGGTGTAATGCAAACAATCCCTTATTTCCTGATTTGGTTCATAAGGAGGGGAAGAAAAACATAACAAATCTACAGTAAGACCCCCCAATCCTGGTCTTCCTAGCAAAGGCGTACATTGTAAATGCCAACATTTCAATTATGTTTACTAGCAGTAGCTGCAAGTAAAAACAGCAATACACTAAAACAGTTCTCCCAATCACATTCAGGTCTATTCTAACACAATCCCTTGGAGCATGTTCCTCACATTCTTCCAAAAGGTTTCTGTGCACTCTGTGTACAATCAGAAAACAAAAACCTTATTGACTGTCCAGTTTGGTTATATTCCCCCCCCCCAAGTATAATTTAGCTGCTTGGTCTGTGAGGAGAAAGCAGAAATCTTTCTACAGCTGTATTTGTAGTATATCGGTAATTTGTGGGTATAGGCTACCAGCTTGGCTCTCAGATTTCAGTCTGGATATTTATTCCAACAAGTAGTTTTTCATACTGATTCAATGAACTCATTTAGGATTTGATTGGAACAATATCCCGGACTGGAATGTAACTCAAGGGCAAGAGTTGGGAACCAGTGTTCTTGTCCATTATGATTCAGGAATTACAGCAATGAAAAAGCTTGTGCCGAATGATAAAACACACATTTTCTGTTAATACAGAAAACACTTACATGTGGGATATTTTCACTACAGGCTCTAAGGTAATATCATGGTGGCACACACATCATTTTTAATACATACAGAACAGTGCAGTATGTCACCATTTCCTTCCTGCAAAAAACTTTTATGTTCTAATTTTGCTAAATAATTTTTCCTCCTCCCTCTCCACCCCCTCCCTGCATATCTGAATCATGCTTCAATGCTAAGGAATGTCACAATTTGCATAGAGCACATGCCTAATGATTCTTTTCAATTTAGATATAGAAGATACTGTTTCAAAGCAGAAGATTTTGATTACGCGATTTATAAAAAAAAAGTTTTAAAAGCTGTAATACTGATGTTTGTTTTTCCTCCTCGTTTAAAATCACCAATTACAACACACAAAGCCAGTGCTAAGCAAAGTACTCCAGGAATAGGAGTGAGCTTTTTTTACCTCAAGAAGCTCCACCTATTGACCACGTAACTTATGGGAGAACACTTCTGAAACATTTGCTCTCATTTTAATCACTTAAGTGGCACTGCCGACAACACATTATCTGCAAAGAGCACTGGTGATCTTTATCAGGATGACTACCTCCTACCTCATTTGGCCGGGGATACAAATTAACATAAAAGCAAACAATAAGCAGTAGATCTTAACAGAATAAATTGCGTATTTAAAAAAAAAAAAAAAATCCATTACTTTAATGTTAGTATGTTAGTCCTCCTGGTTCCCAGCATCCTTAGTTTAAAAATGTTTTTGAATATGTGGTGTGGAATGGAAAGTTGCGTTGCTGTTTTTTTTTTTTTTCTTAACCCTGGCGATCTACCTTGAACTAGACACTCGAAGGCAAGCCCCTAGAAATCAAATCAGCGTCTCATTGATACCAATGACTTATTTCCCTATTCGGGAAGCGCGGAATTAGGCTAAAAAATAACAAAGCACTCTATCCGCCAACGCAGTGACAATTATTTCCTAGGTTGAAGTTACTCAATTTACCTTGCAGGGAAAACTGCATTAGTGCAAAACAAATCTGTGCAGCTCTATTAAATAAATTTCAATTATATTTCCACACAGAAATGCTCTGTGTTAGCAGGCACTGTCCTGTCATATTAACCTTTTAGAGCGGGTAGTGATTAAAGCCATAGTGGACTTCAGTTCGTAATCCGTTCACTCTTAAAAAGAAAGATGCCAGAAGGATGGCACGTGGTATATTTAGGTTTGAGACAACGGCCTGCTTCACTGCTGTTGTGGGAAAAACAAATCACTGGAAGCAAGGAAACCTGGCTGTTGGAGTAGGGCTGCTAACTGTCCAGTTTTCAACCAGTCATCCGGTTTTAAGGGAATTTGTACAGCATCTAGTCAGAACCACTGACCGGACAGCGAAAGTCCGGTTCTTGTGAATCTTGCTTACTCACTGTTCACTGCCGTTTGGGGTATTTCTATTCTCGCTGAACCAGTCTTGTTTCAACCACTTTTATATCCGCCAAGGTTCAGATCAATTGAACAGACCTTTATACATTCATTCAACCAGGTGTTAATAGTTATGACAAGTATAATCATTGGCAGTTGTTATGTACTGAACCTGGTTTCAAACCATTAATACCCACAAAAGTACAGCATGTTCAACTCAGTAGCACCACCTTTGTTACATTAATTTAAACTAAGTGTAACGTCTATTTATCACAGGTTACTTAACTTTCAACCAGTGCACATGGTTCAAGCCGAACCATGTGTTCTGAATCAACGTTTACATTGATATGCACTGCTTACAGGGGTTTTAAATGGAATTCAATTAAATAATAATAATAATAATAATAATAATAATAATAATAATAATAATAATAATAATAATAATAATAATAATAATAATTCCATTAGGAATCAATCAGAGTGAGGCCTAGTATTGGGCAATCCAAGTGATAGGCTTTTAAACAGTCTCTGACTATTCAGGATAAATAACTAACAAAATACAGATGGTCATTTTGACTGCAAGTCTTTTTGACAGAGAAAAGCGATTCCCATACAATGGTTTTTTTGTTATCCAATATTTTTTTCGTGTTTCACTCCAGTAAAAGGGCACTTGTTGCAAGCCACAGTGAACAGCTACAGTACCACCCACAACAAAGCAGACAAACACAACCCTCAAGGGGAATCTCACTTCATCTGATTATGTGATGTCAACTTCTACAGCAACACGAACAGAAGCAGAAGCCACATCTTACCACCATTCTGCTACACAGAAAAAATGGAAAGAAACGGCAACCACTGTATGTGTGAAGAATAAAACAATATATTAATAATTCGATAGAACTGCAGTACATTAGAAAGGATAATGTGCATAAATATACACGCACATACATGTAGGGACAATGTAAAAAAATAACAGCAAAAAAAACAACAAGTTATAAATAAACAGATATAGGTAGATGCATGATTACAGCTGGGTACTACCTAAAAGAGGGCAGGTGTCTGTATCTATCTACAATACATATTGTATTGACCGTAAATATCTATGTAGTGGTAGTCTAGATATTGTGCTGCAAGAGTATAGACTCCAAGATATGGTGTAGATACAGTGGATGCACACACAGCATATCCAGATAGCTGTTATAGTTATAGAATGAAAATAATTTTAATCAACTACAAAGTGAATAATAAAGTGCAGCGCTCTTCCCAACCCCCCCCCCCCCCTCCACACACACACATAAACAAATATGTAAAAGCACAGAGACACAGCAGTACCTCAGTGATGCTCTGTGCGGAGCCCACACTGGTGCTGCCATTGCTCGCAGAGCAGCTTCTTTGCAGGGCGCCCTCTCCAGCCCTAGACCCTGACCTGGCAGCGGCAGTGGAGGCTTCGTCTTCATTAGCACTCTCCCCATTCTCTCGCATCTCCTCCAGTGCGATTGTGAACTGGGCGAGCGTCCTCACCATCTGCAGCATGCGGGGAGCCCGGTGTCTGCTGCCACTCGTGCCCGGTACAAAAACAAACCCAATATCCAAATCCAAATAAAAATCACCTTTTGAAAGAAGTGAAAAAAAACACTGCTGGAGGGGTTGCTTGTGTGTGTGTGTGTGTATGTGACTAGAAGCTACAGTGCAGCTCCCTTTCTCCCTATCCTTTCCTACTGTCTGTGACAGGTGTACAGCCTGTCTGATGCTCTGCTCTTTCTATACTGTATAATGGGAATCATCTGGCTAGCTAGCTCGCCAGCAAACAAGCCAGCAGCAGGCTGAACCAATCAATAGCAGATCCTGCGCTGACTCTGAAAGCTAACAGACATGCAACATCAACACCGCACTGCAGGGTTATGATTTTAGAGGCACTGCAGCACAGTTGCATCACTCAATCAGCACACATACATACATACACACATACAAACACCCACACTTGAACATAGAGCGCCTCTAGACTAGCTCCTCTAGGCTAGCAGAGTCAATGTTACTGTCTGTAGGATCCCATTGGGGAACTGGGGACTTACCCATGACTGACAACAGCAGCAACGCTGTTATAGAGAACTTACAGCTGTGCTTTTGTTATAGGCACTGACAACAATGGTTATTGGTTAGAACACCAATCAAAAATATTTAGGCAGTCACACCTCATTTTTGGCTACTTAAAGTAACTCATCTAGCAGTAAATAACTGCTGTGGAATACATTATTGCCATTATAAATTGATATTTGTGGAATAAAAAATTGGTTTGTGTTTTTTTAATTTTTTTTACTGTATTGGCTTGACTGAGCCGCTGTTACAGAGAGTGTGTCAAGATTCTACAGTATATCCCATACGGCTCTGTGGGCATCTCCCACAGGATACTTTTATGAGATTGTCTGTGACTCTTATAATATCAAATACTTCTTTCTGAACCATCCATATTTTCAAAAAGTAAAAACACCCTTTCAGTGCGTCTCCTGTTAGTGATTTGCTGTCTCCTTTCAGTGTGTCTCCCATTAGTGATTTGCTGTCTCCTTTCAGTGCTTCTCCTGTTAGTGATTTGCTGTCTCGTTGTGCAGATAAAGCTGGCTTGGCTCTTGGCCAATTGCAGCAGCAATAAGCACTTTTGTTGATCCTCCTTCTCGTCACAGTCTCATCCCCAACTTTGATCAATTTATAGACCCAGGCAGTGGCTCAGTCTATCTTCAGATTTCAGGTGGAGTATTCCTCAAGGTTAAATCTGGTGAATTCAGCCAGCAGGCGATTTATCTTTTTCATCTCAATCTTTCAAATTCAGAGGCAGCATACTGTACATGCACTAGCAGGACCAAGCTTAAGTATTCTGGATGAATATATTATTTAAATGCCCTCCCTCCCTTCAGCCTGCTGAGATCAGAGAAGATAAAGGTCAAATCAGATGGAAACAGGGCACCTTTTATCTTGTTGCCACGGTACCCAGATCTATTTGGCCACAGTGATGCAGAGAGCAGGCCAAGGCCTCATCAAGCATTTGCCAGCTACAGTACAAACCTGGCATCATTCTGAGGAATCCTACTTCCCAAGGGAGAGAGAAGGAAGCCAAATGTACACTGCAGTCCAGCCTGGCATGATGACAGCTTAAAGCTACATCTCAGACACTATAAGGAGGCTGTGTGGTCCAGTGGTTAAAGAAATGGGCTTGTAACCAGGAGGTCCCCGGTTCAAATCCCACCTCAGCCACTGACTCATTGTGTTACCCCGAGCAAGTCACTTAATCTCCTTGTGCTCCGTCTTTCAGGTGAGATGTAGTTGTAAGTGACTCTGCAGCTGATGCATAGTTCACACAACCTAGTCTCTGTAAGTCGCCTTGGATAAAGGCGTCTGCTAAATAAACAAATAAATAAATATAGCTTTAACTACACTGCAAACGAAACACTCAGCTAAAGAGCCTCTCAGTCCAACAAGATCAAAATGTTCACAGAGAAACTGGCTATTTTTGACTCCTGCATAACAGTTACAGGTAAAAGTGAAAAGAAAAGGGAGATATTCAAATGAACAACGAGGATTGTCACAGAGTGTGAATGTTTTTGAAGCAATGACTCGTGTGTTTCTTTGGGGTGGAACTCGATTTCTGCGACATACTGTATAACTTTCCTGGTCACAACCCCTGTATCTTTTCAACAGGCTTTTCAAAGGACCAGTAAAGAAGAGATGAGGACTTCAGGTCAATAATCAACCTTTTAGTACCTTGACTGGTAAAGAAAACATTTACAAAATTGAAATGTCTTGATAACCGGAGAAATCTTTTTTTTTTTCACTACACATTTATGATTTAGCTGTAGTGCTTACGTCAATGTTACTTGGGCTAAATAAACACTTCAGCAGTGGAGAAACATTTAACAAACCAAATATTTTCATGTTCTTCTTTGTTAAACTAAATGGTAGATGTAAGAAGAAAAGATGCACGTTAGATGATGAACCATGGAACAGCAGGTAGATTATGGGTAAAACACTCAAAACGGTACATAATAAGCCCCTTTCACACTGGCACTCCTACCCTGGTCCGGGTCACAATCCCACGTAGTGTTAAACCATGTACCTGAGTCGTACCCGGGTCCCAGTGACTCTCCTCAGGATGTGGGTTTACATGCTTTGAGCGAGACATAATGCTTGACAGCCATTTGTGAGCCATCTCAATAAGAAACAGCCACGCCTACGCGAAAGTTTCACTTCCACAAGGAATGTGTCTGTTTATTCTGTTTTGCAATATTTTTGTTGCTTGAGACACACCATGAGCCATACTGCAGCATGGATGAAGAAACATTTGTTCTAATCAACATTTGGGCAGACGGATCAATCCAGAGAAGCTTGGATGGAAGCGTCTGTAACAAGCTGCTCCCAGGGCATTGATATGCGCATTGTTTACTTGCATCTGTCACCCAGGTCAACTCTGCTTTATGAAAAGCAGTGTGAAATCGCGTACCCGACCCGCATGACACCGGGTCCTGGCCGGGTGGGTTCTGACCTGGGTAGAGCATGCCAGCGTGGAAGGGGCTATAAATACAAGCAGGCTCATCATCCAGCCAATACTTGTATTAAAACGATTCAGATTACAACAAGAGAAGTTCAAGTCTCTATTTAATTATATTTGACTCCATCTGTTCTTTTTAAAACATGTAGACATTCTCTTTAGTTTATTCTATCAAAAATATAATTATTGGTACATTAACAGTTGGGATGAATTGAACACAAGACAATGTCTGAATATGGACCAGATTTACTAAGGTTTTTACAGCAATGTTAAGTTAGCTCCATAAATACAACTGGAATACTTTAAACACCAATCCTCTGGGTTGTTCCTTAATAGTTACAGAAGTTATGTTTTTTTTGTGCAAATTGCATTTTGCTGGGAAGAAGACCTTGAAAGCTGTCCCTAAAAGTTGTCTGAGCTTTGAAATTAAAACAGAGAGAATTTAATAAACACCTGAAGCACCTTGTTCAGTCCCTTCGAGGATTGGTTAATTCAGGTTTCACAGTACATAAACATTCTCCAGCACTGTATATTATGCATATTACTGCACTGCAAACTGCTATATAGCCATCAAAAACAGAGGAAAGTACAACTGTCACAAGAACACCCAACATCTGTCTATGGCATGCTCTGGTGCAGGTCATCAATGATTCCACAAATAGGACAAATTCACCATCTTGTATTAATCATTCACTGCAGGCAAAACTGCATCTTGCTGTCAATATATTCAGACATGACAACTTTACCTTGTCCGATGTGTCCAACCAATCCTACCCAAAGCCAGATGTACACACTACTGTTTGATACTTCACAATGGCCTGGGTACCACAGTGGCTTTCAAAGTCTCCAACAAAGCTGCTGTAAGTAGCTCTGTTATCAGTGAAGACCACACGGAGTTGCCCACTTGGTCCATAAATGTGAGAGTCACCAGTGATTAACCTTCTAGCAGGTAGTGGTGCTGCTAGCTGCGGTTTGAGTGGAATCACATGAAATGGCTCTAACTAAAAAATGAATGGAAAGGAGCACGGGTAGAAGTGATTGCTCTAGAGCTTTTGCACTTTAAAAAGACAAGGATGATTTAAAAGGTTTGTCTTGAAGCGGTCCCGGCAGTGATCGCCTCTCTAAAGCGGTGCACTGCCTCGGTGTCTGACAGTAAATCACAGAGGGGTCGTGACCAGGAAAGTTTTTGGCAGAAGGTGCCGTGCCGCGAGCTGTCCGATTACAGTGATTTAGAGGCCAGGAGGCTCTTCCTAGCTGGGGAATAAAAAACTGTCCATTACTTTCTCTTAGTCAAAGCTGTGCTCTGCAAGAAACGGTGCATCTATTATTTTGTTTAGTTTGTTGTTTGTCTTATTCAATCTACAAATTAAACATTTTACATCTACATTTATTTACATGCAAAATCTATTTCTCTACTAAAAAAAAAAAAAAAAAAGTTTTTTTTGAAAATAACGTGGTTGATTAATTTTGATCGGATTAACCCGTCAGTTACTGATAATATGTTTGTTTAAAAGGATTGTGCAGTATGTAGTCATATTATTGAGTTTCAGTCCAGCAGTAATGGGCTGTACTTTTTTTATCTATTGCTCAAAAAAGCAGCAATAGATTAAAAATATATATATATATATATATATATATATATATATATATATATATATATGAAGGTAGAAGTAGGAAGCCTAAATGACAGTACAGTACAGTACTTCTAGTTTATCTGGATTATAGTTTTAGCCCCACTGCTTAAAGTCGTTGAATCTAACAAAATACTTCAATAAATTTGACCTGCCGTCCACTTCCAGTATCACTATATAGATCTCAAATGTACAGTTTTGAAAACAACATTCAATATCTATTTTGATTTTAAAACATGACATCCTGGTACTTCACTAGGTACAAGAAAGTTCTCAGTTTGCATTACCCTCCAGGAAATCTGTGACACTTCCACTTCCACTTCCTTGGTCATTTCACCTCAGCAGTGTCTTTGGAGTCAATGACCAAAGAGGAAATGACCAAGAAAGAGCAAGACTATCTGAAAGCAAGGCCTGCAAACAGAGACTTAATTAAAACTAGTTTAGTACCAGAGGAGCACCCAAATGAAAGGTCATGTTTTCCAAAACACATTTGAAACCTATATGGTGAATAGATGTGCCTGGTGTGGAAAAACGTTATGAAATTATTTTGATAGCTACAATCCCTCTAAGGCTTAAAAGTATACAAAGGGTTAACCAACTGGGTGCCATACACTTCACACAGCTCTCAGACACACTTGGAGGCCAGCTTTAAGGTTTTCTACAGATAACCTTTGGGATGAATAACAGATCATTCAATATCCCTGACAGTACTGCCAGGTCAACGCACTCCGGAGGTTATTAAGATACAGCCTTGGCATTTACTGTTAATTACCTCACTCCCTCCCTCCTGTGTGTGAGTGGGCAGTACCATACTCGTCGCTTGGCAGTACATGAGAAACTCAGATGAGGTCAATAAAAGGGTAATGCAGTCTTGCCCCTCTGCAGCGGATGTCTTAAGACTAAGGCTGTCACAGTAAAACAAAGGTAAGACACTATGGTATGTTGGAAAGATGGGATGGTTCAACAATGTTTTCAGCCGTGTACCATGGATTTTAGTTATTTTTTGATGAAGACAGGTGATCCCTTATACAGTAGCGGTTTCCCATAGTAAAAGCATAGCAAAGTGTAATTATAAGCATAGTAAAAGCATGGTAAAGCATAGGTAAGTATTGTAAAGCACAGAGAGTTTTGGTAAACCATAGCAATAAACATGGCAAACCATGGCTATCCATGGTAAATGCATTGAATAATAACAGCTGTGATAAATAAGAACCCAGTTATCATTTTCTTTTTTGGTAACTTTTTTTTTTTAATTCAGAAGTTTAAAGCACCCCAGCAGCCTCAATACAGCTCTTAGATTCATGTTTAAATTCAAAGTACATCAGGTATGCCAGAGTGTAACCCATAATCCTGTCTCCTGCAACACTGCCCCTAGTGGACAAAAGAAACCCCTCATTAAATACCAGCCAGGGGAAGAACTTTGAAAGCAAATTCATTTAATTCAGGAAACCTCACATAATCTCTTAAAATGATGAACTGCATGAGTTTTTAAACCACACATTTCCGTACCAGCTTTGCCTTGGCACAACTGATTATGAATTGCTTTTACATTATTTCCAGATACGGTTATGGTTTGCAAACGTTGTCCAGTTTTAGATATGGAATTTACAGACCTGCATTTTTATGACGCAATGCTTTTTTTCTGTTTACTGACAGTGTCAAATTTCTGACAAGTTTCCACACTGCCTCAGGAATCTTAAGAGTTAAGCTGTGGCCATTGCAAGCTTGTTCCATCTTGGATCAACCTGCACTTCCAAGCATGCAGTGCTAGAAGCTTTTAAATGATCAGTGTATTTTATTTTTTATTTGTCAAGTTAAAATAAACTAAAGATGTCAGCGGTATGTGTTTATTTGGTTCTGCCAATTATGCCCATCTGCAAACGGTCAATATTAAAAAATTACAAGAAAGCCCTCCTATGATCTCTTGAGTTTTACAAGAGGACTGTTCTGCAAGTGTTCTAGTTTGACAGCTCAAACCTGAAAGCAATGAATTCCTGTTACACTTGTGTGATTTGAGCATATGCATTACCTCATCAAATGGTTTTAAAAGAACAGTGCTAAAAGGAAAACAGGTCCAAAAGTATTCAGATTCAGGCTGTGTGGTCCAGTGGTTAAAGAAAAGGGCTTGTAACCAGGAGGTCCCCGGTTCAAATCCCACCTCAGCCACTGACTCATTGTGTTACCCCGAGCAAGTCACTTAACCTCCTTGTGCTCCGTCTTTCAGGTGAGACGTAGTTGTAAGTGACTCTGCAGCTGATGCATAGTTCACACAACCTAGTCTCTGTAAGTCGCCTTGGATAAAGGCGTCTGCTAAATAAACAAATAATAATAATTCAATAGCATTCATCACACATTCAAACTGAACTCCAAATGGACGCTTTTGACATTGACAAAATACATTCCTAAGAAGCAAAATATGCAATATATTTTGATTAAGAGGAAGTCTGAAGTTTTAGTTCATCTTGTTTAGTACAGTTGTTGAGGTAAAATGTGTCTTTTTTTTAACCAGGAAAATGATCCTAAAATGCTTATTTATATTTTTTAGAACACTTATCCCATCAGCCCATGATAAAAATGTGAAATATGTAGGTAGTTACAGTCCATTGTTACCAGTATAACAGAGACGCCAGTAAGAAAATGATTGCAATTTAACTTCCTGAGTTGAACAGAGCTTGTAATGTAAAAACTGCAGGTAACAGCGGAGTGATACACAGTACAGTAGTGGAATGTCGGTTTCAGGTAAAATAAAACTACCTAAATCAATAGCCAATATACTGTAGTCTGCTTTCTTTCTGAAGAAGTCAAGGAAACCTGTTTATAAGACTAATGATTGGGGACACTGCAGTTTTAATGTGTGGTATTTACAGTTAGCTCCCAATTAAGTCAAGAACTGCTCAAAATACTGTCACATTTTTTAATCCTTGTCTTTTTCACAATCACAAAGTTTAAACACTGGGTGGCTTTGTGAGTTATGTAATAACTAATAATAATAATAATAATAATAATAATAATAATAATAATAATAATAAATAATAATAAATGCAATATTCAATGTTTTACACAAGTTTACAATGCTTTCTGATACACCTTCTATTAAACACAACACATCATATATTTTGGCGGAGTATACACACTTTTTAGTACTACAACAGATACGTGTGAGCACCCCCGCTATATACCCTTCACAGAGGATTTCATCCCTTTGCTTAATACCTTCCTCCATTAGAATACGAGGTACGAGGCACAGTTTAGTTATAAACACTGCTCAAGTGTGATGTGTGCTACACTCATTTTTGTTGTTGTTTTTGGTTGGTAACGTGTCAGGAATGTCTGCATTTCTGCAGGCTTATTTAAAAAAAAAAACATTTGGTAGAAGCAGATTTCTGGTGCGGTTTGATTATTTATATATCAAAAAAAGCTAAGTGATTCTGTACCACAAGCTGTGCTAAGCCAGGCAGCAAGGCACTACACTTGGATGGCCTTGGACCACTCACCTTCTGTCACGAGGCACTGCCCTGTCCTCACTGGAGATTAGTAACAAGGTAGGAGGACTCCGACCCCCCCACACCACCCACACTCACACCCCCCCCAATAAGAAAACAGCACTGCCAGAGACCACCTGCTTCTTGAAATATCACAGCTTTAGTTATCTTGCCATGTTCCCTGGTTCTGGTATAACTCACTTACAATGCTGGAGTGCACATGATGTACACAATATCCTGGACAGGTTAAAAGCGCCACTGCCAAAAAAATATTGACTTTCATACTAAAATATGCTTCAGTTTATCTAAAAGGGGAAGTAAAAATAGTGAAACACCTGCCAGAGCACAGTCCACCACAGGCAGCACCGACTCAATGTGACAAATCTGCAAGGTGTTTTGCATTAACTGAGCGCTAACTATTATATCAAAGGCAAATCTTCGGCCTTTCCGCCTCGGGTTAAACCAACCTGAAACAGGGAGCTGCAGCTGCTTCGATGTGTATTACGGAATATTTCAAACAAATCAATTCTGTCATGATCTGGGTGCTACAGACTTCAGGTGTTTACATGTGTTCTACCTCATGTATATATTATATTAATGTCACGTGCATGTGTTCCATTGTGGTTGAAGGCTTTCTGGAGGATTCTATGCATTTTCGGGGCTAGAGTGATCATATGGCTCCAGGTTTGATGGGACTGTTTTTTTTTTCTCACATCCCAGTTCATCATGATAGCCTTTGATAGTATATGATGAAATATGAATATTATCAAACATAAAAACAATTAAAATCATTAAGGAATGCATGGGAAATTAAGGGTGGCTACTGTATCTTATACAATTAATAACTACAATACATCTGTATTCAATTATTCTAAAACGTGTTCTGCACTATGTGGAAAAATAAAGCATATCCCTTACTATCCCCAAGGGGGCAGCAGTGCAAACAGAAACTCCACTGGTCAATCAGTGTAAGTCCTGATTCATATCACACTTCATTGACATCTGCAAGTACTTTCGGTTGTGTGCTAATCTCTACAGTATGTGCCTCCTTTGAATTCAATCAATATGAATTTTGCATCCTAATATGCAGGTATCTGTAGCCAAACTGTTAAGTAGAACTCGCAACTAAAGATGTTTTAATGACTTTTCATTTAATGATGACCTCAGTTTGTTATACTGTAAATGACTTATTTTCAAATATGCATGTCTATTACGACAGTTTTCAGTAATTCAGTTTAAACGGATTAAATGAAAAATACAGAATATGCTGCCAGATCCGTCCGTGATTGGCCCTTTCACTGTGAACAAAGTTTATCTTTAGTTGAAAAACTTTAGTCATTGTGGGTGTAAAATAATACATGGATCAACATTACTCCAGAGAACTTTTCCAGTCTAGCCATGTCAGAACGAAAGCTCTTTTTGCCACACAGATCTAAAGCCAAGTCTATAGGTTCTTTCCCTGATGATAGATTTCATTAAGGAAAATATAGAGACAAGTCTATGTTGACAAAACAAAGCCAAACCACACCTTCTGTGGAAATCTACTGGCCAGTGAAACCTTGGATTCAAACGTGGCCCTAACCAATCCTGACCAATCCTCCTAATAGTTGCATATTCCCTTTATTAGTGTAGACCACCCACACCTTGTTGCTTTGTTTTTTTTCTAGAATGGAGTACTGGCAGCAGTTCCTGTGGTAGAATACAAAAAAAACCTTGTCTAAGTCTGTATCACCATCAGGGGAAGCAGTGCCTTCTCTTTAAGACCCTGCAACCGCTACTTGATTTATTCATTTTGTGTCGCAAACACGTGTTTAAAAGTGCAGTTCTTGCTTTGTGCACGTGCTTGCCTGTCCATTGGCTGCCTTGTTGCTTTTTTACACTTAGAAATACCTTTACCATGATAAACCCGAGCATATTATTTATTGCAAGGGGGTCCTAATATCTGATCATTATAAAATCTGGGTACCTCTCTAGGATTAATGGCTATAAACAACATGCCCCTCGGCTGAATTCCTGCACCAAGGGGTTGTATCCTGGGAAACAACTCAGATATAAATGACGGATAATTCAAGAGGAACATTTCTCTTCACGCTTAATGTGAACGCCACACCGGGAATTCTTGGCTTGTTTTCTTTTCATGACAACACGTCCTATCGTTAGGAATGTGCAAATAATATAAAAGGGTAAAGTATTCTTAGAACAATCATTCCTCGGAAATGTGTGTTTAAACCTTGATAAAAGAGAATCACCTTCTGCAAGCTATGCTGTTTTAACCTGCTGTTCCTACATTTCAACCTGTTTTGTTTAACAAAGTCAATGTTGTAGTACTGAATGAGATGGTTGCCAGGCTAGATCCATGTGCAACACTGTTCAAAGAACAAAGTTAACAAAATGGTTCCAATAAATCTCATATTGGCATCGTTTGGTATGGGTCATATTTTATAAAAAAAGAGGCACATGTAACAAGGCGGAGGCTGGGCTCGAAACGGTGACCCCCTGCAGACAAGCGAGCATCTTAACCACAATGCAAAAGGGCCGAGCTCCTCTGCATTCCTTGTTTTAGAGCTTTTAACCTCATCTCACTGACAAAGGACAGGACAGAATCTGTGACGGCAGTGTATCACACAACACTGCTCGTTACACACATATTAAAAGATGAATGTGATGTTGTAATGGTAAAATGAAAAATTGGAACGATTTTAATATAAAATGCAGCAATCATTCCTTGCAGATTTTTCAGTGACATTTCATTCTGCTTCAAGAAGTCACATTAAGGAACGCAGTTGACACTGAAAACATGTCAAGTCACAGGAAATGCCAGAGAAAATAAATGGCAGTAATTTATAATGTCTGAATCATAGTAAATGAAAGAGATATTGCCAAGTGTTTTTCCTTTTCCAAGAACTTGTCGTATTCCCAGAAGCAGGTCCTATTCAACAGCATTCCTTCATGGCTGGAAGAGCAGCGTTGCCTTCTGTACAAAGATGTAAGATTTTTTTTTCACTATTTGCAATGAGAGAAATATCATAAAAAAATCAAATACTGTACACGCATCTTTCATAAAGGAAAAACTGAGACCGCTAGTGCATATTAGGTATGACTTACTGGAAATGTATTTTTAGCTTTTAAAACCATTTAATGCATGAAACATTTTTAAAAATAGCTGAAAAAACTAGCACCAAATACATTATATTGCTTTACATGGGGAAGAAATGGTATCCTCATATGAGGTTATCATGCATTTACGTTTTCCATACATCCCCATATAAAGACTGGAAGAGAGTTCTATTGTATCCGTCCCCATTCGAGGTCGCCATGTATGAAAAGGTTAAAAGGACAATACATGCAATTCTAGTGTTTAACGCCCCCTCTCCATAGGTCTCACATGTTCCAATATTAAAGACATTCAGTCCTGAATGTTTTTTCTTTTTTTATAAGGGAGTTCAACTGGTTTGAGAAAAATGAGTTGTGATGACAATGTCATCTCAAAACAGCAGCAATGTAACAGTTTTATATTGGTACTCCTCACGAGTGAACGCATTACGCTCACATAATACTTACCCTTGGGGACCCAGCCTTTTTCATTACAACACGGTGCTGTAATGCGGATGTTCTTAAAATGACTGGGAACCATATTACAGAGGTAGTATTATACTGTAAAGCTTTCTAATGAGTTCAGGGTGTGTGTAAAAACTTCAAAAAGACCATGAATGTTTGCCCTCTTAACGAACAAATCTCTTAGTGTTTAAGAGATTAGCTAATGCAATATGAGGGAAGGTCCAGTCTCACAGTCTTTTCCTTAATGACTTCTAGGTGTTTTTAACGACTACCAATAAATATAGTTTGCATTTTTTATCACCCCCAAAACTCTGCCAACAACATTTTTTAGTATTTTTTGGGCTGTGATTCAAAACTACACATTGGATTGGGTTTTTGAAAGTGTACAAAACAAAATACATAAAATCTAGAGAAATATTAACCGTCATTCGAGTTTTACATTTTTACATTTTCTTCAGTTTCACCTCAAAATGCTGTATATACTGAATTAATTTTAATATAGTTTGACAGCATTAGTTTTTTTCTCTTTAAATCACTTACCATTACAATACCGTGTCCAAAACAAAAATGCTTCTTCTCTACTTTTTAGCAGAAAAGAATAAGAAAAAGGAATCTCGCATCACTTCACTCTTCTGCTGCTTCTAATTGGGGATTACATGGCATGAAACGAATGGCGTCTGCAAGTCTAAACAGGGCTTCATTTCTAAATAAAACGGTTTTGTAACATAGTTATGGTGGGTTTAAGTTACAGTTTTCCACTTAAACCCACCATTTAAGACAAGAACTGTAACCTAAACCCACTTTAAGTGAAGTTTTTGTTAATTATGGGCCGCGTGTGTCCATTACAATAAGCTAGGAAGTGGAAAACAAAACAAACAAACATACAGTAGACACTACAGACAACAATATCTGCTGTAGCAAGAGTGAGTAGGATTAGTGGATTAGCAATGAGATACAAACTCTGACTAGCTAAGGTTTATCTCACTGATAAAATACACCAGTGCATCTTACAACAAAATAACACCTACTGAGGTAAAGACCTGTGAAAAACCCTGTTCAGCAAACGTATAGTAATTCTGAGGGCCAGGATGATGCTGCGGAAGACAGTGGAAACACCAAGCTCATCCTCCAGATGGAAACGCCACACAAGCTGTGAACAGGATCTCTTTGTCCGGTTGAATTAGCGCTGCCAGCCCCTGAAAACCATGCACAAGAAAGGTAGAAAGGCCATCAAAGAAGAATAGCAGCACAGTGCAGATTGGAGAGCACACCACATAGAGACTGCTTCAGCACTAATCACTGTGAGCTCTCAGTGCAGATTGGAGAGCACAGGCACATAGAGACTGCTTCAGCACTAATCACTGTGAGCTCTCAGTGCAGATTGGAGAGCACAGGCACATAGAGACTGCTTCAGCACTAAACACTGTGAGCTCTCAGTGCAGATTGGAGAGCACAGCACATAGAGACTGCTTCAGTACTAATCACTACGTGCTCTCAGTGCAGATTGGAGAGCACAGGCACATAGAGACTGCTTCAGCACTAATCACTGCAAGCTCTCAGTGCAGATTGGAGAGCACAGCACATAGAGACTGCTTCAGTACTAATCACTGCGTGCTCTCAGTGCAGTTTGGAGAGCACAGCACATAGAGACTGCTTCAGCAGCACTAATCACTGTGAGCTCTCAGTGCAGATTGGAGAGCACAGCACAGAGACTGCTTCAGCAATAATCACTGCAAGGTCTCAGTGCAAATTGGAGAGCACAGCACATAGAGACTGCTTCAGTACTAATCACTGCGTGCTCTCAGTGCAGATTGGAGAGCACAGCACATAGAGACTGCTTCAGCAGCACTAATCACTGTTAGCTCTCAGTGCAGATTGGAGAGCACAGCACATAGAGACTGCTTCAGCACTAATCACTGTAAGCTCTCAGTGCAGATTGGAGAGCACAGCACATAGAGACTGCTTCAGTACTAATCACTACGTGCTCTCAGTGCAGATTGGAGAGCACAGGCACATAGAGACTGCTTCAGCACTAATCACTGCAAGCTCTCAGTGCAGATTGGAGAGCACAGCACATAGAGACTGCTTCAGTACTAATCACTGCGTGCTCTCAGTGCAGATTGGAGAGCACAGCACATAGAGACTGCTTCAGCAGCACGAATCACTGTGAGCTCTCAGTGCAGATTGGAGAGCACAGCACAGAGACTGCTTCAGCAATAATCACTGCAAGGTCTCAGTGCAAATTGGAGAGCACAGCACATAGAGACTGCTTCAGCAGCACTAATTACTGCAAGCTCTCAGTGCAGATTGGAGAGCACAGGCACATAGAGACTGCTTCAGCACTAATCACTGTGAGAGCTCTGCTGGCCCATAGTCCTCTGCCCTCCCTTGCCAAAGCCTCAGGGCAAGGCTAATTCCAAACCAATGCTTCCCTTGCGCTGCTCTAATTCCATCACAAGAGGTCCATCGCAAGGGGTCCATTATTTCTGTATGGACCTGCAGTACTGTACCAAATCTCACAGAACCTAAAGCCACACATCGAATTATAGACCGCTCTAAAATACAAGCAATTAAGGAAATTGGCAAGTTCAGGGCTGAGGAGGTACAGTCCACCTATTGCTATTGGCTAACACTGTGAACTCTCAGCCGGACAGTAACCGTGCACCTGCCGATTCAACCTGCTCTCACACAACTCCCTTTGTCTATTGAGCAAATTCCTTGTCTGCAGTAAAATTCACCCCAAGACTATACCGCTAATTAAAAGCAACATACTGTGCTAGCGTGTTTGAAACATACAGTGAAACCTGACTATGGCCAAAGGAATTGCACATTTGTGTCTAATTACACTATTTAAGTTGTCTCTGACATTTACTGAAACAATGGGGGTTTACTGACTGGGGTTCTATTGCATGGAGCATACTGTGGTATTTATATTCTCTGTTACGCTGGATAAAAAAGAATGTCTTGTGATAATAACTTTTAACACTGGGATGGCCTGGCATCAAAGTGTGGATCAACCACTTGTGTTATTTGACCATCCTTGCTTGAGCGATACAAGTTATTATATTTTACACAGAATGAGATTTTGTACATTAACACTTTACAAGAACTTGGGTTATAAAACGAATGGTTTAGATTACGCTTAGTCTAACTGGATCATGTCGTGGCTTTTCTTTTGTTCTTTAAACTCCCCAAACCAGACTTCGAACTGTTGTGGATTTCATATATATATATATATATATATATATATATATATATATATATATATACACATATATATATACAGTACTGTGCAAAAGTTTTAGGCAGGTGTGAAAAAATGCTGTAAAGTAAGAATGCTTTCAAAAATAGACATGTTAATAGATTATATTTATCAATTAACTAAATGCAAAGTGAGTGAACAGAAGAAAAATCTAAATCAAATCCATATTTGGTGTGACAACCCTTTGCCTTCAAAACAGCATCAATTCTTCTTGGTACACTTGCACAAAGTCAGGGATTTTGTAGGCATATAGTCAGGTGTATGATTAAACAATTATACCAAACAGGTGCTAATGATCATCAATTCAATATGTAGGTTGAAACACAATCATTAACTGAAACAGAAACAGCTGTGTAGGAGGAATAAAACTGGGTGAGGAACAGCCAAACTCAGCTAACAAGGTGAGGTTGCTGAAGACAGTTTACTGTCAAAAGTCATACACCATGGCAAGACTTAGCACAGCAACAAGACACAAGGTAGTTATACTGCATCAGCAAGGTCTCTCCCAGGCAGAAATTTCAAGGCAGACAGGGGTTTCCAGATGTGCTGTCCAAGCTCTTTTGAAGAAGCACAAAGAAACGGGCAACGTTGAGGACCGTGAGCGCAGTGGTCGGCCAAGGAAACTTACTGCAGCAGATGAAAGACACATCATGCTTACTTCCCTTCGCAATTGGAAGATGTCCAGCAGTGCCATCAGCTCAGAACTGGCAGAAAACAGTGGGACCCTGGTACACCCATCTACTGTCGGAGAAGTCTGGTCAGAAGTGGCCTTCATGGAAGACTTGCGGCCAAAAAGCCATACCTCCGACATGGAAACAAGGCCAAGCGACTCAACTATGCACGAAAACACAGGAACTGGGGTGCAGAAAAATGGCAGCAGGTGCTCTGGACTGATGAGTCAAAATTTGAAATATTTGGCTGTAGCAGAAGGCAGTTTGTTCGCCGAAGGGCTGGAGCGTGCATACTAATGAGTGTCTGCAGGCAACAGTGAAGCATGGTGGAGGTTCCTTGCAAGTTTGGGGCTGCATTTCTGCAAATGGAGTTGGGGATTTGGTCAGAATTAATGGTCTCCTCAATGCTGAGAAGTACAGGCAGATACTTATCCATCATGCAATACCATCAGGGAGGCATCTGATTGGCCCCAAATTTATTCTGCAGCATGACAACGACCCCAAACATACAGCGAAAGTCATTAAGAACTATCTTCAGCATAAAGAAGAACAAGGAGTCCTGGAAGAGATGGTATGGCCCCCACAGAGCCCTGATCTCAACATCATCGAGTCTGTCTGGGATTACATGAAGAGAGAGAAGCAACTGAGGCTGCCTAAATCCACAGAAGAACTGTGGTTAGTTCTCCAAGATGTTTGGGCCAACCTACCTGCCGAGTTCCTTCAAAAACTGTGTGCAAGTGTACCTAGAAGAATTGATGCTTGATGCTGTTTTGAAGGCAAAGGGTGGTCACACCAAATATGGATTTGATTTAGATTTTTCTTCTGTTCACTCACTTTGCATTTAGTTAATTGATAAATATAATCTATTTACATGTCTATTTTTGAAAGCATTCTTACTTTACAGCATTTTTTTCACCTGCCTAAAACTTTTGCACAGTACTGTATATATATATATATATATATATATATATATATATATATATATATATATATATATATATATATATATTTATAATAAACACTGTGGTTATTTTAATAATGTTTTAGCTTAGTTCTGGCTTGTGAAGACACAGGAGTCCTGGACATAAAACAAACAAAAAAAAGACTGAGCATGCATAGTGAGAGACGAGGTGGCAATAGAAGCCCAGCTGGCACCATTCAAAATCAACAATCTGTGCCAGCTGGATGCAGAGCAAGCTGCAAGCAACACCTTCAATTTAGAGAACGTCAGCCTTCCTGAATTATACAAAATAATACTTTCATTTATACAGCTGTTTTAATTATTCACCACCTGAAAATGTCACGCATTTCACAATAAATACGTTTTAGACACCTTTATGCATTACATCAGTGCCAGGTATAAAGAGTTCCAGTCAAACAGATGCCTTCATAGTGAAAACATTATACTTAAAAAGCGATTAAATACTGTATTGGGAAAACTGAAGAGAAAAAAAGTCTCAATACTTTCTAACTGAGATACCCAGGCAGTTTGGAATGCTTGTAATTCAATCTGGATTTTTTTCAAGCCATTTTAAAAGGGGAGTTATTTTAACCCCTTTACCTGTAAGCACATAAGCCAAACTTGTTTGACCAGGAATAAAATAACAATCTGCAAAGCCCTATGCATCGAAAAACAATGCACAGATTAATGACAGTATGTTACGTATTAGTGTTTTTCAGAGGGACCGCCGGTGTGTATGGAAACAGCTGATTCCTTAAACAGTGTCGTGATTGCAAACAAAGACTACCACAGGTGAACAGGAATCGAAGGCAGCGTGCTGGCTAATTCATTAGCCTTTCATCTCAGGAGCACTGGGTTTGATATTGGCCTAGGCTCAAGTGAAGTGAATTTGGTGGACCTGGAAAATTCTTAGATTTGAGATGCGGTCACAGAGCTATAGGCAAGGCTCTAACAGCATCTGTCACAAAGGGCAATGATTCAGAATCAGAATTTCAATTCACAAGAATCCAAATGAATAAAAAAAGGATGCCGTTAATGGGAGAAAGGTTCTGTCGGTCTACCTTACATAATTCTCTATGAATTACAGTCTTGTAAAAAACCAAAAACATGGAATTTAGGGTCTATTTAGGGTCTATCGATCTATTAGCATCTGCCTTGCTCCTCTCTAATTTTGTAACATTAATTGTATGTTTTTTTAAAATTAGGAAAACCTTACTCTGGAGCAAATACTATTTGTGTGCTCGACCGAAAGATGCCACAAACAAGAACAGAATGTTCCCCTCTACCTCACTCTGAACCATCAACAACCTTTAAAGATAATTAATTCAGAATGGTCAGCCCCTACCCTTTGGGAGTCTAATTAACAAACAGCATGAATGGCTTAGGCATTATCATTAAGAACAGATATAACTATCAGCTTTCATAAAGTCAGCATTAACACCCATTAATTTCATAAATGACTGACATCCTCATTAGTATTTCCAGTACTTAACCATTTATAACAATCATTTTGCCAAACTTCCCATGAAATGCCATACAGTCAATACATTTTGCAACACCGGCTCTCAACAGAAGGCAGACCCCAGCAAGTCAAATATTTGCAGACTAATTTGTCCGCCACATAGAATACTGTGCATATATTTTTTTTTAAAGAAGTCCATTATTTCATAAAAAGCAGCACCAGCCAAGGTTAATGTTCACAGCTTCTGATCTCATACGCCTCCCCACATTCCTGAGCAAGTGATTTTGTTCAGCAAACTTAGAGCGAGTCTCTCTGTCTAACACACACACACACACACACACACCTCCTCCCTGGTCTCACTTTCAGCAAGCTATTGGTAGGCCGGTTGCTATGGGACACTGGTTGCCACAGAAACGTCCTTAGTGGAATTCAACCAAACTACAGCTGAGTGGGTAAATGAAGGAGGGTTGTTCTTGAGAGTTCCTTGTTTAAAAAAAAAAAAAGAAATGTGCTGAGCCAGCCATCTTTTACCGTAATCAACCCCCTAAAAACACCCCAAAGAATTTAATGATTCTGAATTCTGAACATGAAAATGGACCCTGTTTTTCACAAACACATTTCTGTATCAATAGATCATTCTGTAAAGTAAAAAAAAACACCAAGTTAAATCAGATTTTAAGAAGTCATCACATTTTATGTTGTCGCACAGCTATGGCTCTGTGAAGAAGTGTGTCTTTTGTGGGCTAAACTGGCTGTACAGGAGGATTACATATTCAATTGACATTCTACTGTTTTACATGACTTGCAATATGGACAAATGTACTTTTCATGAACATGATAATACTGTTGAGATCTTAAGATGTAAAAGAATTCAGAATTCATGCAGTTGCTTGTTATTATTAGTATTTGTTTATTTAGCAGACACCTATATCCAAGGCGACTTCCAGTTGAGCAGGATCGTGTCAACTCATGTTGAGTTTCTCTTAAGCAGTGGAGCGCCAATTACCAAGTCACATCTTTACTTAATCAATACAGGAAATGGACTGCACAGCTTGTTGAGCCACTACTGGCTTCTATAATAACACATCATGCAATGTTACTACAAATCCTGGATAGCTCGCTGCCTGTAAAAAGTGTTTTTTATCAAGTTTCATAGTAGCACTAGATGGCACATTCCATAACTCTTTCCAATAAGGAATATGATGTCAATGTCTCTATCCTAACACCAGCAACTGGACAAATTGGCATTCAGTTTTAGGAAACACCAATATTGCTGTTAAAAACAGTAGTTTGTAACTTTAGTAGTTGTTCTTAAATTCAACTTATCATGGAGGGAAATTAAGGTTTAATTAAGGTGACAACTGATTTTAAGCCATGTAAACAGCCCTACAGACTTCAAAAAGTGGTTTTGAAGGCTTTTTTAAAATTGTAATAATTTGACAAGTAAGAAAATAACTGAGTTTGTCAAACTTTACATGTATTACCTTTGTTTATCCAAGCGGTCAGGCCGTCTAAAAGGGGAAGATCACAAATAATAATTTAAAAAAGCTGTTAAATCACTTTGTGAGGCAATAGGTTCCTTCAGCAAGTGAGGTCTGCCACTTTCAGTTCTTATCTCTCTGAATGCACACTTCACACAGCCCCAGGCTACATTTTATATACACTTCAGAATAACCTTTCACCTCCTTTCTCCCTGTATATTGCCATGCATGGCAGTTGTCTGTACAGCATTGCTCTAATGCACCTTCACATTTCAGTGTTAAGTGAAAGCCTCTGATAGGACTACAATAGCATGTTCTGAAGAACGCACCAGATCTGAAAGCAATGACCTCTGCCTGGGGGTGTCCATTACTTAGCAAAACATAATCTTCCCCTCTCTGTTTTGGATACAGCCAGTGTCACAGTACTAGTTATCCTGCACAGTACTATAAAAAATACTTCCTCAGAATGCAACAAAAACTGGGGGGGGCTATTTGGCTCAGTGGGTTAATGTACACACTACAGGACATCTTTGCAGGTTGGGATGCAAAATATCACCACTACTTGCTGTCCCTGCTCTGTGGATAATTACTGCAAGCGTCTGAAGACACCCAGGACACCAGACAATCCTCTAATGGTAAAACAACACCCAAGGAAGTAAAGCAATGAAACAATTTTTTTCAGAACTACTGTGAAGTTATTAAGGTTTATGGTTTACGACAAAGTCAGTAACTGTGCTGAGTAGTATAAAGTTTCTTAATCGCTGCGTAATTGGAGCCTGGTTATTTGAGCACAGACGACAGCGTGTTGATCTCTGACTTTCGAAATGTGGGCGTGAGCCTCACTCACTACCTTCTACGTTAAAGATGCTGGGGGACCTTCCCAGAAGATCTTTACATGGTCAAAGAAACTGCAATATGGCTTAACTGAGAATGCTAATGTTAACTCAGGAATCCCTACTACCTGTAACACCATGAGTTGAAGACTGCTTTACAATCCAGTATTAATTGTGCGTAGGCTGCTGTATCACAGTCTTTAGAATATGTTTTGGAATCTAAAATTGGCACGCAAGATGTTGCAGTAGGATATGTGTAAGAATCAATTTGAATTCTCTTCGATTAGCAAGCAGTTTAAGAAAGGTGCCTCACCTATGCTGCTGCCACTATGGATTTGGGTAAAATTTGATATTAAGAGGCTTTATGAGAGAATAATGTACTGTACAAACGTTTTAAAGCTAATTACTAAATGTTTGTGAATCACAATTGATACAATTTACCAAATATGTTATACCTGCTGCTAATGTGTAAAACAGAACTTGCTTATGCTTCTAAATAATATTATATCTACAGCACAATTAATTTCTGAAGATGATAAACATTTTTACAACTCATAAAAAATATTTCTACTACTCATTTAATGCAGAGTTACGTTGATGGCAAGAGTCTTTGCCTCTGTCAACACCATCCTTTTTTAAAGACAATTCATGAGCGTATTGGTGACATGACATGCTTTTAAATGGCAGTACATACCAGTAGGTACTATTGTTATGTATTCCACTTCATTACCTGTCTTAATTGCTCATGTGAAAAAAAAAAACAAATCACATTAGCAACGGGCATATGAACCTGTTAGTGTGCAGGCAGAATCTGGGGCGTTTTTGGAGACAAAGAAAAACCTGTCAAGTCGTTTATCTTCGTCAGGCTATCAGTTTTGCTAAGTTATTCTCACTCGAATGATCAATGTTTAGTGTGTTACCTACTACAGAATTAAAAAAAAAAAAAAAAAAGTATTTTATACTACAGCTTGTGTCAACACTTCAAAAGAGAACTTTTAGCACAGTAATGGGAATCCTTCATTAATCACCCAGCTGAGAGACTGGCCACCATCAGAGAAACATCCTGGAGCCCATTCAGAAAGAAAGGAATAACATGTTTAGGGCCTGTAAGTTTCACGAGAGGTTGACATTACAACTTGTTCCCCTGTCATTATGGAACAATCTCAGTACCAACTCACGCAGTGAAAAAGTAAAACCAAATGTTTGTAAATAGCATAATTAAACTCTAACTGTGCACGCAATACAGAATGCACTACGAAAACTATTCAGGTAAAAATAAAGCAACTGAAAAAACATCCTTCTATTTTGGTTTAAATGAGTAGTGAATGGAGAAATCATGTCCATTTTTAACTTAACACCTCTACTGTACCCGATATATTTAAATATAATAACGTCAGAGAAGACATTTGATTTTCTACAACACAATCTCACTTCTATGGTTTCTGACTCCAAGAAAGGTAAACAACAAACAAGTGAAATAGAAATCGCATCATTGCAAATAAATACTGTACACCAAATGTGTGTTATCTTTCAAAAAAAAGAAAAAGTGATATTTTTTTATTTTATTTCAAACATTAGTCTTGTGGAAATTGAAAAATTGGAAGCCCCTACAGTTTCTAAAATAACCTTACAAGGGCTTCCTGCCGAAGTATCAAACTTTCACACAGCCAGGCGGTAAGGAAAACAGCAACATATTCATTGTAAACTCATCAAATAAATTGAATGAAAGCACGCCCAGCGTTTCTCTCCTCCCCTGTATGCTACTCTTTAAAGTTTTATTTTATTTGGTTCAGTCGAAGCACACTGGTTTCATGATAAACACTGAGTCCTCTATTTTTTAGTTTTAAAATAAAAGGCTCAAACAACCCACTGTACAATGAACCAATGTGTGCATAACAAAGGGAAACTGTGATCCCAGCTCCCTGGTAATGTTATCTGAACAGAAATGATTCACACTACTTGTTGGGTCCGGTTCTTGAAAGTCAGCAATATGCAGCATAATACACCTCATATTCAATTTTCTCACTTAGTAAAGCACAATTTTCAGGGATTTTTGGGGATGATTCCCATGCTTTGATTCAACAGGGCTTCCAAGTCACCAATAAGAAAAAAAAAAGTGTTGAAAGTACTGTAGGGAAGAGACTTTTAGCACAAACCGGGTGCTGTACATGTTAAATACAGAGAATATTGAATGTGTTTATCAGTAGCTGCACCCAATAGTCTGGGGTTTGAGGAGTGTAGGGGGTCAGATTCACAAGTTTAAAAGGGACGCATTTCACTCCCAGGTCCTGGTTTTCCTGTTGACTCTGTTATCAACACTGATATACTTTTACCAACCAGATTTGTGTTTTTGTTGTTGCTTGCATTTCATAGGGAAAATCGATCAGATGGCAATTTGCTGTCACCTTTTTCCGCACTGGTGGATAAACGTTATCATCTAAGGCTCTCCAGTAAGCACATTGCTATGGCTTTACAGTAAACATGCAAGATGCTTAGTCAGTCAAGGTCAGAGCAGAGATTGACGGCCAGCAAAGACTTTTTTCCCCACCCAAACAAACTTTATTTAAAGCATAGCCATCACATAGAATCACTTAAAAAGCAGAATTTTAATTATAAAGACTTATACATCTGCACTTCCAAAAACCCCACAGGATTAAGCAAAAGTACATTTTTTGTAATTCTCTTTGAAGTGTATTACAATTCAAAGAGAAACAAAACAAAACACTAGGATCAGTTAAGGTTTAGGTGCATTTAAGTAAAAATAAACTAGTCTGACATTAAGTTGTCCATGTATAGAATGTTAAATATGTTTCTTGGCAACAGAGACCATAACAATAATAATTAACCCACTCCCCTCCCCTCCCCTAGTCTAGTCTTTAAACAGTTAACAAGCCAATTACTCAGTACACTTATGAACTGGACTCCTCATCCCTGGGTATTAAAGAACCCTTGTTAGTGCTTCATTCATTATGCTGCTCTTGCGGATGAAATCACAAGAAAACAATGCCACTTTAATCCAAGGTCGTTGTGTAATCGCGAAGGAATGCCTTCATGAGAGATCACCTAGATCAACGGCTCTCACTCGGGAGAAAACAGGCCAGGCGCCTGGAGGAGGGGGTGACGCCGACGTCTGTCACTCATCAAAACCCTTTTAGTGAACAGAATGGAGGCCTTGGAAAAACCTTCACACAAACTTGCTGTAATTAAATTCGGATGATATCATTTAACCCTCTAGAACTAGTAGTGGCGGAAAGGTAGCTATTGAGTTTCCATATTTAGAACCAGACTTCACTATCATCCCATAGTCACTATAGCCCCATAGTCTACAATACATCCCTTATCACTTGGGGTAGTTAACTTCATGGTAGAGCAAAGAGGGGCACATCCAAGATATAACATACTGTATCACAATTTAAATTGTGTTATCAAGTATAGCAATTCACCGACACGTGATCAGTCATTTTACAGCCCAAACCGTCACCAACACAACTGAAAGAATTTTGGAGATGTCCAAGAGTGCAGGCCAAAACTCCCCTCTGGAGGATAAAGAGACTCTCTCCTGCAAGAGAAGCTTTGTAGAAATGGTCAAGATGTTTTGACTTTACAAATGTCATTCCTTCTTTGCTTTTTTTTCTCATGCTGCTAAGCACCAAACACAACAGAGAAGACAGACTTCCTTAAATCATCAAGAGCAGGAATGTGGTTGCAGGAAGCCAGAGGGGTAGATGAGATGAGTTGGAGGATTGTGTTGATGAATATTTCACAGTTCATTACACCCTTCCCTGGCTGCAAAAATGTGTCAGAATGTCAGCTCTCATGGAGAAAATAACTACTTACTTGGACCGATTTCTCGACCAGCATAAAGCGAGAGGCATCTTTAATATGCAGCCACACATGTTCAGTCCCTTGTGTGACCACTATACCTACAATAAGGTTTTTGATATGCAATTATAAGAAACGGTCTTAGCTCTTGATACAAGACAAATGGATTATATTGCTTGATTATTTCGTCAATACATCTTCTGTGAATGTAGCCCTAAGTCCTTTTCATTATACAGGTATGAAAGCAATTTAAGGTCATCAGACAATAATCCATTGTTTAAGACCTACGCAGAATTCTAATTTGACTTTAATAATCTTGTAATAATAGTGAACGATCTTGAAGGGTATGTGATTTTAGCCACAGTGAGCTTCACTTCATTGCCTTTTGCCTATGACTTCCACCAGAATCACTGTCTAGTTTAACGTTTTCTAAAGGTCACCCAGAAGCCATGTCTGGACACGGCTTAGTTTGTGGAGGTTTTTTGTTTGCAGCGGGTCAAATATGCACATTGTTCACATCATGACAAAAGACAAATGGTTTGCTTTCCCCAAACTCTCCAATACAATACTGCAAACACTGCAAACACACTCGACAGCACATAAAAACAGGGAGTGGTAGTTTAGCAGCTATTACAAAAGTTAAGCACGCTAAGGAGAAAAATGTTTATCTTCCTTAGAAGACAAACACTGTCTGCTCCACTGACTGAGACATCAGCAAGCTGAATGTGTAAACAGAGACTGCAATGCCATCACACCTGATGGGGAATGAGGTCATTAAGGACAGCACACCTGAATCGTACCATTCATTTCAAAACTTTTAAAAGGAAGCCCTCTTCCTCTGTTTGGAAAGACGACGATTGAGTGATAAGAACTGCAGGATTATATTGTAATGCTTTTGCAGGCTCCAGCTCAGGGCTTGGGAATTCCATTTTTTATTATTCTGAATTATTGTTGGTTGGGAGCCTGAAAGCGGAATTATGTCCTGAATGAATTTTTATTTATTCATTCATTCATTCATTCATTCATTCTTTAAATTTAGTCATCGCCAATGGTTTTTACCCTGGTTTTCTCCCCAATTTGGAATGCACAATTATTATTTTTATCCCGGTTCACCACTGCAACCCCCCGGCGACTTGGGAAACGGAGGCTGAAACACGAGTCCTCTGAAACGTGTTCCTGCCAAGCCGTCATTTTTCGCACTGCGGATCCACAGCGAAGCCACCAGACCTATAGTGCGGGTGGACAACGCAGATCTGAATGGCTCCACTGCAGACCCGCAGGCGCCCTATCAGCCACAGGGGTCGCTGGTGCGCGGTGAACCGTGGATTGCCCTGCCGACCTAATCCCTCCCTACCCGGGCGGCACTCGGCCAATTGTGCGCCGCCCCCTAGGAACCCCGGGTAACGGTCGGCAATGACATAGCCTGGATTCGAACCTGCAATCTCCAGGCTATAGGGCTCATCCTGCACTCCATGTGGAGCGCCTTTACTGGATGCGCCAATCGGGAGTCCCTATGTCCTGAATTAATTCTTTATTATTATTATATTTTTTTAAATGCGAATGGAAATGTGGTAAAACTATGAGGAAGTAGGTAAACATTTAGGATAATTCCTTCATCGGTGTATTTATTCAAACCATTTGCCAACTATTAAAACAGTGATACTACCTTGTAGTTTTCCATCTACTTAACAAAAAACTGACAGAAATGTGGAAAATGGGAAAAATGTGACATTTCGAAATCTAACATAAAATACTTGACTACTATTATGGCTTTTGCAATATCATTTTGTAGTTTCTTTGATTACATGATGTTAAATAAAAGATCTAAATTATTTTCAGATAGTTTTTTTTATTTTCAATTATGTCTCAATCCTAAAATTCTAGGTGATGCAAAACTTGTGGCCATATCAATCACATAGCAATCACACTCTACATAATATATCTAAACATTACTTAAACAACTCACATAGAAGTACTATTCAATAGGAATCACCCTTCTTGTGGAAAATGATATGCCTCTTTTTTTTTTTAGTCTATCAATCTGAGTGCCAGAAAGACAACAATAGTAAAAAAGTTTGTGAAATGAGTGTTTTGATTTAGGATTCATATAAATCAAATTACAAAATGTGGGTGAATTGTTTTGTTATTGCACTTTCTGCAAATCTAATTATATTACTGGATGGGTATTTTAACCATCGAAAAACACTCGCTCCTCTTCAATCATTTTCATCCAAAAACACTTGCTTCTCTTCAATCATTTTCATCCAAAAACACTCGCTTCTCTTCAATCATTTTCATCCAAAAACACTCGCTTCTCTTCAATCATTTTCATCCAAAAACACTCGCTCTTCTTCAATCATTTTCATCCAAAAACACTCGCTTCTCTTCAATCATTTTCATCCAAAAGTTCTATCTATGACATAGCTACAGTTCTAATGTAGTATACTTCAATTCTCACAATAAAATAAAATTAAAAAAAACAATAAATGCATGTCAGCAGTTTTACACTACCATCCAGGAAGTATTGGGACAGGGTCAAGATGGTGACTGAATCAGGCTTGGGAGTTGCCATGACAAAACCCCAATTTTTAGGATCAAATACAAACAAAGTGTCACATTTCAGTCACTTGTGAGACAGTGCACTCTTTTTGCATATATCTGAGAAGGTGAAGATTGCTGATTAAGAGATAACAAGATAGCAGCATTTACCCATCCCTCCCAAAACTTGTTTGAGGGTATATCACCAAGGTTACACAGGCTTTAGGATGTACCTCTGCAAGTTCAAACATGTGGACCTCGCTACAGACTAAAGCCTTGTGTGTCTCATATTTACCCTGGATAAAAACTACTTGGAAGTTTCTTTTGTAACAAGAGGCTACCTTATATTCTGAACTTCATCCCTGTGTTCTTGGGCATCGCAGGACTGTACATGTGCCTATAAATTGAAACAGCAGAACAGAAAACCTAATTTCCCAAATAGGGAAAGCTGTTTTACAGTGCACTTTAAAATATATTAAACCAGCAAAACAGAACCTTCCTTTTCAAAATCCAGAATTGTTTTTTTTTTCTCCCCCCCCCATCTGACACCAAACATGTTGGAACAGTCAAAATGGAAGAACGGCAAACATTTTAAATCAAAATTACTTGCGACTTACAACTTATTACTGGTACACAACTTGTTTTCTAAAAGGATCTCTTGTACCCAGTATTTTTCTAGCTTGTTCATTTCGTAAAGCCTTTCTTAAAGCACCACTTATTCCAATACAGAATTTGCCCTGAAAATGAACTTCATATAAATTACCAACACAATTTGCTGAACACAACAAAAACAAACTTCACACCAGGAACCGTTTTGTTGTTTACTTTACAGAGAACTGGCAAAACCAACAAAAACTTTAATAAGCCAGTAATTGGGTCTTCTTTAACTGTTCACATATTGAACCATTAATAAGGGTTTTACCCAGGTAAGTAAGAAGAGCATGTGGCAATCATTTTAAAAAGGATATTACATATCAAAACAAGGTTACACAGAAACACTTCATGAGGATTCAGCACCAAAAAACAAAAAATAATCATCTTGTGGTCATGGAGACTGAGGCTATGCTATAGTTATCCTAACTGTAACCTCAGCAACACCAGCAAGGCAGTACTTTTGTGAATCAACCCATAGGGCTTAGGTCAAACAGCCTTGTTCTTTAACTATTCCCAAGCGCCCTCAATCATGATTCTCTCTTTCAGGGCTTGTTTAACCCTTTCTGCTTGGCACCTGTTTTCTACATACCTGCAATGCTGATCATGGGAGCCAGAAGTCTGAAGCAAGAAGATTAACTTCCCACATTGCAGACCAATTAAGCAGTCCACACTTGCCCTATGGTTTGACAGTAAATATCATCACTCTGTCTCTATAATACACTGTAACCCTCTGGATATTGTGTGTTCAAGCCAGTCACAAAAGGTGATGGCTGTGGTTTTTAATTTAGTATCAGGATTAGTGTCTATAGTTACATGAATGTAAGACTTTTTTTCTCCGAGGAAACATACAATTAGGTAATAACCGGGTTAAATAAATAGAACTGAAATTATAATCATTGTTGATGTAGTTTCAGAGCCTTAGTGAATAGCTGTTTTTACAGCAAGTTTTAATGTATACAATTTCTGGCTCACTTCCCTGGTGGTGTTAAACTGTATGTCAACTGGTTCAGCTTCATTTTACATTGCAAAAGAATAACTACAGTACTATATATATATATATATATATATATATATATATATATATATATATATATATATATATATATATATATATATATATATATAAAATCAATCAATTAATCAATCAATCAACCAATCAGCAAGTGCACAAAATTAGGATTTAAATCAAGTTTTGTTGGGAGGTTTCACTTATCGGGGTGTTAAATGAACCGCTGAATTCACTCCAAATAACTCAAAACTTCACAAAACGCTGCAGGAAGCTCAAGAAAACGCAATTCCAATTTTAACGGTAGCAATTATTACTTTTTGCCCCCCCCAAATACATTCCAAATTAAAAGAAATGTAAAAGACCCAGATTCTGAAAGCCTACAGCATACACTACAGGTGACAGGATGGCATTAAAACAGTACAACAGTTCAAAGAGTTAAAAGTTACTGACTGAAACCCAACTGTTTAAATAGAAAGCGCTATTAAAGAGCAGTTACTGCTAAACAGAGCTCTGAATGAAGGCTAGCCAGCCTGACTTCTTACTCTTTCACCAAATATGGAAGGTTTTTGCCTGAGATTTAGTCATGCGGGCCCAGGCCCAACAACTCTGGTTTCCAGATGATTAGGTCACAGGCTGACCTCCCTTTAACCCCCCTTCCTCTTTCAACAGCCCTATCAAAGCGCATGGAGAAGCAGCCTGTCAGGACTGGAGCCGGCGTGCTGGCCAATGTGACAGTAAATGTATAGCAAAGAATACCAGCATCAATTCAATTATTGGAAGCCCTTTCTTCAAATCTCAAAATACAGTACTGTAACACTTTGAAATTTGAAAATGAAACAAAACAAAAAAAACCCGGCTTACATTAAGTTACTTATGCATGGAGTAAGTGGCCACAAATTAACAAGGCATGTCAGTAAAATACTGGTGTCAGTATAATAAAACAGTTTGGCCACCATGACCTATTCAAACACAGTTAATTCAAATCGGGAGAGCAGTTCCAAAGACATGGCTTTTAATAGCTTCTCTATTCAGGCGTCAGTGCTGTGTGACGAAGCAGGTCAATAGTTTTTTTTTTTTTAAATAAAGCCTTTGCTAGCCCTAACCAACCAGAGACCGTATTTTGCCAGTCCTGACAGTGTTGTTTTTAATTTTTAACTTCCTAGAATAAAGATTATTAGGCTTTGCCACCTATTGTACACAACCGTTGCAGACAACTTGCGAACAGAGAAAGTCAATTTAAAACACACAAGTACTGTACAGTACAGTAATTATATGTTTGTCAAATCCCAAACAATTTTATTATGGAGCAGACTCTTTGGAACTCTTGTTTGATGTTGAACAGGAGAACTATAATAAGCATCTTAACTTACAAAGAGTAAGTAGCGGGGTTCCAAAAAATATAGAGTTATAAGTCCCCACGTGTTGCTACAACTGTTTAAATAAAGTATCTGTCATTTTTCTTTTCATTGTTAACATACATTTATAACTTTAAAGTCAGTTTCAAAGCACTTTTCAAAATGTCTGCTCTAGTGCACTGGGGTTTGAGATCTGTCCTCTAAATCACTGCAAGAATAAAAAAAAAGAAAAAAAAAGAAACAAGTGCTCTGGCTTTTCTGTTCACTACCACATCATGGATAGTTATTGCTGTGTTGCCGTTTGACATTATCAGTGCACTAGAGCAGACATTTTGAAAAGAGCTTTGAAACAGACTTTAAAAGAAAAATGACAGGTACGTTATTTAAACAGTTGTAGCAACACGTGGGGACATGTAATGCTATATTTTTCGGCACCCCGCTAATTACTCTTTAAGGTTTTATGAACTGGCCCAGTTAAATATAAAACTTGGGTTTATTGGAGTGCCTGTATAAAACAAAAAAAAAATGTAATACCCAATAGAATCTGGTTGATTCTCTTAAATAGCTATCACTGATTTAATGGCGCAATGAAAAACCTCAAGGCAGGATCTTCATTTCTTTTTTTAAACACTTCTCAGAAAAAAAAAGAAAGGGGAGTAGTTTGTTTTTAAGAGGACTGTGCGCCATTCCCATGAACATACAGTCAAACTTCCTATTTATAGCACTGGAGATGCTACCCTTCCCTCCGAAATTCCTCGTCCACTTTTCACCATGGTTACCAACGAATCCCAGAAACAGCTAAAAGGGAGAGGAGGCGGCCCATAACTTTATAAGGAAGACTGAGGGAACAGTTCCCACAAGCCACCGTCACTAGGCAGCACCATCCAAAACTAACCAGAAGGGGGGAATTGAGCTGCCCTTTTATGATTTTTTATGTGTATTATTTACAAATGGAATAGATCAGTCTTTACATGATTTACCAAACACTAAAACTAAAACAAAAAACCTATAAAAAACCATAATCCTCTCTTTTGTATACTGGCATTAACATAAATGTTACATTATTTATTTCTCTCTCCCCTCCCTGCTGGCTCTTTGGAAGTGGTTTCATCTTGTCCCCTGGGAATTAGACCTCATTTTCCCTCTCTGCTAGTCAGAGAGTTTAAAAAAAAAAAAAAAAAAAACACATTAAGACAAACCCCCAAAAAGGGCTATATACAAAACCACTGAGGCTACAAAAACAATACCACAATGTACTGTATGTTCAGCATCTGATACACAACGATAAAAAAAAAGGATTTCTTCTAAGCTCATAAAACGGAGCATGCAGAATTTGGGTTCAGGTTTGGGTATTTTCTCATCGTTAGTCAATTACTGTGGAATCCCTTGAGAGCTTCAATTGGGTAGAGGACACAAAATGATAGTTGGGTGTGGCCTCTATTTCAGTAACAATTTGGAAAGCAAGCATGGCTATTAGGTGGTAATGTTAAGGCAACAAAACGGAAGCAAAGCAGTTAACCGTTTGCAGGGAATACAATGGTTAGAAGATGTATAGGAGTTTGAAAGATGGGTTTTGCCTGCTGCCACTGTGCTGGTAAGCATTTAAAAAGACACCTACTGGGGTCAGAAGCATTTGGTGAGTGACAGGGGACTGTGACATCTGAAAGCCTTCAATCAATTGCCATGTACTTGAATGTAGGTAGTGAGCAAGCTGTTTCAGCTACTTAGTTAGGTACTGTAGGACACCCGCTAGTACATCAATAAAGCTAAAGCAGCACGGTTTCATTTTTTTTGTAAGCATCACCTATTTTCATTCCTCTACTGCTATTTTATGGACATCCCTTCATGCAAGGCCTTCACTGTGACTTCTAACATGCATCTGACACAGTAAAAGTGCACACTGCGTTCCACACAGACAGCTTTATCAGGCGTACTCTGTGCTTACAGACCACTGCAGTGCAAAGTAGCACAGCAGCAGTAGATGAATGTGCGATTGTCTGAGAAGTTATGACTGCCTCTATAAAAACAAAAAAATAGTTTAGGTATAAAACTCACGTGCAGAATGTCAATTTTGACTTTGAAAATATTGTAGCGATCTTGGTTAACGCAGGCAGGCGCATCACACAGGGCGAGGCAATCCACACACAGGCGGAGGGCGGGGGCGAACCCAGGACCTCTCGCACTAAAGCAAAGCGCCGATACCGCTGTACAAAAGAGCTGGCTCCTTTGCAAGGAGCGTATATCGGGCTTATGTCTTCATGTGTGATTAGGTCACCTACCAGCCTTGCTACTGCCTTCCCCCATGCACGCTACAATACTTTACTTCTACATACAGTACTGCATAAACACATGCTCACAGTATGGTATCAGAACCTTACTGCTCAAGACGACAATGTGCCATACTGTTTTTTCACACCCTTTCCCTCATCTCCTTCACACCCACATTAGTTGGCTCCTGTTAAAAACACACAAAATTCCAATAGGGGAGTTTTGAAATCCAACCAGGCTGCTACCTAAACAGGGGCTGACTCACATGGCAACAATAAAACTGCTGTTTTCAAATTCCAACCATAAAAATGTAAATCCCCTGCAGGTGATGAAAATGCGGAACTAATTATTATTTTATACCTGCAAGCCTCCATATTCCATTAGCAACAGGAATGAATGCTATTCAAATCACCTGTGTTCAAGATTATCCTGGTGCATAGTTTACATAGCTGCTAAATAAGCATGCAAGCTATTGGTTTTACAGGGGGTGACCAAGTTCATCTTCAGCCATTAAATGCACTGCTTTTCTGCAGAAGTATGGCAACTAAAGTTTACTGAAAATGACAGATGCAATCAGTTCTCTACTCCTGAATGCAATTAATTTTAATTAATATTGTATTCATTTGTTGTATATACAGTGCAGAGAATATCTCTTTTTAATTGTGAAACTGTCAATTTCAGACACCCTTATTTTATCTCTCAGCATTTTTAACTGAACCCCACCTCAGTGGTCAGTTGTATGTCAATTTGTGTATGCGCAAATTTGAATTGCAAAAAAAAAATGCAACGCATATGGCTGTTACTTAATTAAACCCTTGTAAAAAAAAAAGAACATAAAAAAGAACAGTCCTACTACAGTAACAGGTGCAGTTTACAGTGCCTCTGGATTTCTGATTACATCAGATCAATTACAGATTTTTTTAAATCCTTTGATGGAAATGTCTGGTCTACTTTTAATGTTTTTAAGCAAATGTTCTCCAGAGGCAGTTTAAATGTACAGTAAGCAAGGGTATGAATGCACTTAAAATCCATCCCCCACCAAGGGTACATAATAAACACTATTGAAAAAATGCAGGTAGGCATAAATCAATAGCATGAACTGTAGTATAGCACAAATACCCATCATGACAACTGGGTTACTTGATAACGACTCAGCCAAGCAGGTTTCAGTAGTGTGAAAAAATTGGTCTCACGCTGTACCTTAACAGTTTGTGGAAGAACTTTTTCTAACTAAATGCCAATGGAAAGTTTCAGGAAATTTAGGTGAGCAACTGAGACCCATTACAGTAGAACACGATACAGGACCTACTGTAATGTCTAGTGAATTTTCCTTGCTTGCTATTGTAAAAGGATAATTTAATAAAAAGCACTCATCGATTATGAATCAAACCACGGGGGACATTTACAATAATTTACGTTCCTGTAAACACCCATTAACCTCCAGGTGAGCGTACATCAAACGTCTTGCAAACGGAAGTGTCTCTACATGTAACGTGTTACTTCTTGATCCTGTGGTGGTTATCTTGCTGGTTTTTGGCAAGGTAATGAGAGTGAAAGATAACAGAGTTTCCAATGACTAGACCTGCCTTTTGCTGTTAAATAGATTTACATTTTCAAATCATACAAAGGAACCCTCATAGCACAGCATCATCTGAACGTCACCTACAAGGTTAATGGAAAACAGAAATACTAAAATACGTTCCGTAACTTGACAATCGAGTTGGGGGAAGTGACATTCCTACATTTGCTGAGGTACACTTTTTAGGAGCAAGATTTTCAAAAATCGCATTGCTCCACGCAAATTCGCACAAGAAGCTTTATAGGATCCTGGCCATCAGGGAAAAAACAAAATGATACATTCACTTGTGCAGATTTCTCTCTAACAGTACATAAGCAGGGCTATTTTTACCACCTAATGTATCTCTCAGTATATTTTCAAGGCTATGTCAGCACTGCTTAAAATAAGACCTTGTACATTATTTGTTAAACTGAGCTCCTGTAACCAAGGCTCTGCATCTTAGCCTCGTGCCTCCCCCAGGAGAGCTACTATCTCTCCTTGTCTCACTGCACTGGGTGCTCTCCAGACAGCGACACGCACATTCATCGTCAGTGTTTACTTCACAGCAAGGCTCACAAAACACACCTGCACTCTCGTCAGGGCATTTCAACAGGGTCACTATGGCAAACATCAGGCAAGGAATTTGGGCTCCACTACACTATTGATAATGTACCGGCACAACCAGGGCCTGATGACAACAAAGCATGTTTTTTTTTTTTTAAATCTAGGGGTTTCAAATGCATTAAAAAAATTTAGCAAACTGAATAAGCAAAAGAATTACACAGTACATTATGAAGCTTAAATTGTTTATTTGTACTGACAAATTGATTCCGGTAAGAGAAAATGGGCCCCATTTATAAATATGAATTGAATTAAAAAAATTGTTTGTGTATTTTGTCCAGAAATTCTTAAACATCACACATATGAAGCCAGTAATGTTCACCCGCCCACTGGTGTGACACATACTTTGTAATCACAGAGTTGACGTTATGATTAGTTTGTCATGACCAGAATGCCAAGCAGCTTAACCAGAACCATAACTTGCATTATCTTAAAATCACCTAAAATTATTTTCAGATCATGATGCCATTTGAGAATTGAACATTGCGTATCAAAATCATTTACACCAGAGAAACTTACAATGATTTGCCTCCCCGTGTTTGTTTAGCTGGGTATTGTGTTTTGATTTCAGTCCCAAAAAGCCCATAGTTTCACATGCTTGCCATCTTTCACTTTGTTTCTGGGATGACGCTAATGACATAATTAGTATAATTATTCTCAGGGGAAAAGGCACATTGGGGGATAACTGGGTAGAGATTTGTTTTTCTACCTAAGAATAGAAGCACCATTCTTATATCTACATTATGTACTGTATTACTTGGAAATCCCTTCAATGGTGTTTGAATGAAAGTAGTTTTGGTGGAAAACCTTGCCAGGGGTCTTTTTTGCATTTCTTTGAAGGCATTTTTACAACGTTTTATTGTGTTGTGCAAGCAACAGTGAACTAGTAATTTTTATTAAAAAGCAAACAAACAAAAAAAAAACACATTCTTCCTCATTAGACAGTTTTGTTACAGAATGTGTTATGTACACAATATAGTAACACTAGAGAAAAATGAACTGTTCAGGAAGCCTAGAAATAAGATTAAACGGACCACTAACGGGTGACTGGAACACATAAAACAAGCATCTTATTTGTACATGTGTTAGGTGTTCATTTGTGTTTTACAAGCTACAAGGGCAAATAACAGGCAATGTTCTTGTTGTTTTCAGGTTGTGGGTCACTCCTCATTAATCTGGTTACTTGACGTTGTTCTGTAATCGATTCATTTTTTTTACGTCTTAAAAGACACAAATTAAGTTGATCCCGAAAGAAGATACTGTATGTCAAGAAATGTGTCCAAATCTGCATGATGGAAATCCACTTACTGTAATTGGCCCCAGCATTGGAACATCTAGCCTCACTAAGATGCTGCTCAACTACAATACATTATTAATACACCTCCTAAGTTGCCTAATCCGTGTTCTGAATAATATTGAATCTGAACCTGATGACTAAACAATTGTCTACCTGATTTAAATTTGAAGAAAAATGAAAACCACTTGCTTTCAAATCTGTAAGATAAAATCTTGGGGCCATGAATGGAAAACAGCTGTTGAAAATCGAAATGTTAGGTACAAAAAAATAATCTATTTAAAATTGGCCCCTTTTTCCTGTTCCGGATGCTGCATTATTGGAACGATGCATGCCATCATTAATCTGTGACCATTAGACGCAAACTGATGACATTTACTGCTGTTGGTTCTGTGGTCCTGAACCAACTTCTGTGTCAAAAATGGTCCAAGAGGCTTGAAGTTCCTGAAGTCATAGCTCCTAAACTTTACAACCCTGGCTAACTGAATTCACTGCATGTGCCAGCAATGGTCTAATAAACTGTGCCCAATAGTGTCACAGCAGGCATAGGAGAAAAAGCTGCATAAACACAAGTAGTAATGTGTAGGTACTCAGGGTTACATCTGGATTCTTCTCCATACCTCTTACAATTAGGCTATGGGGCTGATATCAGTTTCCATGTGTGTGGCTGTGTATAGAAACTCATACAAACTGAAGACTGCTAACCAAACAGTCCACACTTTCTCATAAACCAGGCAAGAGTGACAGGACAAAAGAATCAAAACTACCTGGTTTTTCTTTTTGTTTTTTTGTTGTTGCTTCGAGACCAGCTCTAAACTAAATGCTTTCAAGTGAAAGGGATAGAAAAGTATGTTCCCAGTGTGAAGGAAAATCTAGCACCTACTGTTTCATGAAGTACTAACTTATTACACAGGCTTCCTGAGAAACATAAGTGTGAGGCTTGCAGTGCATGACATTTTTTGGGGGCAATTATTTGTATTTAATTTTTCTTCTGGAACTAGGCCCAGTCAAAACTATGGCAGACGTTGCCTAGAACATTCCACTAATGCGTCTCAAATTCCAGTGATAAAAACACTCCTTTCTAAGATGAAGATTATGAGCATGCCCTGTGGAACACTATGGAATTTGTGAGGGTCAGGACATCCAACTTTTTATGTATATTAAAAAGTTACAGGGTCCTGTCCACAGGACCACTACATACAGCTATAACCCAAGAGAAAGCTGAAAAAAAAAAAACTCACTGTTCCTTAGTACCTAATAACTTCTTATTTTTAAGGTTTATTATCAAATATTATTAACCCTGCAGTGTAGTCAGTGGGGCTTCATTTTACGTTTAAGCGATAGTCAGGTATTGTTATTGCTAAAGAAAAAATGCTTAACTAAGGCATTACAAGCTAAATTAAGAATATATTTCTACCACATCAAAGAATCAGTGGACAACAGACTTGCACAATGCAGTTTGATTGATAACATAAGCAATCAATTAAAAAAAAAAAAATCAAAAAAGTTATTTCCAACTAAAAAAAAGTTTATTGCATAAGCGAATGCGCTTTTCTCATACTGTTTTTCTTTCTTTCTTCCTTTTTTTATGAAATTGCTGCAGTGCCAGGGAATGAGAAACAGATGTTGGATTTAGGATACAGAGAAACTGAAAGGATAAAAATATCCTGCGATTAATAGAACGGACAGAGTCATAATCTGGGACAAGGGGCCACAATCGAAAGGGCTGTAGCTGATTTTTTAAAATTTATTTTTATTTATGTATTTGTTTTTTAAACGTTGGGAGCTCCAGAAACTAGCCATAGAAGTTTCATTGCACATGCAAGTTTCATTGCATATGGCTGTAGAACAGGGCCATTGTGCAGAGTCTGTATTTTTATATTGTACCCTCCCCTTAGAAGAGAAATACAGCACAGACCCAAGCACTAATCCGGAACTACCTTACTTAAGAAAACATTAGGTAGTCCAAGATGAGTGCCAAACGGGGTCTATGGAGCAGCAATACTGTGACCAGTTTTCAAGATCCACATTTCTCATTTGCAAGGGAAATGTGTTGGTAAACACAGATATGTTTGCACTGCATCCTTTCATGTTTGTTACTTTAGATAGAATGGGTAATCCTGAAAAAACAAGGTTTGGAACATAGACAATTCCTTTCCTATGTTACAATAGTGGGTATAACATGTTTTTGCTGTATTGCAAACATGCATGTGCTTTTTTAAGATGGGGCGTGTGCCTTTACAGTAGAAAATACAGTTGTGCGGTACTGCTCACATGCGCCTGAAACCTGAATGGAAGCAACATAGTGATAGGCATCGAAACAGAATAAGATACAACGCATGAGGTCTGTTATTCTAGCTGTATTTACACTAGCAGTTTATGCCTGGGTTGGAAAGGTTCATAGTAAACACAGTAAAAAGCAGGTCAGCAAGGCTCACAGCAGATAGTCTGTAGAGAGAAACAATGCTATACATGGGAACTGAAAAGAGCATACAAGCAGGAGAAGTTACACAAGCTGAATTATATTAAAAGGACAAATACCAGGCATGTGTACTGTAGTAACGACGAGAAATGGTAGACCAAAGTAAGGCTGGCTAAAACACAAAGCTGATCTAAACATGCCCTTGTTAAGTAATAGGACCTATTGTATAGGGGGGTTCAAAATACATTTATGTAGTTGCAGGTATTGCTTTGATAATTACAGCCTTGTACTGTGCAGTATATACAGCAGCTATTCTTGTCTGGAAAATAAAATAAAACTAACCTACAAGACTCGCTGAACACTTAAAGACTGCCACCGTCTTACACAAGAATAAATTTATTTCAAGTGCAGCAAGGCATTTTCTTTCTACGCGCTGGAAATTTTTGATCTTCTACCAACCAAACTTGGTTGGCTGAGGCTTGAAATTCTATTTAGATCCTCTATACTTAGAATGCCGGATGCCAGTTTTGCAGGATTCTAAAAGCTCCCTCGACAGACTTCTGAACAGCAATGAAAGCTGACCACACGTTCCTAAATTCTCACCTGCTTTATTTACTACGTGCTCTTTTGAAACAAGCAAGCAACCCGTTATTTCCCAGATCTTATCAGGAATCGTACCTGGAATACCAGATTTGTTCCTGGAACACCAGGTTTGTTCCTGGAACACATGCTCATGGAAATATCTATTTCTTCATTTTATTATTGCTGAGAGCAAGTTCAATAACAGCTGCTTTAACTCTGAAAGATGGCAATATTTTGCTTATTGTAAGTGCCAGGACATCATTTGTTCTGTGTTGATTGACTCAAGAACGAAGTGAAATGCATCAGCTACTGAACACCTAAGGATACGGTCTTGCCATCTGACATTTACAACCTGCAGACTTTAAAATGAGGACAGGAGCGGAGGAAGAACTTGATTGAGAACTGCATGCACTTAACAAAAGCGCACTATTTTAATTAGATCAGTTCCAAACCCCAGGTGCCATGTGGTTTTTGCTTGTAGACTTAGATTTTTTCTCATAAAATCAGGAGGGATTATTTACAAACAAACAAGTTTTTTTCAAACCACCCTGAATTTGATAAAAATCTTCTATCGGACCTTTCAGTTATAGAAAAAAAGGCGTTTGATTAAATTATACCTACAATAAAACACAATTTCCTAATTACATTTCTAACCACTGCTGCTCGCCTGGTGTTCTCTCTGCCTCACTTCTCCCACGCTACTCCACTGGCTCCCGATCACTGCTCGCATTCAGTTCAAGACTCTTGTACTTGCCTCACGATGCCTTGACCAGACTGCACCCAGCTACCCCAAGACCCTCATCTCTCCCTACACCCCCACTTGACCTTTCCGCTCCGCCTGCACTAGAAGACTGTCCGTACCTCCTCTATGCTCCTCTGCCTCCAGAACCCGCTCCTTCTCCACCCTCACCCCGCAATGGTGGAACGACCTTCCTACAGATGTCAGGACTGCCCAGTCCCTGACCAGCTTCCGGCGCCTCCTCAAGACACACCTCTTCAGACAACACCTGTAAAACTCAACTCTTCCCTTCTAGACAATATACCACACTGCCTTTAATGCACTTTAACTTGCACTTATCTGATCCCTATTTTAATGTATTTAATCCTGATGTAACTATCAACACTGTTATCTGCTCTTTAACTGCCCCGATATCAACTCATACTGTGTTTTGTATTTGCTCTTATTAGGACTGAAGTCATTGTATTTTGTATCTTATTCTTAATTGTACTGTAATTCTTGATATGTATTTTTTGTATACAACTGTAAGTCGCCCTGGGTGAGGGCATCTGCTAAGAAATAAATAAATATTAATAATAATAATAATAATAATAATAATAATAATAATAATAATAATAATAATAATAATAATAATAATAATAATAATCTAATTTACAAAAACAGTGCCTTCAAAAGTCAAAGACTGAAAGAAAAAATTATCAACAAATAAATCCCTTTAGTGGATAATTATATTAAAGGCAACAGCGGCGGTATTTAGATTCACCACTGTTTAGATCTAGTGAACAAACCCCAGAATCATTAAAAACAGGTACATTTGCATTATATTCCTGCATTTTCTTGCTCCAACAGTAAAATAACATGTGTTTGCTGCCCAAACAACCTATGGACAAAATGGTGAGGGAAGAAATCACACAGCACTGTTCAATCCATATGGCACAGACTACCGAATCGGGGTTGGGGCACCACTGATCAAAACTGGATCAAAAGCCAGTTCCGGGCCGGATGGGATTTTCAACCCCTTTTGGTTTCCACAGCTCTTGAAAATCAACCACAAAGCCATTATTATTCTCAGGCCCACACAGGAAACCACAGTACAATTCGTGTTCCGGTTAGCATGGCAAAAAATAGTGCCGCCATCTCTGAAAGGAGCAGACAGGCTAAAAGGCTTTAAATGTACATGATGGATTTCTCTTTCACGAACAGAACATTCCTCAGGGAGAAACAACAGTAAGGATGTTTCTGGCGTCCCAGTAAAACTCAAAATAAACAGCAGAACAGTATTATTTTAACTCGGCACGTCATCACAATGTTATCTTCTTGCAGCAAGGGCTTGCATTAGTCATTTTATGGAGTCTGTTAATGTTCATGGAGGTGGGACTTGCATCTTGGAATTCACTGGTATGGACTGTGGCGTGAGCCCTCAAGCCAAGCACTGTACTCCCAATAATACAGCATATTAAAATCTTATTTGGAACCATCTGGGATCTTCTTACTGAACTACTCACCTATTCTAAGAATAATCAAAAACATAAATCTTCCTCAAACGTCATGGAAAAAGACACTGCTATCGACTCAAACTGTACATATGTAACCTATATGGTATCATCCTTAAGTAAGTCCTCCCCTGTAATTAGACAGGGTGTTTTCAGAGATAATGACTAAGAGAAAGTTGAGAAGTGAAGCAAAACATACAATTTAGCTGGGTTAGGAAATTCTTTTTACAGTATGCCTTTTTAATGCTACAGAGGTCTTGTTAACACTTTCTATGAATCAGGCACTATGTGGAATTTATAACTCCTTCATAAAGGCTGCTTAGAACTGTATAACTATGTGGACGATTCTTTGTAAATCGCTTTGAAAAATCGTCATAACACATATAAAAGCATGATTTCGTGAGACCGAACAGACTGGACAATCTGATTTGGCTAAAGCGCTCATCGTTACTTCTCTTGCAGCGTGTTCCGCTCGACGAACAATCCGGTCTGCTCAATGAGCCAATCCTAAAGCCTGTAACGCACCGAACAAGCAAAGCGTGCGAGTCCATTCACCTCACGAAAGTCCACCTGATGCATTCAGAACATCTGTATTAGTCAACCAAATACTATTCAATAGAGAATTGAAAGTGTTAATGGTGTTATTTCAATTACAGTCTGTTTGGTTTGCAGCAAATCGTATGACAATCATATGATTACTTATATGTTATGTTGGTTTTCAAAGTTGTCATGAAGGATCGGGCACAATGTTATACATTGTTATATAGCCACTATGAAGGGGGAATGAGTCTCCAAGCAGTATGCAAAGCGTGGAATTCCGTTTTCAACTTATTCTAGTTCAAACTTTACGTGTATCATATACACAGTAATCTGAAATGTTTCTAAAAATGTACTGTAAAATGAAGATCTTGCATTGGCTATTTAAATTAACTGAATATGGACCCAGTTTTTCTGCCAAAAATGTACACATAGGCTTAATTTTTCACGCCTCAAAATCACAAACTGGGGTAATTCATTAATTTTCTCCTCTGTTACATAAGGATGTATCAGGGAATGCATGGTAAATTTCACCTGAACTCATTTCCGCAACAAGAAATCATTCCCACTGTTGGATTTGTAAGCAAATGTATCCCTGGAATGAGCATTTTCCAGCAGTCAATCAGAGGGCATTACCAGTTTGCAAGTGTGTGCCACTTTTTTTCATGGCTTGCAAAGAACATTTACTGTTAAAAAGCTTTCCATTGCACTTTTTCGTACGGCGAGTGTTCACTGTATAAAAAAGGATACTGATCTCTCAGTGGTCACCTTCCTGCTAATGAGCAGCGGCTTGATTGTCAAAACTCATCTACGGTTTGCAGAGGAACTATAAGCTCGATAGATGGTTGGAGATACCTAGTGGAACTTGTACTTAAGCAGGGCACCACAAGAGCCACTGAAGGCTTTCACACACTCATTAGTACTTACCTTGGTCTACCTTATTTTACCAAGGACCAGCTATTAATAGGTAACCCACTCAGGTGTGTGACACAGCTAAACCAGCTGCTACAGCATGAACTGTGACCATTACAATTCTTCTCTTTCTGATGCTGCCTATGCAATGGTATCATATGAAACAGCTAAAAGTCTCTTAAAAAGATCCAGCTGGCTCTAGACCGAATAATTGTTTTACTGTACCTGGCAGTATGATGAAATATGCCAGGTTACTAAATGAGGCATTTTGTAATTGTTGCATATTGTTCCTTATATACATATGGCAAGTGTGGGGGTTTGGAAAGAATGTTTTTTTTTTTTTTGTTTGTTTTTTGAAGAGACTTTATTTATTCTGCATAGTCAGTCTCACGTTTTACAAGTACTGGTCAGTTAACTTTTTTACTATTTTACGAGCTGCTGAAATAATAATAATAATATATTTTGTTTCTTTTTCCTACAGACCCCCTTCCTAAGAGGAACAAAATATGTATAGTGCTCCAATCCCAAACACTTTATTCTGGGCTCCTTCATTAGAAGATAAACTTGTTAATGTTCTGCCCATCAGAACATTTCATTTTAGGGTTTTTATAGCATACAGCTACTATTTAACATCATGTAAGCAAAGAAACTACAAAATTATATCACAATAGTAGTACAGTAATTCAGGTTCAATTTTTGCGTTAAGTATATGGAAAACTACAAAGCGGTATGTAATTCAATATGTTAAGGTAACATTATTGAGCAGGTTTCATTCGACTTTATGAAGCAAATTTAGTTAATTCTACAAGGGTGATGCAAAACCTTTGGCCATAGCTGTATAGTGTTTTCTCACAGCACTATGGACTCTTCTTATTTAGTACTCTCACAATGACTTTTAACCATACATTAAAAAGATATATTCCTGTTGCTGTATTTTAAAATAAAACACATAGAAATATGTTTTCTTCTGTGTTCAGTAGGTACAGTACTGTTAGTCTGTGATTTTGCTTTTAGCTTCTGGCGAGTAGTTCTTGTACTGAAGGATTACAGACCGGATACAAATTATCCTGAATCATTATTAAGTATTATTACCCATGAGCGCATTATAAACAACTGGTGCAGAACCTTTACTGTATTGCTCAGCAGTTCGGCATTGTTTATTTATTTATTCATAGACACCATTTTTCAATAAAAGGTATGTGGCTACCTTCACGTGGTGTGGATAATGATCCGGAACCAACCCTACATGTGTTTTTTGAGACTCTGAATGAAACCTTCATGGGAGGGATGAGAAGTTTCAAACCACAAAGATGACCTTTGACCCTGCTGGACCTTCTAAACAGGGAAGGCTGCCTGGTCACGGCGCGTTCCCACTGAATCTCCTTCTGTGGCAGCAGTCTCTCTGGCTGTCTGCCAGCGGTGCCATGGGAAATGTTAAACCTGCTGCTTTCTGTGTCATTCCCAAGTCATTTTCTCATGAAACAACCTCTGCTACGCCAGCCTCTGCCCCTCAGAAGAAGCGATTCATACATTTCAAACGATAACAGTATGGTTTCATGGAGACTTCATGCGATGTGCTCCATACACAAACAGAGGAATTTTTGTATGTGGCCGTCTATACACTGTGCATAATACACAGTCCAGCATAACCATACTTGTCCAGCTTTTGATTCAGTTCAGAAAATAATCAATTCTAAACATTTGGCATGACATACTTAAGCCTAGTTTATTGTTTTAAGGAAACCTTAAAACATGTTTATTGTCTGTCAGGCAAAATGGAGGACTTCCACATAAATACATACTGTAGAAGATTAAAGTCTTCTCCTTGGATGTAAAAAAAAAAAAAAAAGACACTGCTATGATTTGATACAATTTCTCTGATGGATAGAAACACATAAACTGTAGCTCCTGGAGACCAAAGAAAAACAAATACAAGTTTATTTTTAGGTAACATGTTAAATAAAGACAGACCCAAACAACTGGTAAAGTCAAAACAAATCTTTAGTTTTCTTGTGTCGCCTTGCTGGTTTCCACGGAAACACTACAAGAGCAGCAGGAGAGAATTTCCTTGTTGCCAAATTTATATAAAGCATTATCTACTGGGTCAAACCCACACACAACCTATTTTTTCATGCTGATTAAATCAGTTACAAATTAAAACACTCTCACGTCAATAATTAATTTCCTCCTTGGTCCGTTTATTCACACACACACACACACACACACACATACACATTTTTTTACTTAAATGGAATAAAAACAAAAAGAGGTAGCCTTCGTTATTTAACTATAGCTAAGCTAATTCAATTATTTGGTGTATTTTCAAAGCTAAAGATCTAGCCATATTCAAGACCAACACATTTACCACTTATTCTTAATAATAGTGAGCAATTATTTTATATGAAGCAAATTGGATACTTAGCCTTAAGTCCACATTTGTACTACAACAGTACTAATGTGTTGTCTCAACAACAATTGTTACAAATTGCACCCTGGAATAAAAATCTCAGACATATATGATCTGTATATTTAGCATGTTTCCTGATCTCTCCTTTCCCTACATTGTCATTTGACATTTCTGGGAACCTTATACACCAAATAAAATGATCACGTTATTGATAGATAAAATATTCCACATGGGTTTCATTAATTAAGAAGATGGCAGGATATGTAGACGCGGGTGTGTTATTATGAACCACTTCTACACCCACCAGTGCGAGCAAGTTCAATCCGGGGCAGGATAACAATGGGTTAATAACAGAAGCGCGGTTATGATAAAAACGTAATAATCAATGTCCTTCTCTGTGGATTACACAGTGTGAAGAAAAGAAAAACACAAGCCAGAAGTCTGGGGTGGCCTTGAGATAGCCTGCTCTAGTAGTTTAGCAAACAACTCCCTTTTCTAAATGAAATAACATGAACCATTTAAAACCAAGCTGGGTGATTCAGTGGGTTGATAATAATATAGGAAACCTTTTACCTCTGCGGTGCCCAATCAAATTCAGCCTAGGTTACTGAGTCATCAGCATTACAAAAATGAAATTCTATGAAAAATAAAAAGATGAACTGTGTGTAGCTAACTGTTTGCAGTCATAATGCTTATGAGAGGAGTTAGAGAAATATATATAAAAAAGGATTGTTTAGATGGATCCCTTTCTGAATCAGTGCTGAAATTCATAAACAGGGTTTCCAGGACACTCAGTAAACCAGGCAGTGACTGACTCTGTGTTTAACACAGGAGGAGGGAGTCATCCATCATAAATCTGGCAATAGCCAAACCCACCTACATAAACCTCAATCTGGGAATGAAAACGAATGACTTCATATTAACAATGACGGCCTCCAAAATCGACAGCCAATGAACTGCTTTTGTGCCAGCAATGCTCAACTCCCAGTCACCCGAAAGCCTTACTAGTTACGCACCACGCCCCAAAATAGTGTAACTTGTATCAGGAACGAGCACACCAACGCACAGCTTTACCGCTCAGTACTGACAGGAACCAAGCTTTTTTTGTCAACCTCTATATGGGTCATTCCACACCAACTCAACCAGAAAAGGGACATTTCGTTGCCCGTCCGCCTCAGATTTTCCTAGAAAAATTCAACTGGGGGTTTTCTGACATGCTGAGTTCAGAGATGATAGCCATTATTTTTTATAAAAAATGCCCCTTCGACCTGTGACCTTGCAAAGGTCAACCTAAAGTGAGAAAGAGACCTTGACCAGAAAAATCACCCTGGGTGCAATTTAGATGCTACCATCATGTGTAGCACCTCGTTCTACTCGTATTGAATAGGGCTTTCAGAAAAAGAAAAATACTAGGAGCACCCTACTCACTTCTGGCAAATTGCCAGATGAGGGGTAAATGACGAGTTTTATTCAAACTCCAGCCTGACCCTTTACCCTGTAGGGGATGTGGGTCCTAAAATGTAAGTATTTCTGTAAGACCCTTAGGTACCAGTCTTCCAAATTCTGTGAAAAACATTTGGTTTCAAGTCCCACCACTGGTCATTAAACCCCCTTGAAATTTGAATTTTTGCTATTTGTACCAAGTTTAGGCTGTAATAACTTGTGTGGGGGGACTCCAAAATATCATCCAAAGATATGTTTGGATAGATGTTGATGAGATCTACAAGCACCAAGCAAAATATTATGGTATCTGGGGATTTTGGATCCAACTAAGTAAGGTTTTGGTAGTTTGAAATGTCCCAAGTCCCAAATGCAAGTTCATAACCCCTCAGCTCCAAGCTAGTGCCATTGGAAGCCCACATTGTTATTTTTTCCTCTCGATCAATCCTCAGAGAATGTACAACTGAAGAAATAGACAGTTTGGATAGAACTATCTGGTACTTTAACCTCCCCAAAGTGGCCATAAGCAATGCTTGAATGCATTACAAATGCAACTTCAAAAATCCAAAGTCCCCGGATACCAACATATTTTGCTTGATGCTTGTAGATCTCATTAACATCTATCCAAACATATCTTTGGGTGATTTTTTGAAGTCCCTCCACGCAAGTTATTACGGCCTAAACTTGGTACAAATAGCAAAAATTCAAATTTCAAGGGGGTTTAATGACCAGTGGTGGGACTTGAAACCAAAAGTTTTTCACAGAATTTACAAGACTGGTTCCTAAGGTTCTTACAGAAATACTTACATTTTAGGACCCACATCCCCTACAGGGTAAAGGGTTAGGCTGAAGTTTGAATAAAACTTGTCAGTTACCCCTCATCTGGCAATTTGCCAGAAGAGGTGCTCCTATTATTATTTTTTCTAATTGCACCCAAGGTAATTTTTCTGGTCAAGGTCCCTTTCTCACTTTAGGTTGATCTTTGCAAGGTCACAGGTCGAAGGGGAAATTTAAAAAAAAATAATGGTTATCATTTCGGAACTCAGCGTGTCTGAAAACCCCCAGGTAAATTTTTCTAGAAAAATCAGAGACGGACGGGCAACGGCACTGGTTGAGTTGGCATGGAATGACCCACATACAGCACAACGGATATGCCCAAACTCAGCATGTATGTACTCGATCCGCACAGAACTCTTCACAATTGCGGTACAATAACTGGACTTTACCATACATAATCCCAGAGCACACTTTACCATGTTTATAGCTCATTTTACCCCTTCAGCAATAGTGTTCTATATACACAGAGTCATATAAAACACTAAAAAACAGAAATGACATTAAATAAATGTATCTGCATTTATTTGAGTACCTTTTTCTGTGTGTCCTCCTTTTGTAATTTTTATCTTGTGCCCCTCTTCCAAGGGTATGTTTTTATAATCAGCTGCAGTATTCCTCAAAGAACATAGTTTTCAAAGATGGTAATGTTCCTGGATATAAGAATACTTTATTTCTCAGGTTATTCCAGGCCTGTATCATAAACTCTGAAGAAATACTCCACTGGGTATAGAGCTGGTGAATTCAAAGGACATTTCTCTCTCAATGTTATATTTGTGGCCCAGAGCAGGATAGAAAACCCTGACGTTGCACCTCAAGAGAACGTCTTGGTAAACACATTAATAAGTGGGATTAATAACTAAAACCAACCCTTATCTACCAGGCTGGGTGGTCTGTTTTAGAATATGAAATCCCTGCAATTTATGCCGGATTTCATTCAGACAGCTCTGGCACGGACCCTCAAAATTTGACCCTTGCTTTTCTGGTTTTAACAGTACATGTCGTCATTTCACGGTACCCCAAAAAAATGAAGCTGCCTCACAACATGCCACTTAACCTTACAAACACGTAATCAGAATCAGTAACTGTTTAGGAGGACGTAACAGGAGGATGTGGAGACCACTAGTATCAGAACCAAACAGGACTTTAGCAGTTTTAAACACTGGCTTTCTCTGCACACACCCCCTTTGCACCACCAGCCAAGCTTCAGTGTGTAATCCAAAGCACCCCTCCAAACACAAGCCTTCAAACTCATTGGTTCTAGGATAGGAAAGCAAGCACAGCTCCATGCTGCGAGAAATCAAGGCTTTTAATACAGACAAGAGGGTTCCAAAAGGCAGGACTGGAAAAAAAGAAGCCTTTTACTACCTTTTAAACAATATTAGTGCTCATGCATGACGGTAGTTAGGTCTGTCAAAGAAAGTCACAGCAACATGTTCAACAGTTAAAAGAAAACTGTATTAGAACTGTAGTCCTTATCTCAATTCACAAATTAAATATTCTCCTTACTGATAAGGCCATGGGGTTTTCCAGCAACGATTTCTACAGTGTTTGTCCACATGCCATTTTAGCAATACATTTTGAAAATGAAATTCATTTTGCATCAAAGAGCTTGTTTGTTTTGAGAAAGAAAAGAGCTACCGTGCTGTGCAACCATAACAAACCAATCTTTCTGGGCAGTCAACATTTCATTAAATTGGTTACACTAAATTAACAAATGCAAGTTGCACATCAAAAGCTATTTATGTGGTTTTGCAAAGAGTTTGCACAAACACATGGTGAAGAACCGTTAGGGGTGTTTTCACAACGCATTATTGGGATGCATTTTACAGCTACTTTATCAAGGGACTAAAAAACAAAAAAGGTTTGAAAACGCCATTCGGTCCATCCACGCTCGTCTGTATCCTAGTAGCTAATTGATCTCAAAATTGTGTCAAGTTGGGTCTCAATGGATCCAAATGATTCAGCATCAAAACATGACTAGGTAGCTCATTCTATACCCGTGTCACTCTCTGTGTGAAGAAGTGTCTCCTTCCCTCTGTTCTATGTCTCCACTTAATTTCCAACTGTGTTCTCTGTTTCTGGTTCCTATGCTGTACCTGTATTGGTTAGGGTCATCTCCTTTTAAGATTTTAAAGACTTCAATCATGTCCCCCCTAATTCTTCCTTGTTCTAAATCATATTCAGTTATTTTGGTCTTCATAGATCATTTCTTTAAGTCCTAGGACTAGTCTGGTTGCCCTTTGCTGGACTCTCTCCAGGGCCACAATGTCCCAATACTCAAGTGCGGTTCTCACCAGTGCATTATGCTACCTCCTTGGTTTTGTACTCTGCACTTTTGGCTATAAACCCAATCCAACATATAAATATGATTACCCAACCCAACCATTCTTCCCCTCCCCAACTCCAGTCTCTCTTCTGCAGTGACTGGCCAACATTCCAATACCAGTTAAGGAAGAATATGTCAGGGGGAAGGAAAAAAAAGGGAAAAAAAAGAAATGCAGCAAAATGCTGCGTGCCAACTGTCTGCCCTTCAGAACAGAGACCGATGAGTTCTGGATGCAACTCATTTCTGTGCCTGCATCAGAGCGCAAATTCCTCTCGGTGTGCTAACCAAAGGTTCATTCGAAATTTAACTGTTACTAGCTGAACTGGAAGGACAATCTTTTGGTTCTTCAGTTGATTTTTTGATGTTAAATTTAACATATGCTACTGTATATACCAACACTGTAGACAGACTGCTGCAACCTCTGGTGTAGGTCACATGGTCTGATTGAGTGAACTACAACACAATGAAGTACCAGGAAGTAACTGTTTTCTGAAGTACAAAATACAAGCAGGAACCAAAAGATAGTTAACAGAAGAAAGGGGGGACCAGTGAACGATTGCTAATGCCAATAAGATATGGTTTTAAAGCCTAGGTTAGTTCTCCTTTAACCTACACAAGCAACGCTTTTGTCATGAATAAAAGATTAGTTGAAAGGAAAGAAGACAAAGTAATGATTTATTTATTTTTACTACAGTAGTCCATCGCTTATCCGACTGCGGTGCGACCAGAGTACTGGGCAGATATGTAAAAAGTCGGATGAATGAATCCTGTTTTAAATGCCATTACACACAGCTGTAACAATTACTATATTCACACAATAACTGTTTTGAGATTCAGCTTTTATTAGGGAGCTCCCCTAAATCCCTTGTTTAGAAAGATACAGGGTATTAATGCTTGTGACACAATAGCTGTCTGCTGTGTGGGTGCTTGCATTCGCTGCTGAGTGACAGGCAGGAGATCGAGACGGAGGTTGAAGTTGATACACCCCACAGGCAAACAGGATTTATTTACATATCAACACACTGAACAGCTCACGTGACACTACCAGCAATGGCAGTGCACAGAGTACATACAACACAGTGTATGGAAACTGGTAGGATCTGCAATAGCTGAACTAATCTTCTCTGTTCAATAATAAACTAACACTGCTGAAGAGGTTGATCATGGAGGATAAACAGTTAGGCGACAGAAAAAAAGAATCTTAATATATTTAAAAATTTTGAGAATCCATGTTTATTATAAGCTGTTGGCAAATCTGAAGAGGCGGCAAGACCCCTGTGTCACTATAATTCTTCTACAGGCCAAATTAATCTGACTAAAAACCCCTTGCCCAAGTTCAAAATACTTCAGTTTGTTGCTCCATCCTATAAAATGGAGACAGGGCACCTCTTAAAAAGACAACATAAAATACATTAGATTCACACACAATGCAATACTGCAGCAAAAACCTGAAAAATAATACTGTTAGAAAGGTTCCGAAGGTATGACATCACTCTAATGAAACATGCATTATCAGTTACTTTTCCCTGCCAGTATACAGGTCTGGGTTCCATTACTCTAACATTTTAAGATGTACCTCCTCCTCTTCTCATTAAAACCAGGGTCTGGTAACAAATCAAATATACTGATGACACAAATAACATGTGCCGTGTACTTGCATTCCTTGTAAACTCGTTTTGCTACACATGCAAGGCCACTCTGGCCAATTAATTTAGAAGTTCACGGTTTGCCATCTTACTATGTCTACCTGTGGGGATCATTAGAACACTATTGTGTGAAGAGATACATTTAAGTGAAGTACCCTGGTAATTCATTGACCTTGAGTTAAAGGCTTGGGACAACTGTTGATTCAGCAGATTATGTAAGGCAGGTAATGACTGCTGAGTTTGACTGGACATTAATGTCTAATGAGAATACATTGGAATGCAAGGATGACCTCAAATGCAGTTGGTGCCAGTATCCAAAAAGCCATAATAATCTGTAATGCTGGCAAAACATGAATTACATAACGGACACACATCATGTACAATATTTTTGGGAAATATACTGTTGCCATCCAGATGTCTAGGGTGATGTCTAGGGTGATTGTTTTTTGTTTTTTTTTCTCAGAGATGGTCCAAAAACAACCCTCTAAATTATCGGTGTCCATTCATTTTTAAATACCTTCATGTTAAATTCTGGGCCATATAAAAATGACAGAGACATTGATCAGCTACTAGGAACCGGACAGAATTGTACAAGAGGATACAGGTTAGAGCCAAATCAAAAGAAGAACTCCTTATAAGGTAAGCCCCTTATAAACCGATGAAGACGCACAACGAACAACAGGAAAGAGTATGTGCATGTTTGTATCCTTGCCTTCCACTAAATGAGTAATGGCATGAGGCAAGACAGTGATGGGATCTGCCTGTCTGCATGCTGTCCATGTACACTAAAAAAGGGAAGGCTCTCGGGTTCATCTGCTCTTCCGGTACCCTTCCAGGGCTTGTGAACAGTTCTGTAAACAGAGGAATGAAAGACGGAGCACATTCCTCAGGCCTGCTACGTGCCCCCCTAAATATACCTTCTCGATCTGCGGGCTAATATGATTTCATTGAGAATGAAGGCGGTGACTTCATGTTTCAGCTATGCTTCTATGCCAAATTTTAATAAAACAAATGTCCTTGTGCTATTACCATGAGTACTTCCTATTCTTCTACAGACTGATCCAGTGATACAGGTATAATAAATGATCTAGTTGGGATGATGATACACTTTTATAAGATTATCTTTAAAAAAAATCTGCTGGTTTGTCTGTTTGCCTCCTGGACAGGAAGTTAAAAATGGTCAAAGCAAGTGAGTTTGGATCAGGCCCTTCAGATATTTGTAGAACAAGAACATTTTACCCCAACTGCCCTGCGGGCGCACTTTAAAATAACGTGTATAACTTGGATGTGTCTTTCCCAGGGAAAGACTTAAAATAAATAGAATACATAAATAAAATCGGCGCAGGAATGTTTCCACAAATGGTTCTACAACACTAAACACAAACTCTCCCCCCCTAAACCTCAACTAGCTCTTGGAAGATTTGAAGATTTGTACCTTAGTGAAATGCAACTGCTGTGTGGAGTTCTGTTAAATTTACCCCGAATTGCTGATTTTAATCCATTGTTTTATACTTGTTACAAAAAGTAGTGTGATTGTATTCATTAAAAAAGGTCATATGATATTGTAGAAGAATATAGGGCCCTAACTAGAATTAGAAAATGATACTGTATAGTACCATTAGCCAATCAGCTTCCAGCTCTATCAGACTTCTAAGGCAGCAGCTGCCCGCTGTTGCATTACAGCATCAACTGTAAATAACATTTAAAAACAATATGTGCAAGTAACAGCTTTTTCATTTCAACTTGCCGTTATGAAAGCTCAGTTCACATCTGTTGCACAGCAAATACCAACAACCAAATGTATTTTATTATCCACTGAAATGCCTAATCAGTGTTGTGCCTCAAAATCAGCCAATCATTACTGTGCAACTACAAAAAGCAAACAGGCATGTCATCTGGACTAGAGCTCGGCATCTTTCAGTTATCTGACAGATAAACTATAAGCAACTAACAAATAAAAAGTTATTTGTTTAATAGAGTTATTTGCTTTTTCGCAGGGGAAGAGTACCCAACCAATCATTTCAAATTCAAGGTAAATCGATAGAGCCCTCATCGATGGCCGCTATTGCTTAAATATTGAACACTATTTTTTTTATCTTTACATTTTTTTTGTACAAATGAAACGTTTCTAGACTGTCGCAGGGATGGAAATAAGACTCCCATTGCATAGCTGTTTTGATTCATTCCTGGTTTTACGAGGAGTTTATTAAAACATACCTGAGCTTGTTACCGATGCACTGCGGCTATGCATTAAATATTGGAATTGGTGAAACTGCCGTCAAGAGTTTCATGAATATCAGCTTAACTTTTATGGTGTTAACAAGAAAGTGTTAGACTCACTAGCTTGTTTCCAAAACTGCTATCTGCTCCTAACAAACATTTACCTTCTTCCTATTTTGACACTAAACAGAGTAAGTAGTAAGGGTTCAGACACCAAACATTACGAAAGCAAATAGTTAAACTTTGTTTCTGTAGTGTGCAATTTCTTAAGCCATTAATAAGCATTTTTCAGGGGGAGTACTACTACTATTACTACTACTACTACGACTACTACTACGACTACTACGACTACTTGTGGCTTCCAGTAATGTTAGTGCTTTGCCAACATTAAGTGGTTCAGTAATGTGCACTAGCAAAAATGGGTAGTACAAAAATTACATGAATTTTCTTACCGCTAGACTACTATAATTGGCCAGGGCTGGCTGTATTCTGAAATCCAGCTATGAGCTATCTATACATTTATTTATTTAACTCCTTTCTGCTGGATTTAACTGTCGCCTGGCCAAGAGGGTTGTCACACTACCTCCTGGAAAGTGAAGTTAAATAATAACTCTGGTTAACATCATCACTGGGTCGAGGATTTGTAAAGCGAGCAGCAGTTCATGACTGGGGGAAAGAATGAAACACACTTTAAAGTGTTTACTTTCAATTAGTCATACAGTACGCACTTCACCACAATCCAGGCTATTGCATATGTGCGCAGTCTTCTTTAACAGCATTATCAGTAAATTACGTAGCTTGCATTATTCACAGCATAGTTTGAAAAACAGCTGTGTATCAATTAAACCATACAAACCTTTGATCAAAGTAATGCATAAAAGAATACTAGTTCTGCATCAAAGTATTGGTACTCAGGCAATATAATCCTTACATGCACTTCATGGACTCAAGGGACTAACATGTTTTTACAGCAGTTCGAAATATACAGCCTAAACTATTAACTGAGTGGGTTAAATGAACATTAAAAACTCCACCCCCCGTCATTTTGCATGTCCTTCTATCCCCAAGCTTAACGTAATGTCACATTCATTAAAAATCAAATACTGAAAACAACACAGCTAAAAAATTCAAACTTTCCACCAACTCGTCACGTTCATCATATCTGAAAATCACAACAATCAATTGCACTTAAAGTAACTGTTATTCTATGTATTCAATATTCAGCACTGCTGCATTATAGCTGCTGGAAACTGGCCTACGTTTCATTAGAAGTTCATGACTTTGATGCTGTAATCCAGTTTCCTGAGCCACGCAGGACGAACGGCTAGAATCAAATAAAATGAATAAAAGGCAGTCAGAGTTCAATTGCAATTAACAGGACTGCAGTTAAACACACAGTCATCTTATATTCAAATCTACTACTGCCAGAAAAACTATAAAAATAACATGCCACCTACTTTCACAGGGGTACAAAGACTTCACCATGAATGCTATTGGTAACCTTATCCATCTCACGTCAGTTGTTTTTGCCTTGGCATTCCAGACTGGGGTTTGGGGAATTTAGGCACTGCATTGATTAAACCACCAGATCCGAAAAATAAATAAACTGTGGTACTGGCAAAGTGTATTCATAATAAATAGTAAAGAGAGAACAGATTCATACTGCGATAAGCCACTGAGTTATCATGATGCCATTCCTTTGCCAGATAGTGGACAGTCTCCATCTGCATTGCTTATAAAAACCAGCTGTAGATGAAACACTAAAAGCCCAAATTCTTCGAAATCATAAAATGTCTTATTCTTTACTATTTCCTGAAATCGGTCTGAGGGCTAAAATACAACTTGTATCCACTTTTTAGCCATATCAATAATACAACAGGTTTGAAGCCAGCCAGGCAAGAATATTTTAACTCACCACTTACCATATAAGAAGTGTGTTGAAGTGTTTAACAGAAATTCACCCGTGGCCAGCATTTGTAATAATAAAGATCTGTCCAGTGTCTTGGTTTGAAAAGTTGAAAACTTTACAGACCTTTTCTCACAGCTAATCTTTTTTTAGCACAATATAATGAGTGCACATAATCGTGAGGCTTGCATTTAATACCACTATTCAACCTGATTCCAAATCTATAAAATTACACACACTGACCCAGCAAATCAAAATAACAATTACAAAAACAATCTTCTCACTCACCACTTGGGGCTTGCTTTTGTTGGCTACGGGGTTCAGTTCTTCGCTGGGCTTCTGCAGTAACTTAGGCTCTGCTGTAGTTGGAGTGACAGGTGTAGACCTTGATGCATCCGTGGCAGCAGGCAGAGGCGAGTCGCCAGAATTCAGCGTCAACATGTACTGTTTGGTAACATCCTCCAAAGATGGAGCCTGGACGATGTGGAATGGTTTCTGGGGTTGCCTAGAAGGTTCAGGGGCAGTTATGTGAACTGGATGGCTTTGAGACAAGTGGGATTCGGGGGTCACGATGGGGATAAAGGTGGCAGGTTCGCTAGCATGCCTCACATGCTTGGATGCAGGCCTGGGTTTGACTGGTTGATGGTGCCCAGTTTCAGTTGATTGCTGCTGCTGCTCTTTGCTCTCCTGATGCGTGGCGCGGTTGTTGCGCTTCTTGTTGCTGCGTCTCATCATGCGGGGCGACAGGACTTCGGCCAGCTTTGGGTCGAAAGCAAAGCCAGGGGCCCCTTCCAGTGCATCCTGTTCCAGGTACGAGGGCAGCACATGTTCAGATTGGGAGCAAGGTTTCCTGTCTTGTCTGCCAAGCTCCTCCAGCTCTCCCACCTCGTCCCACTGTTCTGAGAGAATGGGTTCACTGCTGGATGGCAGAATGGCTTGCTCCATTTCGTTGATGGGCTCGCTTGGGCCTTTAAATCCAGGAGTGTCCGACTCCCCGCGGCGACTGGGATCGCTGAAAGATTTCTTCTTGACCACCTTCCCATTGCCCTTGTCGTCAATCAGCTTATCCATGGCCCCTGGCTCGCTAACTATGCTCTGAATTACTGTATTGTAATCCTTCAGCCCATCGCTACAAACAGACAGGTCACTGGCTGCACTCCCTGTGCACTCAGACAAATCTGTTGCAGAAAATTCAGGGATTCCATTCTTGGAGTTTAGAGAGCCCAGTAAGTTGCTGTCCACTGAAAAGTTCTTGTTATCTTCTGAGATTAAGCACCTCCTGTGTGGCATGGGGTCGCTAAGGGACCTGAAAGTTTCCCCACTTGATTCCCCGTTGCTTCCATTACTGGAATCTGACCCATTGTTGCCTGCAGATGAAAATGTCCTTCTTCTACGAATTGCACTTGGGGTTGAAGGGGCTTCCAGTGGCCCTTGGCTCACATTTTTACTGTAAGTTGTCTCCCCTCCTATTGCCATGTTCTCATTGTCTGTCCTGACTGCTGGCACGAATGGAGGGGGGTTTCCTCCAGGTTGTAGATCATCCTGGTCCTCTCTTTGAAGGACACTGCTGGGCTGTTTCCACACTGTCAACGGCTGTCCCAAAATGTCCTTGCCCAAAGCACTGCCACACGGACCCGTCTCGGGCTCAGTCACGATTCCTTCATCTGTCAAACTTGACTCGTGGCCAGACAGTTCATCCACCGATTTCCCACAGGACAAGTTTTCTTCAGATTCTCCTTTCTTTAAGCATTTCTCACTTTCTCTTTTTTCCACCAAAAATGCTGCACCAATCTCCTCCTGCGGCTGTCTGTCAGCTTCCTCCATCCCTCTGAAACATTCACCTTCTATGTAATCCATTCCATAGCTATACTCCTCCCGAGTCCCCATCTGGCTAATATCTTTGAACACTTGCCTGGCTTCTTGGATATACTGGTCCTGTGTTTGGTAGGTCAGCGTGTCATCATCTCTTTGACCCACATCACTCTCTACTTCCCTGTCTGATATGGCAGCATCACTGTCCCCCATGCTGGACAGCATCAGCTCAGAGGAGCTTGGCTTCACTGTTCCCCCATCTGGTCTCCCCACTGGCTTTTCAGAATAAGTAAACGACTTGGCCCGCCTTAGTGTGGCTGTCAGGTCTTTAAGAGACGGGCGACCATGAGGGGACAGGTGATAAGAGCTCTTTGGGGTCCCCCTGGTTCTATACGCTGGTGAATGAGCTAACATGTTCTGATAACTGTCTCGATGGTTGCCACCACTTGCGTCAACACCTCTGCCTTTTTTTCGGACTCTCAGCTCTGACAGGTCGGTTTTGAGGAAACTAAGCAATGTCATTGTCTCTGATGCAATGTCAGGATTCGACATGGACATCCTGTGCTTCGACTTGTCACTCACAAGTGCGTGACGGTGGTGGCTTCTGCTATCCACTGAACAGTCAGGTTTGACTTGAACATTACCAAACGGCAGATTTGGACGAACTCGCACATGGGGTCTGGAAACATTGTCACAGTGGCTGAAGCTGGGAGAGCGGTACAAGGTAAAATTGCCGTGGAAGCTTTTAGAAGTAGTTACAGCAGAGCAGGTGGTAGGCTGGTCTTCTTCTTTAAGCGTCTCTGTGCTAGAATGCCTGCTGCTGCTTCTAGAACCGCATGGGCTGTCCAAAAATGAAGGAATGCTGACTTTGGCAATGCGGGAGACCCCTGGGATGGGTGAGCCCCTTGAAGATCCATGGAAAGAACCTGCAGGGCTGATCCCACCTTCTGACGCACCCCGGTGATGCCTTTTATAGCTCTCAGCATCTCCAGAACGTTGGGAGGGGTAACTGCTTTCCAGGGAGGGGCAAGGTCTGCGGTCCTGAGGAGGTGAGGTAAAAGAAGTGGCATGGTCTGCCCTCACAGTGGCATTGTACCTGGATCTGGATCCCTCACTATCTTTGCATGGCAAATAGTCCAAGTCATAGGGGCACTGGCGTCTCTCGAAGGGCTCCATCACTGGTCCATCATCGCTGTCATCAGACTCCCTGTTATCTCTGCTCCCCAACACATTCTTCTTCTTTTTCCTGAGGGATCTCCGCCTGATGTTGTCCCTGTTGTGGGCTACTGGCAGTGAGCTGTCCTCCTCGCTGCCAGAAGACCTCCCGAGGGACCTGGCCTGGGAGCCATTCTTGTTAACACTACTGTACAGAAACGGGAAGCTGCCTTTGCTGTAGGAATCCTCCTCCTCACTGGAGCTAACTTTACTGCTGGCAGGAACAGAGGGGGCAGGGGGTGGTTTGGAAGAGCTATGCAAAGAATGTAAACTATCCGATTGCTGTCTTGCCTCTTGTTTGTGTTGCAGACCAAAGGAAAGCGAGTGCATTTTCAGGGAAAACGGAACAGAGCTGCTCCTGGGCGGTGGTGTTGGGGGAGGGGGCTTTGGGTCACTGTTTAACTTTCCAGTCCAATTATCTACATTCACGTCAGGACTCCTTGTTCTGTATCCTTCAGGTGCCTGCTGGCTGCTGCTGCGGTGAACTGCATTGGAAAGGGGGGTGGTAGCAGTGTCCATCTCCAAATGTCTTGCCTCCTTATTACTTAGAAATATTTGTTTCGTATCCATGCAGCACAGGCTACTATCATGGTCAGCTGCCTGCCAATGTTTTGGTGGTGTCTCTTTTATATCTGTAAGCCCACTCTCTTTTAAAATAGCAGCTTGCTGACTCACAGACTTCAGATCATCAGCGTCTGAAGTAGACCTGTGCTGTTTCCTATGGCCGTCCCCAAACAATTTGCGCATTTTTGTAACACTTGGCCAGTATGTCATTTCAGCACAGGTACAGTCTGCTGTTGAAGTAGTGTTTGCTTGCGGCTTGCAACCGGGAGTCCCAGCAACAAAAACATCGTCTTCTGTGTTTACAGCTCCAATGAAAGTAGTTTGCAAAGAGTCTTTCTTACCTGCGTCTGCGGTGGTTAAAGCTGCAGTTCTAGTAGCAGCAATCTCACTTTGGACCTGTTCAATCCCCGGGGTTGTAATGGAATCACAAATGGAATGCTGTTGTTCCTGAGCTTTGCAGGCAGGAGTCTCTAATAAATCTTCACCAGAGACCGGCAAAGCTGCTTTCCCCTCCTGCTGCTTCTGTGAAGGTAGCCCCTCATTACAAGATGTATTTCTTTGCTGAATTGTGTATTTCGGGACCCCAGCAGCTGTCGTACTAATGCTGGTAGCCGCTGATGTGCCCGTCCTTTCTCTTCCTATACCAGTAAAGCGCTCAGAAAGCTGGCGTATTGAAGGCGAAATACAATGAGGAGTGCTTTTCTTAAAACCTGTGGTTGAAATGCTGGCGGCTGAGATTTTGGAAACTTTTCTTGACACACTAACAGAACGCGTAGCCAAGGGCTGCACTTTTTCTGCCGCTGCTGTTGCTGTAGGGGGATGGGCGCAGCTTTGAAAAACTTTTGATTTGTGTTGTTGATTCTCTGAAGTCAGACTAGTTTTATTTGCGCTCCAGCTTTCCAGTTTTTTGAAAGAAACGCTTCGATACACAGTCACCTTTTTCTCCGGCTCCACTCCCGCCATTGTAGGTCCTTTTATCTGCGTTTTTCCAATTTTTTAAAAATTTTATTTCATTGATCCAGTCTTTTCTTTCATTGTAATCCATAAAGCGTTAGTTTTAATCCCCCATCTTCTGTTTTCTGCATACACTTAAAAAAAAAAAAGTGCTTACCGCAGAATTGAGATAATTAAACAACAATCCAAGCAAGCAAGCATTGCATTCTGACCTCTGCTGGACTTTCCCCCTGCATTTGTTAGTGTTAGCCTTCCATCCATGCACAGAGAAAAAAGCCTCAAACTTTTTTCCCCAGTTTCTTCAGCTCAGGAACCAGTCCATCGAGTATTACAATTGACACATATGCCCATTTCCAATCCCGCAACAATTATTTTTTCAAACACACTTCTTCCAATTTCTATTGTAATGTCGCCCGTTTTGTGTATTGTTTTCTTGACATAATTGAGTTTTGCGTGACTTTTGTCTTTTTTTTTTTTTTTTTACATGCAAACAGTCAGTGCCAAGGTGGGCGGGGATAAAGGGAAAAGAGGGTAGGCTTAGCCCCTTAGGTACGGGAGACTTTCCCTTTTTGGCTGTTAAATTTGCACAACAATAATGCAAAACGTTCAATTATGTACATATGATGTTCTACCTCCAAACGGGAAATAATTAATTTGGGGACTGCAATAAAGCAAGACACATTCTCGATCTCTTACTCATGGACTTTTCTGCTGTTTGATGTCGTGTCCCTCCGTCAAGTTTTTTTTAAATTTTTTTATTGTAAGATGATTTCCGGGTGATTTGAATGCATTCTTTCATTGCTTACCATTTTCTTTTACTCAACCACAAGGTAGACCCTGTTGTCTTTCCCGTTTGTTTATATTCACTGAATATAGTTCAGCTGCAAGTGTATTGGGGTATTGTATCTGCAATCGTATAATTGTTATTTTTTCATGATGAGAAAAAAAAAAACTTCAATTATGAATGGACGTGGACATGAAAGCATTTTGTAAAGCATAAGTTATTTAAAAAACTGAGCTCAGGACTCTTAAAATTGACACACATGGCCATTTCCAATCACGCAATGATTATTTCAAACACACTTATTTATTTGGACCTGTTTATAATAATAATAATAATAATAATAATAATAATAATAATAATAAACAGTTATATACTGTACACGACAGTATACACAAGAAGCCTATGCTGGATTCAATACAAAGTTCCGGTAGCCTGTAGATGAACTTCCTTATACATTAAATGACTAAAATGGCTTAATTGAGGGAGTACACGTGTGGCACATTTTTATCTCTTTCTTTCTTTCTTTCTTTCTTTCTTTCTTTCTTTCTTTCTTTAGTCTGACTTGACCCACTGTAACTGTAAAGACTATTTTTAACTGAAGTGCAATATCGCCCTCTAGTGACAAGACAAAATTACTTCCTTTGATGGACGTTGCTGGAGCGAAGCTGTGGTTTGTTTATGTTGTGTTTATCTTAGACCATGTATGTATTTATATAATTATTATTTAGTTTTGAAATACAGTGGTGCCCATAATGAAAAACAAAAACGAAACGCCTTTTCTCAGCTCAGTTAGAAGTTATTTATTTATTTATTATTACCAGCAAAACAAACGGTCCCTAAGTGCAGATAAGTAGATGATCCTGGTCCTACATTTCCCTTACTACTTTGTGGAGTTTGCCATCATTCTAAATGGTTCTGTGTTTTTTGGCTCCCGTGAGTTTATCATATTATTTTTATCTATAAATCTGCAGTTACCTGGCTTTTAGACTTACTCATTAAATTCAAATCATGTGACAATGTGACTTTTCAACTCTGCTAGACGCACCTACTTTACTGTACTTACACAGAGAAAGTAGATGGGCCAGACAGAGTTAAAAGGTTACTTGGTTTGAAATTAATGAGGAAGGCTGTGGGTTGTGATACTGTGGTAGCATCCATTCATGTGTATACATTTTTACAGAGCCAGTGAAATGCAGGGTTACAACTGGAAAAGCTGTGCAAGGCTTGTCATACAGCTCTCTACACTGTGTCCCATGATGCAGTATCATCACACTGCCATTAATCTTACATCAGGGAGTACAGTATGTGCACTAGAAGCCGAGATCTGACACAGTATCAAGCTTCTCAAGTTAATGTGGATGTGGGGGTCTATTTTTGGAAATGCAGTTTAACAGGAACATGCCTTTGTGAAAAATGCATGACAGAGACGAAGAGGGTAGGAGAGATTGGAGACAGAAACAGCAGTCACGCTTGTAAAATGCGGAGCTTATTTTCAGGTAAAAGCCCAGTAAGTCGGATGTGATAACCAGGGGCATTTTCCTTTCCAGGCTGACATTAAATTGATGCCTCCAAGACCGAGCATTTGGAGCAATACACTCTCCTAAGCGCTTGAATAGGGACCAAAAAAACTGATACCACTAGAGGGAGGCATGATGCAACCTTTGTGAACAACAAGGATTATTCCACTAGAGGGAGCCACAATCCTATAGGGTCATGGTGAGCCGGAGCCGGAGCCTAACCCGGCAGACACAGGGCACAAGGCAGGACTACACCTTGGACTGGACGCTAGTCCATCGCAGGGCAAGTAAGGGACAATTTAGAGAGGCTCCAGGGTCCTGGGTTCGATTCCAGCCTCAGGGATCTGTCTGTGTGTTAAATATAGGAGAATAGATTATATCACACACACACATACACACACACACACATGTTTGCATTCCTATATGTGTGGGGACTTCTCATTGACTCTCACTATGTTTTTATTTACTATTTCTAACTCCAGTCAGACAAAACTCCACTTTAGTTCTTAAAAAGGTATTTTACAAAGTGGGGACATCCCCACAATGTCGTTTTTTCAGGAGTTACTATCTTTGTGGGGACATTTTCTCAAATTTTGTCCGCACATTGATAGTAATACCTCCCCCCACCACACACACTGAAACACACTTTAATAATCAGGTACTAGAAGCTGGTTGGCATGGAGACTAGCATCCTTCATGTAATCTCAATGTCTTTTGGATTTATTAATTGCTGGAGAGGTCACTTTTTCAACCCACGGGAAAGTTTTCTTCTATAATATGAAAACTGCAGTCAGTATCTGTGATGCTGAGACTGGACCTCCTTTTTTAGTGTGGGGTCGAGTCAGAGGGCACTATTGACCACTTGACTATAGACTGATACTGGGGCAACAGCACAAACATGGTTTGGTCATGTGACCCTGAATTAGCCAGTTGTGATGCAGGTATTCAATCTAATGGTTTAATAAAAATGTATACAGACCCAGTGAAAAGCAGTAATACATTTTTACAGCTTGTCATAGAGCCCACTGAACTGTCTCACTGATAGTGCACAGTATATGTGCACTAGGAAATGATATCGACCGGGAGAGATTTTATCAAGCGTATTAAGTGAAGGTGTGTGTGGGTGACTATTTTTAGAAATCCTGTCTAAGATTATGAGGTACAGGAAATGTTTGAAAAGCATCACATCCTGCAAATTGCAACATTTTTTTTTAAAATATATATTTGTATATCTTACTGTGACAACTGAATTCACTGACCAACAGTTAAATGACTGAATACCCGTGGCTAGAGATAGAAAATACCTCACGCACCCAAAAGATCATCTGTCATGGCCTATAAGACTAGATGACCACTTACTGTAGTTCTGCTGGCTGTAAATGCAGTACACATCTATTAGACCTTTTACATAGTATTTTTCTTCTATAGCAAAAAGAGATAATTACCCAGTAACACATTGTTCTCAGTGGCATTGTGAACAATAAATTGATGTTAAATATTGTGATACAGCATTTGATTGTATTTCAGAAAGTAATTGCAGTAACCAGATTTTACATTTTAATAATATTCTGTTATATATTATTCTTAGAAATGTTTTATTATTGTAGATATGTTTATGACATTACACATAATATATATATATATATATATATATATATATATATATATATATATATATATATATATATATATATATATATATATATATATATATATATATATATATATATATATATATATATATATATATACTGTATATATATATATATATTTTTTTTTTGATGATACCGGCATGGGTGAGATTGACTGAACTGGAAGCTTCATAGACAAAATTAAAGACTGAAGACATTACTTTGGGGGACTCACTATCCTAAACGGTATATTCTTCCATGAAGTTACTCATAAAGGGTTGCTAATAATAGATGTATTATCATTGTGGGGCATTCTTTCCTCAACATATATAGAGAGAGAGAGAGATTTAAAGATTTAATTTTTTTTGCAGGGTGCGTTAAAGTAAATGTTTTCCAGAATAGCACTAGAGACATCGCTTTAGTTTGTAGCTATGGTTAATTTTCAAGTTCAAAGCATTTTCTAACCCGGCGCCAATTATCGACACGAACCTTCTGAGGGGCGGCGTTATATTTTTTTTTTTTAGGACACTGGTCCTTCCGCTGGTATTGGAATTCACTCCTGGGTAATACCGCTGACTACCTTCCAGTTTAAACATTACGTAGTATGTGAACTCTGCCACTAAAGACCGAACAGTGGAGATATCACTGCCAAATATATACAAAAAACATTTGCTAAATAATTTGTAATATAAAAATACCAAATATCAATTTTATTTTGTAGAAAACTATACTTCTTCACCCTTAAGGAGGAACCGGGAGGAGTCGAAGATTTCTGGAAAAAAAAAAAAAGTTTATTATTCAATCACGTGACGGCGCTGCGGAAGTTTTGGGATTTCTTATGTTATTTCTAGAAAACAAACATAAGAAAATCAAAGTGCAGAGCAAGCAGTCAGTAGAGAAGCGCGTCTGACTAAGAGCCAACAGTAGGAATATCAAAAGAAAGTACTCGTCTTACTGAAGACAAGGTAAGAGTGAAAACACAAATACAAAATAGAAAAAAGAAAACCTTTAAATAATAGCAATGATTCTGGTCGGACTTTCAATATTTACGTGCCCACAAGAGGTTTAAAGTAGTTTATTTAAAGTAGTAGATCATTCAATTAAAAAAAAAAGACTCGGGTTCCTTTTTTTTCAGTATATTTTTTACGTTAAATAAAAATTATGTATTTAATTCAAAAAATATACACTTAGTGACCGTTTATGCGCACACATCTGAATGGTTTGTTGTGTGTAAATGCTGTTGATATTGTAGGGACAGTGCGGTGTACATTGTTACATTTTGCCAGTCTTGCAGTTTGTTTTGGGTCATTCCGAGTTGCTGGTGGCACTAGTCTCAGACAGTTGTATAAATACTCTCCATTTAGATTTGTAATCGCATAATGTATATCTGTACCAAAGTGTGTTGGAGTGAATCACTGTACTCGCTGGCCCCCATGTTAATAGGTTTTAATTACTTTCTACTTTAAATTTTGTTGACTTGTTTTACTTGCTATAAGTATATATACAGTACTGAATGTCACTTTGAAAACAAGAAAACTCGCGTTCTTACGGAAGAGTTCAGTGTAGGAAAAACAAATGTTTGGGTAAAGTAATGCTGAATAAAAAAAATAAATAATAATAAAAAAAAAACATTTTAACATTAGCTTCCACGGTGCACGTCCTATTTCCCCTGTATTGGGTGAGCTAAAAAAAAAAAAAAGAAAAAAGCTCCTGTCAGTGTTTTTCTATATAGAGGTATAAACCAGGCCTTTATCAATATATCACATTACATATCAGAATTTGCTTAAAGATTTTAATATCTATCTATCTATCTATCTATATCTATATCTATATCTATATCTATATCTATATATATATATATATGTATATATAGTAGTAATGATGTAAAACTAGACCTTGACCTAATTAGTACACCTTTGAGGCAGCTGTTGACTGTAGGTGTAATTTTCTGTAGACTGCTTGGCCCATGTGAACAGGAACAGGATTTTGGAAAGTTTATTGATGGGGCTGAACAAGAACAACACATTCCAGAGCAGGTGGAGCACTTCGCCAAATCAGATTGGTCAGGCCTGTCACGTCTGTCTGGTTACATAAATCCACCAGAACTGCTAAGGGCAATCCCCAGCCAAGACTGGCGAGTTACTGTGAGTGGGATTCAAACACATTCGACTGAATTAACATTAATGCATGTTTGAATTTGAACGTGCCATTTGGTTTTTATTTGAAGTATGCAGAGAAGTGGAGTATTGCAATCTGTTTACTGAGATTGCGAGATTGTCATTGATCTGAAATCTTGAACTAAAGCTGCAGCGTTTTTATAATTCCACTCCTTTAAATATGGTGTTCAGGTTCTTCGCTGCATTTAGTACCAGTAATAACCAATTTTGTTAACACAATTCTCGTTACATGTTGGGCACACAGGTGGGAACACGTGGTGCATGAGGCACAGCAAAAGTAAATCACTGACACAGACTGGCGTGGTAATCAATGGCAGTTCCCCATATTAAAGCAACACATCAAGCCTTATCAGCACTACTAATGTTTAAAACTCAGGAGAGAGAGATTGTGCCTTGTTATTTTGTGTGAAGTTGCTTCAAAGGTAATTACAGTGGGGAATGTGCCGACTCCTACACCAGCTGGTTTCTATGCACAGTAGCTACTGCCAATACAGCTGTGGAGTATACATGGCCACTGTTCTCCTGAACCAGATACTGGCTTAAGTGCCATGTTCATAGATGTTGAGAATCAGGTGTGTATGTGTGTGTGTGTGTATATATATGAAAAATAACACGTTTACTGCACTGTTTACTTTTCTTTGTAAACAGCTGATAGATAGGGCTATATATCAGATACTATCATGATATAAATATATATATATAAATCCTATATCATACCTATATAGGTACACCCTATATATATATATATATATATATATATATATATATATATATATATATATATATATATATATATATATATATATATATATATATATATATATATATATATATTTCTCATGTAGAAGGATTTATTAATGAATAAAAATATGTGTGTTGGCAATAACCCCATTACCTGGTGAAATTCCATGAACTAGTCTGACTGAGCGACCCCCTCCAATTAACTCACTTTGCTGAATAGCTGTTGTGCCTGACAGAGGCAGTTGTCTGAAGGTGTCAGCAATGCCTTTCTTAGAATCCATAGTTTTATACTGGGCAGTATATTTATTTGTGGGGCAACAATATTATTCACAGATCACTGGGATTTGGGGGATGAGGTATAGTAAAGCAGTTTGTGCAGCTATAAAAAAAAAGGACCTGGGGCATCAGTCTTTAATGCTGCATTTAACCTGGGGTTAAGAGGTCAGAGAGGCCCTTTCTTCAGTAGCCCACTCTGTTTCGATGCTGTTGGATTGTTTTGAAGATAATTCTACAGACCAGGGGCTAACTTTACACACTGTATGTAGCAACTGCAGTTAGTCAGAGACCTGAGTCTGGAAAATGGCAGATTTAAGCATTTTTTGAAACTTGTAGCACCATGTGAAGGATTGAGTCAGTGCAGGGAGAAGATTACTCATGTTCATGATGATCTGAGAACTATATGGATATTTCAGATACATGAAATACATCACAAGTATATAGACGACCAGTGTTGTGGCTTTGTTTCTCTCAATGATAATGGTGTTTACCAACTGATTTAAGTCAAAGGTCAGACAACTTTCTATGGGGGTAAAGTCCTTCATCTAAAAAGGAGCCAGAGTAATAATAAAACATGTTCATTCAGTTGTATTATGTATACAGTCTGCACTCACATATTTGACCCTATCAAATTTTGACTTCAGTGACTGTTGTGATGCATAGCTAATTATTTCATTTTGGCCCGTTCCAATCCTTGTCTGTTTTTTAGGGAACACAAAAAAGATACAATATCAAAAATACATATCTGAAAGGACTGTGTTTTAAAATAAGTAGGCTTCCATTTAGATGCACTGTATTTGTTTTGTCACAGTACTATATTTTCAACAGAAGTAGCATTTTAATTCAGAACAATATGATTCTGAAAATATCCCTTGCCAAAACTAAAGAGACGACACGTTAAGTGTAATACAGTACATACTTTTAAATCCGATACATATTGTAGCGCTATGTAAAATTTCTCATTAATGACCTAACAGCAAAATAAAATCTAAATGTTATCCATGCACAGAACTGCGTAAAACATAAAAGGCAATGTGATTTAACAAAACCAAAAGATTAAAAAAAAAATAAAATACAAAATTCCAGAATTAAAACAGTATCCCAAGTCAGTATTCAAAATGGCAGAATGTAGTGCTCAATAAGGCCTCAATGTCACAGTTCACTTGCAAATGAAAATGCACAGAAGCAACAACAGATCACAGATAAAAATAAAATAATACATCACAGTAGCTAGAACTGTTTAATGATTAACTGTTACATTACCCTAGCTTATCTCGTTCGCTTGGTTTTGGCTGCATTTTCATCAGGTGAAACTGGAGGAGCGCTGTGTAACTGCACAATATAAGACAGACTGATTGATTTGGCATTAGAGAATTCAGATAAATAAACATTGAAGAGATGGGCTTCGTACCAGAAAACTGGTGACGGAGTCGGAAGTCGCGTGAGAAGTGTAATTGCATTAATTTGTTACGTATATATATATTTATGGGGATTGATTTTATTCTTAATACAAGGGCTGTAAAACACGACTGATGTGTATCTGGGTAATGGCTATCTGAGTGCTGACTGTAGTATAATTGCTTGTCTGTGCAAATTAAGGCACACAGATATATCTAATGCAAAATTGAATATAATGCAGTTCAGGGATTAAAAACTTCTATTATTTTTATTAATTAAGTTATTTAAATATGATTTTAGGTTTTGAGGTAAGCAATGGTAGACAGTGCCTTTTAAAGCAGTTGACTGATTCTGGCTGTTAAGGTGATAATTATGGACTCATTTCTCAGTTCAGATCTGTTTGACGTGTTACTCTGCGTCTTTTATTTCACAAGATCATTTCATTGGTGGGGGTGGTATAAGGAACTCATGAATTTAGCTCTTTGAAGGCAGTGTTACCTTAGCTGCGACTTTGTGCAGCAGTAAAGACACTGACTCACTTCCTCGAGTGGCTGTCGGTTACCCAGCACACTGATTCCTTGCATTTTCCAGGCTCAGTTCTGTGACTCAGTGCTGCAGACTGTATGAAAACGGACATTTGGTCAGAAGGAACTTGTGGGTCTGTTAACACGAGTGCAGTGAGTGGGAGCAGCCGAGCCCTTCAAATGGGTGCTGGGGAGATTTTCTACCGCTCCAGGTCAGGGGGCACAGGAAGTTCATCACATGAATTTTTTAGGGGTTTCTGTTGATTTACCACCTCAAGAATGTTCCACCTCACGGAGGGAGGGGGTCACCCGGAAGACGTTTATAGAATAACCCATCTGGGGGCTTCCCCTAATTAAACACTAGGTCCTGAACACTGCATTTAGTGTTTGGGATTGGGAGATTATGCCGGTTGATTGACGCCTTTTCCGAGATCACGATCCTTATTCTGGATTAAAGATACGTGACACTGTGGTCCTCAGTTGCAGTTTCATCCACCTAGTGAGACAACCAGCAATGCTTTACATGATTTCATTCTACTCATTTACACCCATCCCACAATTGGTGACTCGGCCTGTGCAGCATATCACATGACATGTTACACCATTCAACCCCAATGGGTTCAGTGAGAAGCTTGCTTTTTCTGACACACTTAATTTGTGTGTGACATGTTCAGAATAAAATATTTTGCACTTGAATATCTGCAGTTACAGTAATTTGCATTTTTCTAACAACTTGAGTTTTCTAAAACCCTGCAATTTGGTTCTAGCCACCAGGCCACACTACTTTTTGAACTAAAGTATAGCATGTGATTTACTGGTATACTCCTGCAAACTCCACAGGTTGTGTTTTTTTTTTTTCAAAGATTGCAATAAAATTATTTTAATCATAATCTCTTAATCTCCACAATGTTGCTCTAAGCGGTTTGCCGCCCCATATTCATCTGTACTTTCTTGACAGTTTTTTATTTTGACAAAATGTTGGTTTCTAATCTGCTTGCAAATCAAACTGTCATCAGATTTTGTGCATTGGGGTCTTGTTTGTAGCTTTGGATCTAGTGCCAGCAAGCTTTCAGGGCCAAAATAACATTTCAGTAAGAAAGTAATGATATTTAAATAACATTTTTTTTGCCGCTAGTAAAACTATTATGTATGAAAAATTTGGATTTGCAAGTTTTATACACCAGTAAGAAATAACTGATTCATAAGGAATTAAGAGTTGAGTTGTTTTCATTTCTGTTTTTTTTTTCAACATAATCAAGATGATTTTGTTTGTACTGGAGCAAAGTCTAACAAGAAAAATGATTAACTGAAAGCAGTCCTGTAATCAGAAGCAACATCAGTTACCATGGTTGCAGGCACTTGGCACTAACTGCAGTGTGGACTGCTGTGGTTTAAGGGTTGTTAAGTTGTAGTACAAAACATCCTGGCCATTTACAGTGCAAATGCTGTGGGCCACTAATATGGTAAAGATAATAAAAAAAATAGCTAGAGGATGGGTGGCTAAATGTCACAACACTGAGAATGTATAGGTGTCAGGAGAATGTGTGATGTGTGTTTTGCAGAAGTTACTTTTTTTTTTTTGTAAGATAAGCTCTCTGATTGGCCGAGAGACTGTCCTATTTTGAAAGCCATGCTCGTGGCAGTACTGCCTTCTGCAGGGTTTGTTTGTGGTGTTTTTTCGGACTTGCTTGTGCAAACGGGAGGGGGAGGTGGGTGATGCAGAAATGTGTTGCTAGGCTGTGGGTTCCCTTGTTAATTGTTTGCCCTGTTTGTGTGCTGGAGAATGCTGTATTGTTCTCAAGCACACAGAGAGATGATTATAGCAGGGGACAGACAGACCTCTGAACGCAGTGACTTCACGGATCAAAGTTTAGTCAGCAGACAGAAAACTAAAGAAACCATGGTGGTGTTTGGGAGGCAGAGGAGGTCACATTATGTACATGTGAGTTGCATTTGCCTGTTCACGTGGAATAAATTCACAATAAATGTAATTTGCATGCACAGTTGCGGTAGTCCTGAAAATGTGTGTGTTTTTGAATATGTTTAAGCACAGGTCATTTTGAATTCCCTATAGTTGTGGTATAGATATTTGCTGTTTTAGAAATTATGTATACAGTACCCAGAATATGTTTTTGTTTTTAGTTTTCTGCTTCGGCCAGTAACATGAGGTGAGGCTGGGTTTAAAACTGCGTCTCACAGGCAACCAGGGAGATACAGTACTGCACCTCTTCTGTGATTTGTGATATCTGCTGTGGTTTGAGATATGTGTATCATTCTTTTAAAATAAAAAAAATGAACATTTACACAGCAGATTAGGTTTTGAAAGTTTACACAGCAGATACATTTTCAAAAAGGCAGTAAAATGTAAAAACAAACGTTGGTAGACCAAACCATGTTTATATGGATTACAAAAAGTTGTTGCTCTGTTATCTAAAAGCCGTGCCTTAGCTGTAATGTTTTATCTTGGGTTTTTCTGGCTCTGACTGGACAGTCTCCTAGCTGAAGATCGGAAGTAGGTAGTGTTTAATGTATTTGAGAGAGGACCTTACAGTGGTGCAACATTGTTTAAATTAAATTTTAAAAATCCATGTTTTTGGCAGCAGGTGTTTGTAAAAGGACCGTCCACAGGTCAGAGCACTTCTGTCCATGCTCCATGTTCTTACGTGAGCTTACAGTGCTTAACACTGAAAGATGCGCCCTTTCTGACAGGCATTACAGCAAGGCTTCAGTTTTTGTAATAAGTGTAGGTCCAGCAGTTTCACTTTAGACTTTTGATCTACACATATTCAAAATACAGACTAGCTACATCCTGTTCTGAATCCATTGGTTGGCTTCATTTTGTTTTAGTTTTATCCCCAGAGGACTTAATATTGCTTTAAAAAAAAACCTTTGCTATCGAGTGTTATCAGTCTACAACTCCTTGACAGCCCCCCCCCGCCCCCTGCCCCCCCAAGAACCCACGCTTGTTCAGTCAGCTGTAAACCTCTACTAATTTGCAGCTGTGTAAATAAGAATGAATCTAATGCAGGTGCTGTATCCTTCATTCAGCACTTATTTTAAAGCAAGTGTAGAAGCAGTTCTCAATCTTGTAAATTTAGTTGCAGGAAGGCAGCGTATAAATATTGCTCTGAGTACTTTCTTGCTAGTTTTATTGTAGTTACAAATATTTGATTGCTCACTGAAATTTCTTTCTGCAAAATAGGGCCCTGTAAGTGTAATAAGGGGGTCAAAGCAAGCAACAACATATTATAAAAAGCTTATAAGAGGATATCAATCTGGGATGCAGAAGCACTAGTGAATATACATGATTAAGTGAGGAAGCACAGTAAAATTCGTAGTCACTGCAGCAGCCAAGCCACAGTGTTGCACGCTCTTTGGGTTGTTTTAAGGTGGACTGGTACGGTAACAAACTGCTTGGTGCCTTCTTAAAAGTGTCTGCTTCCTTTCTTATCAAGTAGCAGAGACCGCATTTACAGTGTTGTTGACACATACACATGCACACACATATTTCTTGACTTTTGTTTCTTTTTCAAGTTCCTCTAAAATCAAAATCAGGAACTAATTGATTAGTAGTGTAAATCTTTCAATGGGAAAAGCGTGAGAGAGGAGACCTGCTATCAAACTGCCTGAATAAGGACAGTTGGAAGTTCCAGTAAATCTTGTCAGTCAATATAAACGCCATCCACAGACTGCCAAGGACTTTCAGCTGCTGTAAGGTAAAGTGGTGGTTTGCTTTGTCGTCTTAGTTATTTACAGGAATTAACTAAAAAGGCATTGGATTTAAAGTTTGTGCAGCACCAAAGAAACACTGTTCACCAATAACTGGGTAGAAAAATATTTTATTAAAGCCATAATGTTTTTGCTGGATTGAATATAGAACGAATATCTACTTTGGCATTAGTTTTTGTGTGTGTGTGTGTGTGTGTGTGTGTGTGTGTGTGTGTGTGTGTGTGTGTGTGTGTGTGTGTGTGTGTGTGTGTGTGTGTGTGTGTGTGTGTGTGTGTGTGTGTGTGTGTGTGTGTGTGTGTGTGTGTGTGTGTGTGTGTGTGTGTGTGTGTGTGTGTGTGTGTGTGTGTGTGTGTTTATAGAGGAGTCGTCTCTGTGCTCTATCCACCTCATATCTGTGTGTGTGTGTGTGTGCGTGTGTGTACAGAAATGTACATATGGATGTATGCCTTTTTGTGTTTAGAGAACTACAAAGACAAAAATGTTAACCTCATTTTTTATAGCTAATAACTGCATTTGTATGTAAATGAAATGTTAGCTTAAAGGTTTTACTGTCTCATTTTGTAATAATGTTAATAATAATTTGTAATAATGTTGTAATAATAATAACCCGGAATAAAGACATTTTTATTGTTCCCAAGTAAAATAAATATAAATTGCAATGATAATTCACAATAAGGTCTTGTGAAATGTTGTAATACCCATTGCAATTTGTGTTGTATGTAATATACCAGATATTACACAATGTGACGGAAACCTATTACAAATTGCAATATCCATTGGAAAATGTAAACCACACGAGGGTATTTGGGTGGGGGGTGGGGGGTGGGGGTGACACTGTCAAAAAATAGCCACTCTGTTCTGTATTTCAAGCAGGTTTCCATCATTTCCTTATACACAGTACTGCAGTAGTGGATGTGTGACTTGAGTGAGTAATGTCAGTATTGCTAAGAAGAGAAATGAAAATTTCTGTGCATGAGCTGACCTCTTCAGAGCATTGCAATAAGAGGAACATGCGTAAGAATGGGAGAGTAACAACCCCATTTAGAAATGATTTCAAACCTATAACCTCACCAAGTATTAGAACAGATTTCTGCCCAAATATAGTTAGGAGCTGCTACTTGTTGGCATGGAGTACGTTTTTACAGTAGGGTTGGGACGATACTGGAATTCTGACCATAATCATGAGAGAAAATGTTGTGATAACTGTTTTGTGATATGAGAATGATTTGGATTGTGATGTTGTTCATGTTAATACTGAAGGCTCAAATGCTGCGTCTTGTTGTGTTTGTAATGGACTAGTAACTCAAGAAGTAGAAATGCCTACGGCACTGCGGTACAGACAGGAATGAGACTAGGGAGGGTTTAGTAAAGACTGTCATTTTTCTTTCAATAGAAATCCAGAGCCCTTTACTCCAAAGTATATGCACTAAACCAAACAGAACTAGAAACAAGCATGTCAGTAACATGCACCCTCCGCCGCCACAGCTGAGAATATATAATTGGAGCTATAGGTGTGATGAATAAGATGGTTACTGGGCCATACGTCTGCAGTATGTACAGAATAGTATAGAATAAGATGGACAATTTTATAAAGTGGCTTTCCAGATATGTGGAGAAATATGTGAGGTGTGACACACGTTTGGTGTAAGGGAAACATTAAAGAGTAGAATATAGCAGTGAAAAAACAACTGCGTTCCTCCTACATGATTCTTGTTCTCTTTTCGCCAAAGCAGGTGGATGGCAAGTTTGGGGGATTTTTTTGTTTGTTTTTTGTGAGCCAGGCTAGCCTGCCCACTTGGATGCCCCTTGCCTGAAAGTTTTTTTTGTTATTTTCTTAAGGCCTTGTCACACACACGAGTTATTACAGCTTGAAGCTGGCATTGAAGGGGCATGCTGGGCTGTGTGAATTGCCTATACCGGCACAGAGCTGACATATTTTATGAGGGCTCTGAAGCGCCTCCCGAAGTAGTTCAGATACAGCTCAGACCTGACTTCACTGCCTGTGTGAAGAGCTTTGCTGGCACTGAAGCGCTATAGCGGGTGTGGATTAAAAAGCATCCCATGTGACTTTATACCAGGAGTACTGTACAGCTAGGTTTTACATCGCCTTATAGAATTGACTAATTTTGCTTCATGAAGTCGAATGAAACCTGCTCAATAGGGTTACGTTAACATATTGAATTGCACACCGCTTTGTAGTTTCCATATACTTAATGATAAAACTGACAACAGTTTGAAAACGATGACATTTCGAAATCTAACATGAAATGCTGTACTACTGTTATGGCTTCTGGTAGACTCTTGCAATATCATTTAGCAGTTTCTTTGATTTACATGATGTTAAATAAAAGATCAAAATTATGCTCATATAGTGTGTTTTTTTTTTTAAATTTATGTTTGAATCCTATAATTCTAGGTGATGCAAAACTTTTGGCCATGGATGTACATGTAAAGGACATGTCATGAAAAACCATGACATACTGTTCTTCTGACATGGGCAGATGCAACATAAAAATACCGTATGTCATGTTTTTTCATGATGTTTCTTGTTGATACCACAAATGCTTACATCAATAAGAACGCACTGTAATATGCATATTTAATTTTGTTTTAAATATCTGCCATTGCATACAGGTTTGAGACATCTCTAAGATGGCTCAGTGCCTGAATTTGTGTGTGACAGACAGTTGCTTCGGACAATATTAAAACAAATGGTATTTTTGATTGTAATGCGGCTTATGATGTCACTGCAAGGAAGATGTTCATTCTGTCAGTCCAGGGCAGTGGAACCCGTGGGGATTTAGAACTACTGGCAGCCTACCTGTATTTTAATTACTAGTGATTGTATAGGCTTACTATTCCCTAATTAAAAATACATTTGAAATGAATACATTGATTACTTTATCTGTTATATTCTAATGCCATGTGTCGTGGTTTTTCATGACAAATGTTCCCATTTTCTATAAATAATATCAGTAGCTCCCTGAACTCCTGTGAAGGTACTGTATGCTGATTATTATTTTTTACACAAGGCAATAGTATAGAGTAGGCAGTACGGAGATCGTCCCTTCCGAAAGGTGCATTCTTCAAACCCGTTTTAAAATTCCTCTATTAAAATATCCTCATGCGAGTAAAAAAAAATTGATTTAAAGTTTCCTTCCTTCTTAAAATAGTTGGTGTTTTGTGATTTGTATTTGCGTTTTGCAAACAGTGTGGTTTTTTAATGATCCGTACAGTGGCCCTGAATATCAAAAGTGTCTTCTGACAGTCCGAAACTCGCTGGCTCTGTCTGTTCTAACCCTACCATTAGTAGCCTATAGTCAGAGTCACCCAAAGCAGACCTTTTGATTTTTGCACAGGGGTTGTGTTAATTAGCTATCCATTTCATTTGCATAACATTCCTCATAGTGTCGGAATTGGGGTTTTGCGACTGTTCTCATCTTTCCTGGCCAGAGGGGGAAAAAAAAAAAAAGATTTTGTTAAAGTGGTTTCGTAGCCACGAGAACGGTCTGTTGACTGTCAGGTTTGAAAGTTGTTCACTCATGATCTCAGTGGCTGTTTGAAAGGGTTATGACGATATTATACCTGCATGGATGGTGCAATTTTGTGCTGTGCGAATGGGTCTTTTAAAGAATTTTTGATTAGTCTCTGAGATGGTTCAGTACTGGCCTTTTGTGCGTGCACTAGCTGGCAGTGTGATCTGGTGGTTAGAGCTGAATACTGTGAGACGCTTTTGTATTGTGTCCTGAGGCGAGGGACTGCAAGGTGGGGTGGTTTTGTGGTTTGAGCTGAATTGTATGAAACAATAGATTTAGGTTTAGGCCAGATTTAGGCCAGCTAAAACTGCAAACACCACAGCCCTATGGATGATCAATCAAACACCACAGCCCTATGGATGATCAATCAAACACCACAGCCCTATGGATGATAAATCAAACACCACAGCCCTATGGATGATCAATACCCAGTCGATCATATGCTTGAAATCAGGTTTATATTAACTCTAACCCGAACCCTTAGCTAAAAATGAACAATGTTTGTTAACAGTTAAAAAACTAAAAAAATGGCCCTTAAAATAGTGTGACCTAAGTTTTAATAAACTTTTTTTGACCAAAAACCTACATGACATTAAGTCTCTCAACAATGCAGAGCTCTGTACTGTATAAGAAAACTCAACTCTAAACAGGAACAAGCATATTAATGTCATATGTATACTAAACTAATTTTTATATATTTTTCCTAGAATAGACTGGAACCTTTTAATACTAGGGTAGTTTCTTTATTATGTTAATGTTAAAATGTAATTAATTCTGTACCTGCTTTTTTAAAAAAAATTTTTTTAGCATTTTATGTTACCAAGGAAGGGTTGTATCAACCATCTATTTTTAGGGGTGATTCTGAGATAACCACAAATGGGCTTTTACTTCAGACATGTTAGCAAATCCATGATAATTAATTGTTGAGGACAGAACATTTAGATTTTGGTCCCGTCCATTCAACATCTGGGTAAAACTAATCTACAAACAACCTAATTGCATTGGACAGTCTGTCACAAATTAGATATTGTAATGAGGAACTAGCAAATGCATGGCACAAACAATCAAGGTCATTGAATTAAAAAAAGAGAGATTTATTCATCCCCCAAATATTGAAGTTAATGGAAATCAGCAGCTGAGACATGTGACAGACTCGCAGATTCTCCTTTGTAGAAAAGCAACCAAGTTTACAAATAATGGCTTGGCTTGCCCCTAATTCTTAATCGTGGATAAAGACTTTTACTAACGTAGTTTTTCTTATGAAAGTTATCACATCTCCACGGCACTCAGGTTGTTTGTCTCTCATTTCGTAACGTTACTCATGGAAATACGCTCCTCTGTGTCTTACTACAACAGTGTCAGCGTCACTAAACCCTGCATGGATCTCACATGCGCTGAATGGGTGCCTGTTAAGGGAAGAGCCAAACTAAAAATAAAAATCATTCATTCATTCGTATTGTAAAGTGCTTCCTTTTGAGTTCCATAGGTTGCATTGTGGGCCTGCCATTTACTTCAGGCGTGGTCAGATCTTTGCAAACTGACTCATAGATGTTCAATTCAAATCTGCTTCCTTGAGTGAAAACACCATCCTAACATGGTCTACTATACCGTGTGTAAAATTTGAATTATTTCATTGTGATTCGTTATATTATGTACAAATTATAATATTTAATATTTAAGTGTAGTTGTATGTGTAAAAAAATTGCTTTTTTGAAATAATTCATACTGCATGTCAGAATTTGTCAGAAACGACAAGAATCAGGGAATTTGTAGGGGATCAGCCTGGCAGGTTGGTTTATACACTCTGTTGAATTAAGTTGCCAAAGGTGGAAGGTGCTTGCAATAGACCTAATCATGATATCTGATCGTGATATCGAGGGAAAGATAAGTAACCAGTAACTCAACAGTAATTCAGAGAAGCACCAGGTTCTGAGGTTGAGGCTGAACTCTGAACAGCAAAAGTCCTGGGGTTGAATATCCACAGCCACAGGCCTCTGCCTTTTAACCCTTTTACTGTCATTTTGATTGCACCAGATGTTAAATGTGAATACTATGATTGAATTGCTTCAGACAGGGGTTTCTCTTGTATAACTATGACATACTGCTACTGGAAATACAGCCCTGTATTTGATGTGTAAATACATTCTTGACAATGAGATGTCAGCATGTTTCTTATAATGTACTAATGGGAATGGATGTCTTTGTATTCTGGTTCCTTTTTTCTGCAGAACTAAAATAGTTGGTCACTGAGATCCGCTTATTCTCACACATCAGTTCCTTTTTCTTAATGTTTAAGATCTGTCGCAGACTGTTTTCACTCCCAGGTATGTTATCAGTAAAGGTACTACATGGAATCATTAAGATAGGGATTCGTCATGTAGGTGCTATTCATGTGTGATGGATTGACCGGTCTCTGACTACATGTGGTCTTGTGTGCTGAATCACCAGGATTTCTTTGTCTGGGAGTATTTGTTTTACACAGGCCGTCCGTACACGTTAAATACTGCTACTGCTACTGGCAATGGAACGTGAAACAAGCAATGTGATTGGTCAAGCGAGGTTCCAGCTGTCCGTATATTGGATGGATATGGGCAGTTGGAGACTGTGCTTAAAAGTATCGGACAGTAGCCATCTTGCTTTTACAGAATGTACAGCTGTACCTATGAAACTGAGTGACCAATTACCTGCAAAAAATCCCAAAGTAGTAAGTAGACATGCCGATTTGGAAGAACAATGAAATGAACTGGAAGATATAAAAAAAAAAAAATAAAAAAAAAATTGGTCTTTATACTCAGTCACCCCGACTCTGTCACTTAAAATGACATGTAAACGCTACAGAAAAGCACAAATCGACACTTCTGCACATTATACACCCCTCTCAGACACATACCTTGAAAAATTACTGAAATCCAAGACGTCGTTGTATTTATTTTGATTCCTCCCGTCTGTTCTGCTCATACAGGTCCGCTTTGTCAGTGACAGACATCTAAATCACTGCAGGAAGACCAGGGAAAAAAAAAAAAAACATAACAAGTGCTCTGGCTTTTCTGTTCCGTGCCACATCATGGATTGTTATTGCTGTGTTACCTGTTTGACAATGTGGGCAATAATCCTTACACTATCGGTGCTCTAGAGCAGCCATTTTGAAAAGAGCTTTGAAACACACTTTAAAGTTATAAGTATAACAAGTTGTCAGGATGTTAACAATGAAAAGAAAAATTACAGGTACGTTATTTAAACAGGACGTGTAGCGCTATGTTATTCGGAACCCCGCTACTTGCTCTTTAAAAGAAAACGCATCTTCACATTTGTACATGGTTTGTAGACTATTACTACAAAACAACCATTAGTTTGTCTTACAGACCTTACTGGTCTTAATTTTCACAAAAAGTCACAAGTTGATGTGCTGTGTTCCACAGGGTTCCGTAGTCAGCAATACACATTTAATTAAAAAATGTGCCACAAGAAAGAACCGGCTACTTACTTTAATATTACCAAGCAGAGGTAGAGATCATTAGAATATGATAATGGGGCAGTATTCAAATTTATTACACTTCAGAAGTGTTAGAAAATTAAAGGGTGTAATGAACCACAACTTCCTTTACTCAGTCCTTTTGGCTTTGCTGTATTAAAATTGTAGAGCAATGAATGCCAGATTCTGTTGTTGGAGTGGAAATAATGGGTCTTTTCCATTATCATAGATTCTGGGCCATTATAGCACGTCTAATGCTCTTCACAAACTTCTGCAGGCTGGATCCCTAGTGACCTTTCTGCGAGCAGAGTTTGAGGTTTCCAATTAACCCTAACCCTGACTCTTATCATGCTCCTCGTGCAGTCAATGAGATTCTTCCATATTCCCATTATTGTTGCTGAACAGCTGCACACAACTCCCACTCTGCTTTTGTACATCTAGTGTATCACATCTAATATTGCGTGACTGTCATGCATTGAAGACCAGGGGAATTTCTGATTTAACTTTCACTCTCAATTCTTTTTTGACATTCACTGTAGAACTCAATTGCAAGGTGAAAGTTTTTTTTGGGGGGGGGGTGTCAGATCACATGGGGCTTGCTTCCCTCTTTCAGCTAACATAATAACTGAGCTGGCTACTGGAAGGGTCACAGCACAGTTGGTGCTAGTGAATGGTACGAACACCTTTATTAATCAGGGTTATTTATACTGTATGAGGATGCAGATTTTCAAAACAATTATCTAACTTGAAACAATGAATGAGTCAGTTCATGAGGAGCTGTTTCAATTGTGAAAAATTGAGGCATATATGACAAAATAATGGACTTGTGAAATGGTTCTTTAAAGATATATAACGGCTGAGTCCAGGCTTAAATTTGTCCTGTTATTAGCGGAGTCATTTGAGCACAGAGCTGCTGAGAAATTGGAAACCGTTGAATTAAGAAATAAGCAAATCTCTCTGTACAGCTCTGGCCAAAAGCATCACCTAGAATTTTAGGATTGAGACACAATTAAAAAAAGCTGCATGAACATGATTTAGATATTTTATTTAAAATTGTGTAAGCAAAGCCATAATAGTAGTACAGTATTTCATGTGAGATTTTCAAAATGTCTTTTTCATTAAGTATATGGGAAACCGCAAGGCGGTATGTAATTCAATATGTTAACGTAACATTATTCAGCAAGTTTCATTCGACTTAATGAAGCTAAATTAAGTTAATTATGTATGGTGATACACAGCTTTTGGCCATGTCTGTAGTGTACAGTATTTCTTCAGAGCTGAAAGGAAGCAACAAAAACAGTTTCAAGCTGTTTGCATTCCTTACACTGCACTTTCAGTACTTCCTCTTTTTGCCTAAATAGGCTTATTTTGTATCTGTGGTGATTAAAGTACATGAGAACCTGAGAGTTACAAACACACCAGGAAAGGATGGTGTTCACAAGGCTGAAACTGTGACATTTATTTTCAGTGATTTTTAATGTATGTGTACTGTATTCATAAAAAGGTCTTCACATTTAATCTGAGGAGTAGGGATGCTTTGATTTTGTTTCAAGTTAAATCTGTTTTTATTCCTCCTTGACATTGCATTTGCTTCAAAATAGGGCCCCAGATGTACTATCAAAGATTGACAACATCTACACACTCTGCCTCCTCCTGTGAATTTAGTGTTAATATAATACAATGGGCTAAAAATGCTGGTTCATTTCTATGAAATTCTCCACGCAGCCCATCCTAACTTTTGTATCTTTTTATTCTAGGGTTCCTAAACCCCTGGACTGGAGAAACTCATTTTGGAAATGGCCATGAACTAACACAGCTGTTCTAAAACCAGAGGAAGCTCCTTCTGTTCCCTCAGGTTGTGTCATGTCTTCTGAGGAGTCCTCCCTCCCAGTCTCTGAGTGGCTCACAGTGCTGCGTCTGAACCAGTACATCAGCTCCTTTGAGAGATTCGGCTATGAGCTCGTCTCGGACTGCCGAGGGGTTACCAATGAGGAACTTCACCGTGCAGGAGTGGTCCTCCCAGGTCACCAAAAGCGAATCCTGGCTAGCCTTGACAAGATCTTTTCAGAAGAACCACAAAACCAGAAGCCAATCCCCAAAAAGAGGAACATATTTCGCAGCCCATCGCCCAGCAACGACTCCCAGGATGCTTTGCCGATGGATGGTGACATGATGGAGGCTGGCAGCCCCAAAACTAATGACTCTGTCATCCATGACAAGGTTCCCCCTCCCATTCCACCTAGGGTGACACCCAATCGGCCCCCTGTCAAATTCACTCCTGCTGTAGCCCCTGGACATCTCCCATGCCCCGATACACTGCCCTTGGAGGCCACAACTTCAGAACAGCAACTCCTGAAGAAATGCACGCCCTCCCCAGTTTCTGAGGAGTTTTATCTTTATGAGCAGTGTTCCCCTGACCAGACGAGCAAAGTTGTGCCACCGCTGCCAGCAAAACGTTATGTCGTGGGTGCAAAAGAGACTCGCGCTCCGCCGCCACTGCCAAAGCGTCCACCAGTGGCGCCACCAAGAACTGTGCCGTCCAGTGATTCCCCTTCACTAAGGTAAGCAGTGGGGGGAGTCGCTGTGATTCATGAAGGCCTTTTATATATTGCACCCCAGGGAGCCACATGGCAATGCTTATATGTATTAGGTGGCAGTCTGGCTCTGGGGGTCTGATATGTACTCAAAGTGTTTTTTTATTATGTGTTAATTACATTTCGATCTTTTGATTTGTATAATGCATATTACGTAAACAGAAGTTGTATTAAAATCCACTACCACATCGTTGTACGTAGCAACTCTATATGGCGCCGCTGCCGTGTATGGAGCAGGGTATAATATCCAAAGCACTGGGAGGTACCTATAGCGGTTGTAGTGCTTCAGTAAAATATGTACTGAATACCTTGTGTACAAGACAGTGTAAGAGAAGTGCTATGGTAGAATATGTTTGAAACATACAAAATATACGCTAACACTAATCATTTTAATTTCAAAAACTGAGCACCGTCCGCCCCTCCCGTCTCCAGCTTGTGTTATCCAGAGGTAGAATTTTAATTTCTTCATTCGCCATCTTGACAGCAAAGCGTTGTATAGCGTAAGCTGTATTGAAAGAAATGTCTCGAAACCCCTCTGCTGTTTGGGATTTTTTTTGTTAAATGCCCAGACGACCAAAAAAAAAAGTTGAATGCAAACTATGCAAGCAACTCTTGATGTATCATGGAGGCACAACCAATCGCCGGGGTCATTTGACAAGCGTACGTTCATATTATTATTAGTATTATTATTAATATTTTTAGTAGTAGTAAAATGTGACTGTGATTCTGATAACCTGCATGGAACAGTGACTGTTAAATAAAGCTTTGTTTTCCTAAGTCCACTGCAGTTGGTGCTGCTGCAATGCAAGCTTACTGTATATATCGCAAGCAGCATCAATTACGTGTAACTAAACAACGTGTATTTTTATTTAAATTATAAAAACATGATTACTGTTCTATATAACATTTTAACTACATGTGAATGTTTTATTCCATTTATGTGGATTACCTGTAAAATAGGATTTTCAATCAAATATAAACACGTAGCTATGATGACGTCGCCAGTAAATTATGCAAATGAGTACCATTGAAGGTTCGAACCTTCCTTCGGTAATGTGTTCCGAACCTTTGAAGGTCAAAATGTACCCTTTGTTGCAGCCCTAAAATCAATATTATCCCTGTCTTTTTTGTGTGTTTCTCAAAGGTGAGCCACACAGTCAGTCTTCCTTTACAATGGCGCCATCTAGGTGGCAGAGCAGTTTAATAATAATAATAATATAATATCTTTATTTTTATATAGCGCCTTTCATAGTGGACCACCATCACAAAGTGCTTTACAGAGGTAGGCTGTGAACTGGGCATTATATGTAGAGTCACTTACAATAGGTCATTGATTTACCACCTCATCCACAGGATGGAGCACACTGAGGTTAAGTGACCTGCTCAGGGTCACACAGTGAGTCAGTCAGTGGCAGAGGTGGGATTTGAACCGGTAACCTTCTGGCCTTCTTAAATGTTGTAAGCTGGAAATCAAACCCCATTGTTGCTGCAGAAAGAGGCTTTGTGAAGCATTTCCCATAGCTCATTGCTTTTACTAGAATTTTATTTCTGGACTATTACTTACAACAAGATCGCAGATCTTGCAATAAAGGGTTTGACTTCATATTGTCACAGGAAATTTCTTCACCACAGTACTCATTTCCCATGTTGAATTATGTGATTTATAGTTTTTAGCTATTTTCGAGTTTTATGTAAATTGTTTGTTTTTTTCGGGGCTTTCGCTCTTTATGTACTGTAAGAAATTATTGCTTTCGGTTACTTTCCAAATTTCTTGTTGTTTTTCTGTCACAATATGTATAGTAACTCGACAGTACTTGCACACTTCAATTGTACCTTCTTTCCTTTGCTGTCTTCCTCAAGGAAATCCTCATGGTCACGGGCATATTCTTCTGGGTTTTTTGTGTTTAGGCTTTTTTTTTTTCATTTCGGCACAAATTGTAATCCTGTTTTAAATGCCACGAGCGTGTAAATACTCCCTATCGAACTGTAATATAGCTTTAAATCTCGCAAGCAAGAACAATGCTCTGTTTCTAATTGTAATCTCGTTTTAATTGTTACAATCCTCCAATAGAAATGTAGGAATTTGCTGCCACTCAGTAGTTGGGGTGGGTTTAAAGTTTTCTGAACAAATCAATGTGAGATACAAGTCAGGAAGGAGGGACATTGCCCAACTGCACTGGGAAACTTTTTTTTTTTGTAGGTTATTTTTGTAGGTTACTACAAAAATTGAATTGAGTAACCATTTCCAGTGTTTTTCCGGTTTTTAATATCCAGTTAATATATCGTTTTTTATATCAGTTAAAACCGAAGATCAGAAGCCCTAATTTATAATTCACCTAAATAGGAAAGGGAATACAAAAAAAAATGTTAAGTGCTAGTTTTAAAATAGTGACTAATCACCCTTCAGACCTGGGATGAGTCTAGTTCTCTCCTCTGATCAATGAAGCCACAATGTCCTTTTTCTATTGTAGAGACAGAAACTGAACACTGTTTTCTAAGTGTGGACATTATACCACCTCATCATAAACGCCTTTGATTTATACTCTACACTTTTTACTAATCAAGCACTATGTTAGCATTTTATAAAATAATTTTAGCAATAAAAGACTGAGCAATCCTGAGGATAACCGGTAGCTGCTTCCGTGAAATTCATGAAATCCGCTTTAAAATTGCAAATCATGGCGGTGAGAGATTTTCTTCAACGTTGCAAATATAGATTTGCTGAGTGCGGCTGACTTCTTGAGACAGACAAATGTTGCCTGTGACACGGTTCAGTTTGTATTAACAATGTACACATTCGTTGTTTTTTTTTTAAATGATTATATTTATTTCAGTTTTACACTGAAATATTGAGTTACCATAGCTAATATTAGATTCAATCTCAGATATTTCAATACTTGTTTAAAATTACATATTAGTTACAGTGGGTTTACCCTGAAGTAAAGCGATTTCTAAGGCTCTGAAACTGATGGTTGATGCTTGTCTCAGAGGTTCCGTGTCTATCCATCTTTCACTAGACTTTACCCAATGCCAAGTCCGAACACCGCCACGAATTAGGCGGGAATGGCAGATGTAAGGTGACTTTTTTTTTTTGTATCTTTTTTTAAATTTAGTAGCCGCCAATTGTTTTTATCTTTTTCACCCCAATTTGGAATAGCAAATTATTTTTATGCCCAGCTCACCGCTACCACCCCCGCGCTGACTCGGGAAGGGCGAAGACGAACACACGCTGTCAGCTGACCGCTTCTTTTACACACTGCAGGCCGACCATGCAGCCACTTCAGAGCTACAGCGTCGGAGGACAACGCAGCTCTGGGCAGCTTACAGGCAAGCCTGCAGGCGCCAGGCCAGACCGCAGGGGTCACTCGTGCGCAGTGAGTCGAGGACACTCTTGCTGACCTAAGTCGGGAACCCCCTGTAAGGTGACTTTTTAATTGGATAATTTATTACACATGCTATTTTCTTTAAATGAATTGGTTCTCATTTCATTTTTGGCGATCTGATTGGACAAATGACTACTTGTAATAATTAGAATTACAACACGTACTAAAGTAAAATTAGAACATGTACTAAATATTTGAAATACCACGTTTTTGACCCAGATGGCATTCCATAGGCTTGCAACTGATACAGACCGGCAGTTGTTCTTTATGACGATATGATTCCTCAACCACAACAATACTCCCCCAATCGCACCATTGTAATGTATCAATCTGTTTGTACCACTGAATCACAGAGAATGAGAAATGATGACACAGGTCTCCAGACTGCGACTATAATGGTTGCAAACATGACAACAAAAAAGTTTTGACAACTGTTTTTCTGGGTTAGGCACAAAAATGCTGCCTCTCCCTTTTAGTGATGTCGGTCTGTATAAAAAAAAAAAACTAAAAAAAACCCTTATCACATGTTTTAATAAACTGAATTGCGAGAAGGATGATAACAATTTGATCGAATACAAATGCTTGTAAGTTCAGAGGGGTGTTAACGCCAGCAGAATACAAGAGGCCGTTTCTTGTCGTGATAGTGACCAAACGTGTGTGAGTACTGTTGTGTCAAAATGTAGCTTAAAATGAACAGTTGCATTTAAGAAATGTAGAATAAGAACAGCGAAAAACAAAAATACACTTATGGTTTGTGTATTGCACATGTGCCACATTTAACAAAATGCTCTGGCAACTTAAAATAAAGAAATAATTAAAGGGCTTTAATGCATCAGAAAGCTCAACATTTAAACAATAAAGGAAGTGAAAAGGTTATCGTACCAAGCTGAAAAAAGTTATCTTTGTGAACTCCAATAAACCAATGTTCTCTTTTGCTAGTCAAATCATAGAGTGCCTAAATAAAGTTTTGAGTCAATAAGAACATATTTTTTTTCGTCTGTTGCGTCTTGCATCACAGATATAATTTAGTTACATTGTTTACCGTCAGGAGTTTAAGGATGATTTAATTGCGCAAGTTTCCCCAGTTAGATGATGAGCTGATAATATCTCTTTAGCCAAAGAACCAGGCACAGTAATTTGAGTACCATTTTAATGTAAACCAGTATGTAGCGTGAGTTTTGTTCTAAAGCAGGGTCAGCTGTTGTAGGGAATACCAAGTTTATTTCTCAAATGGACCATTTTTGAAAATGTGAAAACAGAACGCACAGAAATACTTGGGACTGTATTTAGGAAGTGTACTGTTGAGAAATAAATTACGGAAATTAAAAATGAAATGTACTGCAGCAATACTTGATTTCCATTCACAAAATTTAGCTCTCCGATTGTGCCAATAACAATATCTAAAATATATGACAATGTGCTTGCTGTGGTGTGTTTTGATATCGTAAATATAGCAGAGTGAACTCACTGCAATTTAAACAGTTTTTTACTGAAAAATTAACCTAGGCAATCATAAGAGCTGTCTGTGTTACATGCGGTCAGATCAGGACTTCACCAACACTGAGCATGGGAGCTGCAGCATTCTATTTCCCATATTCGAACTGTCCACAGTTAAAGGTGCAGTCACCAATTCCATACATAACACTTGCAAAATATTTAAAATATAAACATGCTGAGTTCATTGCAGTCGTCAGCTGCATAGGTTAACCATTCAGCAGAATGAGAGAGCAGGTGAGTACAGACACAACAAACCTGCTTGTAATGGGGTAGGTCTTGGTTTTACAGCAGCCGTTTAAGATTGCAGATAGTCACTGGTACGCCTGGTGGTCCCTGCAGGAAACACTGGTACTTGAGACGAAAAGGTTGAAAACCACTGATCATGTATGTAGGGGTCCTGCAGGAGTAATGGCCAAGCCTTCACACCGCCTGCCACTCTAGAAAAGCATGTTTTCTGCAAATGCAAGACATCCAAATGCCTTGGGAGAGGCTGTTCCTGTGCCAAAGCCTCCCTCTCATGTGTAATTGCCTGCTCATGCACTGTAGCCGCTGGAAATTATGAGGACCATGTTCACTTCTAGAATTGTCATCTACAAGTCCACAACTAATTGATTTTTTGTTATGCTTTATAAATAAACGCAAGTTACATGTAAAAGGATTATATGTATGTTAATCTCTCCTTTTGTCCCCTGGCTTTGCTTATCTGAGGTTTAACAGTCCCACTAAGAATAGTTGTATTACTAAAATAAAAATGAAAACAAATGTCTTACAAGAATTCTAAAAACACCCAGTTAGCTTACAGTACAAAGTTAACAGTTGGTGTATTTATAGTATTTCGCTTGACACCTCTTTTATTTTCTTCCTGCTTTGCTGAGCTGTTCTCATGCCCAGTGTATTCTTTAAGGGTACTGAAGTACATGGTTTGACTGGTTTGTGTAACAGTTTGCATAGATATCTGTGTTTTATTTTTATTGATGTGTATTTAACTAAATGGGAAAACCCCTTCAAAATCTCTGAAAAAGAAGTTTGCTCACGATCGACGATTGATAGCAAATTAATGTAGATAGTTAAACACAACCACAAGGACGTATTTATTTGTTTGTTCATTTAGTTAATTATTTGTAAGGACTGTCTTTTAAAGGGTACATTGACTTGTGCCTTGTGTCTGTGTTTATGTGTACCACTTCTTTGGTTAATAGTTAGACCCCATTCACACTTGCGATATAAGGTGGCCCAGGGCCGCCTCGGGGCCGCCGTTTCTCATATGTGAACGCTCCAAAAAAGAAAAGACAGCCCAGGGCCAGCCTGGATTTAGGCCACCGTTTCAATGCGGCCCAGGGCCTGCAATCCAGGACCAGGGCCGGCCTTTATTTATAAGGGATAAGTGCTCCAAGGGATATTCAAGGCCTTTGATATTTTTTTATACCCATCCCCTGATCTGTGCCTTTCAACAACTTTGTCCCGGAGTTCTTTTGAAAGCATCTTGGTGCTCATGGTTGAGTCTTTGCTTTGAAATGCACTACCCAGCAGAGGGAACCTATAGGAACTACTGAATTTATCCTGAAATCATGCGAATCACTACAATTTAACACAGGTGGAGGCCACTTAACTTGGTGTTTGATTTTGAAGGTCATGGAATATATCTCGATCCATCCATGCATGGTTTTGTGGCTTGTACACTACTGGTAAATCGGCCACGTTAACATTTTTAAAGCACCTCTGCTTTGCTGCTGTTCCCACTAGAAGAGCCAGCAGGCGATGGGAGCTAGTTGCATTAGCGCATAGCATTAGTGTTAACACGTTCCTTTTAAAGTCTTGAATTCAGCGGCTGATTTATCTGAAGGTGTTGTCAGGTTGCATGTAGGCAGGCCATTAAAAAAAAAAATAAAGCCCTGTTTCATTACAGTTATACAGCTGATCTCTGGTTAGCTAATGTATTTCTATCAGATCGTGTAAAGGCTGGTTCACACTGGGCATACCATTCAGACGGACGCTACGAACGCACCACCTTGTGTTCAAATCGTAGACGCTGCGGACCAGTTGGTAGATTTCAACTTCTCAGCATCAAGTTTGTGACGTCACTTGCGTTCAACCAATCACATGCCTTTCTCTTTCCTTTAGAATTTTACAAGTAAAATACAATTTACTGTTTATTATTTGAAAACAATTATACTTGTATAGATATAGTGGAAAATGTCTAAAGAACTAATAATTAAGCATGTACGGTACCATAGATAAATAATCAGAGTGAAAACGAACAACTCAGGAATTTAAACCGTGTTTGATGGGTGTCTCTCAGCAGCTCAACAAAGTCTGAGCGAATGTCAGTGATTTTACCATGAAACTGAATGGTGGCATTTGCTGTCAATCACACACATTTTTATTTTTTATTTTTTTGGATCAGCTGTTTATAAAAGAGGTGCTGCGGTACTAAAGTGTATAAGTTAAATGCGACTGTGTGCATGACTCCCCGAACCTCCAGAAGAGTGTTGTCTTTTTTAAACCAATCAGAATGAACTAACGCAGGGAGAAGATCGCTCAGTGTGAACTACAGCCTGCGTCCATTCGTAGCGGCTCTCTGAATCGTATGTCCAGTGTGAACCAGCCTTAATTCTGAAAGGATCTACTGCTTCTGTGTTAGCTCAAAGTTTTTCACCCTGCACAGTGAGCTGCTCCATGACAGCTTTGAAATCGCTTCAGCCAGCCGGATGAAGCTTTAAAGTTTGAGTCGCCGTCCAACCTCACATAAAATAGCTTCAGAAATTGGAATTCCCTTGTGCTTGAACAAACCAGGTAAACACAGCTTTATCCAATTTGTCATCTTCTGGGCCTCTCAGAATCTTCCGTTGCTTGCATCCATAGAAACTGTTGGCACCCCCGACCTATTTTTATTTTATTTGGGTCTACCCCTCGTGTCAACGTCCAAAACAATTGAACTGCATTTGAAGCAGTACAGTGCTGCCTGCTCATAGTAGATCTATACTATTGTGAGAACATTTTAAAGAAGGGCACCAAGTTAGTCCCAAATGTCTTGTTTAACTTGGATATTTTAAAGATATCTCTATGAAGATAAACTTTCATATGCATTTATGACCATTGTTTTAAGATGTTACAGATTAACACCATCCCTGTAAGACTCATACCAAAGCACCTTCAGTCATTAAATCCTCCAGAAAAGGAATGCATGTCTGTTTTTTTATATATTGCAAAATATTTTAGTCTTGCATATTCTTCCTTTTTAATATGATCAGCAAACTGGTGCAATGCTTAACTGGGATGCTTTGCATAAAAAATATAATTGAGAATATATATATATATATATATATATATATATATATATATATATATATATATATATATATATATATATATATAAAGGATATACAAGATGAATTAAGTCTTTCCACTAGATGTCACTCTTTCCTTACATAGCCACCTTACCTGCAGCATATCCAAGGTTAGTTCATATAATATCTGTTGTACCTGGCAGTTTGTTCAAATTATCAGCATGGGAAACGAGAGGCGTGTGGCCCTCAAGGTCAGAACTGAGCAACAGTGAGGCAGTGTGGACCTAATGGTTGAAATTTAGGGATTAGGAGATTGTAAGGGTGATTGGAGTTAAGGGACTGGAAGACTGTACAGTTGCTAGGTTTTAAAAACAAACAACTTGTTTAAACTAATTTGCCACCACCGATTTTAAAATACACAGCTGTGTTTGAGCTAGGTTACAGCTGTACTGAGAGGTGATTCTTTTAATGAGTTTTAAATTGGGTGCTTTGTAACCACAGAGGACAGTTTGGTTTCCTCTTTTATAACCGTGGCAATGTATTCCCTGGAGGAGGGCTACCTGTCACAGCTCCACCCAGCAAGAGACAATTTACAGAAATACAGAAATAGTGCCTTGCTGCAGAGTCCACAGTCTTTTGCTAGCTATAGCCAACAATGTACCCACCCATCTACTGCAGATAGGGTGAAACCCCAGGTTATGGTTTGCTGTCGGGTGGTATCACTGTATCACACAACAAACATTCGCTTCATAGAAAAGAAGACCTACAAAAGCAACTACAACTGCAGTTACAAAGCTTTGTGTGTACTGTACGGTACAGAGGATTTTTATTTATTTTTTTCTGTGAAGGGTGCATAAAGGACAGTGAATTAGCCGAATTTGCAGTCTTTAATTGTTTTTTGCACAAATAAATTGGAAGGTAGGCTATGTGTTTTACTTGCAGCCATGTGTGCACTGTAAAAAAAACATGTTATGAACGTTTTAAAAATTATTTATTTCTGTAAAGTGTGTGCTGTATATGTAAGGTATTATATAGTGTCATAACGTGTCAAAGTGACACCATGAGTTATTTTGTGTTAATTGTGTACTAAGTAGGCTATGGTAAAAATGTGCTAAAATCATTGTTTCAATTTAAAGTAGGCAGTGTGGTCCAGTGGTTAAAGAAAAGGGCTTTTAACCAGGAGGTCCCCGGTTCAAATCCCACCTCAGCCACTGACTCATTGTGTGACCCTGAGCAAGCCACTTAACCTCCTTGTGCTCCGTCTTTCGGGTGAGATGTAATTGTAAGTGACTCTGCACACACCCTAGTCTCTGTAAGTCGCCTTGGATAAAGGCGTCTGCTAAATAAACAAATAATAATAATAATAATATTTTCTTATTTTCGCATTGCACAGTAATGTGTACAATGCTGCAGAACTGGTAGCATATAGGCTAAAGTAAAAGTGTGCTAAGTATTCATTTGATTTTACTTCTGTACTGTATACTGGCCCTACTGTACAGATTTATAATTTTACATAATGTAATGTGTTCAGAGAACACATTAATGTTATTTCAGGGCAATGATTTATATATTTAAAATAAAACTAGCACTATAAACGTGTGTGAGCAGTTTATTTATTTATTAAACTGGACACCTCGTCTGACAACAGACAGGTTGTCTGAAATAACGTCTGGTTTAGCGAGGGGCAATTGTATACAATTTCATGGTAAACCTAATTTAATATTTGTTTATTACTTTATTTACTGTATCATTTAGCTGTAAAAGTACATGCTATTCAAATAGACTGGCCTTTGAGATTTGCAACAGCAGAAGGTTTTAAATGACAGTCAAGCTCTATTTGAACTCTGTTATAGTTTTTCATTTAACCTTTTTGGGGAGTATAAGAAAACAAACCTCTTTTATAAAATAAATAAATAATAATAATCTCCATGAGACTGCACCGTACTCCTTTTTTCTGTTCACACAGAAACATAAAAATAAACAAAGCCTGCTTCGGACCATAAGGGGTTAAGGAGTTGGAGGAACTCTTAAAGCAAACAAGCTTGAAACTTCCCCTCCAGAAGTGAGCATGCTGAAACTATTAAATGCTTCAGCTACACAAATGCTCCTCCGTGGAATGCTGAGCAACTCAAAACAGTTCTGTGTCGGTGCCCAGGTGGATTCTGGGAGCCTGTGGTCTCTTTCTCTCTCTCTCTCTCTCTCTCGGTGTGTGTTCAAAACACTACATTGACAGAAGTCAACGGAGAGACTGTAATGCAGGAAGTTACAAAAGAAAAAGCTGAGCACAAATACTGACAAAATATGCTTCCTCATTATCCTCTAGTAGAATGTAGTTTGTATGGTGGTTATTTTTTATGTGCTACTTTATACATTTAAGGAAATAATATTGTATTTATAATTAAACACCGTAAAAGGATTGTCTTTATTCAGCAGAAAGAATGGAGATACTTGGCTTGATCCGACAGGTAGGTAACATTTTCTGTGGTTTAGTTCCAGGAATGCGTATCTCTGGTTTTAGGAATTCTTTAAAAGTAAAACGTTAAAGTTCCTATTTGAAAGCAAGGGCATTTTAAAACAATTACAACTATATAAATTTGCAAACAACATGGTTACAGGAAGGAGCAGTTGAAAGATTTCCCTTTTGAAGTAGTTCCCTTTACAGTTTTATACGTTTTTTTAGTCCTCGCCTAAAATGTGCCTTTGTCTTTGCAGTTAGTTGAAGTTTTACAATCAAAGGTACGGTTCAAGGGAATATAGTCTTGTAAACTCTTAAATTTTGAATAGGTTGGATGCACTAAGTCTATCCCACTTCATGTTTAGGTTTATAATATAATGTTAGACAAGCTGCTTGATATATCACTGTACTCCTGTTTTTTTTTTTCACTTATTATTCGAAATGAGAAATCTGCACGAGCTAAACCAACCCTGTACTTGTTTACATATTTTGGTAGTAACTTCTTGATGTGGTCTGTGTGAAGAAACTATTTGCATGCTTCTCCAGAGCTTTTCACAGTTTAATCATTTCAACTCTGAGTAGGCCTGACTCTACTGACCATTCCCACTCACCTTACCTTCTCATACTCTTTTGTTCTCTGAGCCAGTTTAAACAGTGCATGTTGTTGTTCTTCATCTGAACTTGTGTCCTGCCACATAATTGTGGGTCGTGTGGTGGCTCTTTATATAACCTGGCTATATGCATTGATGGATTTTGAATAGCTAGTGTTGTGCTTTCTCCATATTCACCTGTGTCTGTTGAAAACCTTTTGTAAATGTTCTGCCACCTCCGCTCCCATTTGGGAAACAGACTTTAAAGTTATGAAAACACCACTGGCAAAATAGAAGGGTAGCCTTCACTTGACCTGTGACCTAATATGGCTACCCTATTGAAGTCTGTAGGAATACGGGGCCCTAATCACAAAGCGTTAACTCAAGAGTTCAAGAATATTAAAAGTTAGTTTCATGAACATCAAGCATACACACATGAGTTATAACTTTGCACATTTTTGGTATATATTTTGGTTAACAATTTTGCAACACTTTCATTCTTCCAGTAGGGCATATGCAGTGAGGAGTCACCTTTCTATGAAACTTGATTTGGTGTATGTAGCCCTTTGTGATGGTAATATAGGTATAGTTGTCTGTGCTGCTTTTTTAACTTGTATAAGTGAATCAATCCTTTGTATCTTTTGTTTTCACCAAAGCAGAACTTCCTCATAAATTAGAACAAATAATCCCACATCCAAATAATAAGATATGATGTCGCAATGTAACTTTGCAGAAACATCGCTAGCACCTGCATGATAGTCAGAAAAACCCTGTTTAGTTTCAAAATGGTTACCATATCCCTGTTTTTGTTACTTTTTTTGTTAGTGGAAGTATATTGTAAAGTTACAATATAGAAGTATATTGTAAAGTTACAATATAATGAGATTTTCTGAAAACACTTTCAAAATATATTTTTTCCATGACGTGTTTTACTTTTTGTTTTGCAGAAGCAAAATTATTTATTTTTCAGTCTAATGTACCCAGATTCTGTCTCCTAAGGAGAAACACGAGGAAGTCCTTTTTTTAAAATGATTTTTCATCACAAAGTTTCACAATGTATCATATATCGGCATTCGGCACCATTTTCTTTCTAGGTCTAATTCAGGCCAGCTTTTTTGGCCATGTCTTTAGTATTTTGTTTAACCCCCAAGCTCCTGTACGATTCAGGCCGTGCTGTTTGGTGCAGTACAGTACTCACATTTTAATTAGAATCTCCTATAAAATAGGAAAACTAGAGTCTTTATTGATAACATTTAGTGTACGTTGTTTTTTGTCTTTTAGAAACAGCTGGAAAGTGAAGTGATTTTAGTTGTTACAGACACTACCAAATGTTTTTTGCCAGTTATTTCTAAAAATGTCTTTTCTAAAAGCTGAATACCTAAAATTACATAAAAGACCATTCTGGTTGGTGAAGCCATCTATTCTCAGTCAAAGCACAAGAACTTTCTGGATTGCTGGACCCAGTGCAGTTCGCTTACAGTTGAGGGCAAATTCATTTAAGACAGCGATATTTCTGTCTACCGTTTAGATTTAAGTCATGGTTTAAGTCATGCCAGTGTATCTTGTTCAGTTTCTGCCCTAGGAGTTATCCAAAGCATTATTTTCTTCATCTTTCTTTTTTCCCCCTTTTAGTGAAACAATAACTAGAAATAACATTAAAAACGCAGCTGAGGTGTGTGTAAGAGATGTTGCTTTTTATACGGTTAGGGTTTAATACAAAGAAACACTTTGCTGGCACACAATATCAGCAAGGTTGTTTTGGTATTTTCCACATTCCGAACACTAAAACTGTGCATAAAGATGACTAAATAACCCATATGGGAAGCAAAGCAATGAGTCAGACTTCATTAAAGGCATAATCCTATTCTTAATTTATATTAGCTTGAGCAACATTTGGCCCTATTCACAAAGCTTTAACTGGTTTAGACTTTTTTTTTTTTTTTTTTTAATCTAGAAGAGTTTTGGATATTTAAACCTTATTTAAACCATCTTATAAAAATGTAAATAAATAACTTGTTTAAAGCTTTGTTAATGGAGCCCCTAATCTTTTTTGAAGATATTTGAGGTATATTTGTTGTTTTCAGACTTTAATTTAGGATTATACAGATATCAAATACAGCACCGTAGATAAAAAGTTGCTGATGCTTTCTGGTTCAAATTCAGTCCATTGGCCTAGCTGCGATCAAGTTATTGAAAAAGCATTGTTTATGTTTGCACATCCTGAATTATAGTTTAAAAAAAAAACCAAAAACAATAAAAAAACACAAGCGAGGTACCAAGATATTTTCAGTCAAAGTTGGCGTTAGTTTGAACAAATTAAGGAAGCAGCAGAAACATTTCATCTGTCGGGTTTCATTTCATAGATGCATATCCCCAATTAAAATGTGAAACGGGGACAGAAACAAAGAATGTTCAACAAAAGTAAAGGGAGGTAGTGATAATGTTGCTAGAGCTAATTACGGTTTGAAAAAGTGGATTTTTTAAAACCATTTCTTTAAGCTAGCAGTTGACGAAACTCTGTTTTTTAGTTAGTGGTTTTTGAGTTACAGTGGTTGTAGTGAACTAAATAATTGCACATGTCATGCACTTCGGTTTGCTATATAGGCCTCCAGTGTGCAATTCTGAAGAAAAAAAGAACAAGTTTAAGCGAGTTTGCATTTTCATTTTAAAACTTATCTGAAACTACACCAGCTTAAAAGGAAGTTCAGTTTGTTTGCCTTTCATTCAGGAAGGTTGATACTGCTTCGCTTTGTAGGTTATTTCACTTCTGTGGTAAATTCAAGGATAAGGCCTGATACTGTTAATATCTTGGCTTCAACCGCTTTAAAGCTTTGTTTAAAGTGGCCTTCAATAACATAGCATTTAACCCATTAGAGTGCTAATTCAATTTGTTAGTCTCAATGCTTTTATTTATTTATTTATGTATGTATGTATGTATGTATGTATTTATTTTTAGCAATCTGTCTCCGGTTAATGATCCAGAGGAGGGTGAGAAGGCCCCGGTAGTTCCCCCAAGGACCAAACTGTCTTATCAGCCATTCAGCCTACCTGACCTACCCCAGAGAAAATCTCCTAAACTCTCAAAGATCAGTAAGTACCCAAGCAGGGACTAGTGTTCGTAAACAGCAAAACCTGAAGTAACAGTGCATATTTCTGAGCCTTCTGTACAATTAGCTTCTTTCATAGACTCTGTTTAATTAAAGTGACTGCAACTCTAACCCTAACACTGTCTGTAGAAAAAAAAATCAAAAAACGATAACCCCCCCCCACAGTATCTGACTATAACTAGCACACAAAATGACAGTGACACAGGCTCTGCAGTTCTGTATTTCACACTAGAGACTGTTAGAACAGTGTGTAATACAGGAACTGTATACTGTGGGAGAGTTAGGAGACAAGTTTGGAAACTGGTTTGTGCGTGAGCTGACATTTTAGGTATGTTAGAAAAACAAAATCCATAGTTGTTTGGGTGATAGAGATTAGATTGTAAACGTATTCCTTATTTTAGGCTTTTAAAAGTTATATCGCTCTCTTCAGTTCATGTCAATTACTGTACAGCAATACAATGGTTAAATGGTATGTTCTTCCTTGTACCGCTAACCCTGTGTGAGTAAACATAATAAATAGTTAATTACGGCAACCTGTCACTTAATGTGCAGATACCACACCATGTCACTTTTACACTGGGCCCCGCTTTGCTGTTTTCGGTTAAATGCTACGGAGACGCTAAATAAACTGCAAAAAGCAGCCGGGAATATTGAAAAATGAAGCGCTGAATCTATCCCAAGTGTCCTTTCGGCAGCACCACGCCTGTATTTTGGACATGTTTAAACCAGCAAAACCCAGAAAAACAAGATCAGCAGTTCCTGCGGCATGTTTCAAAGACTTTTACCGACTTTCTGCTTGGCAATACAAATCCTTTTCTAAGGGTGTCTGCTCATTTGTCAATATTGTGACCTGGATTTGACCACATAATTTACTTCCACCTCTGTGTGTGACTGATTTCCTTTATGGATTGGGAAGGTCAGCTTACTGGTGATCCTGTTGATTCTGTCGATCATGAGGAAGCGTTTAACCTTGTGCTGAATTGTGTACAGCACTTTGGACATGTAATTAGGTGGTGCAGATACTTCTGATCGGTGAAAAGTTGTGACATTTAAGATTGCTTTAATAATGTTCATTTTTACTGTTATTGCTTCATGCATAGTTTTATAGTGCTGTCATACAGAATTCTGTATTACACTTATCCAAATTGACAGCATTCTGACTCACTATCTTTGTATAAATGTACCACGTACTGTAAATGGTTTAAACAGTCAACCCCTCCCTTCAAAGTGTGATCACATCAACCCCATTAAAACAGCCCTTTGGATGCAACATTTCAGCCCTTCTACAGAGACATGTGATGATGTTCCAGAAGGAAAGACTGACAGATATTGACAGTGTCTGGCTATTGACAGTGGATAAGCCCCCAAAAGCACCTGTGAATAATGAACATTTATAAAGAAAAGACGTATTAGATTTATCTCAAGCTCATCAAGAAACTTGTGAGAAAAACTTGTGAGCATAGCAAACTAGTGTGTTGCATGGCCAGGACTGCCGCACAGTCTAGAAAAGCATACAGTATTGGAGACTTCGAATGTTTCAAACAGAAAAGCACACACAAAAAGCTTCTCTTGGCCAATGACACATTTGTATTTCTCTTTTGTTCAGAATCTTCTTCAACGGACAGCTCAGAGGGCTATGAATATTATGATCAGATTGACGACAATCTGTTTGATCCCGTAGAGATGTCGGAAAAGGTCAGTGCTCGAGTCATCACAACCAGCCAAATTTACTGATGTGATTTTTTGTTCAGGTTACCGACAAAAAACTTGCAAATATGAATATATTTGCTGTTTTGACATCAATTTTACTGGGAGAGTGCTGTGAAATGACATGAAAGGAGGCAGATTTTAGTTTGTATATAAAGTAAAAGGCCGTCCGCAAACCAAAGTGACCATACAGTTCCCTGGGCAGTGCCTGAGCAGCTTACATATTGATTAACTACATGTTTAGCAGTGTATGTCTGCGTGTGAAGAATAATTTGCTAGGTTTGTTGGCTTCAAGGTCTGTTACCTGATTGGCTCCTCTTATGTCCAATAGGAAGATTTCTTGACGGTAGAAAAGGGGAAGCGATTGAACAGCCTCTACAGCGATGACGAGCATCTGGACGAAGATAACGATAGCTATGAAGCCATATCAAATAAGTAAGTGTGGCAAATAAGGCCATTTAAGAATATCCTCATACCTAACTGAAAGGTAATGCATTTGCATATGATAAATAGCATCACCCAGCACATTCACCTTTTTATTTTTTTATCTGAGGGGAGTTGAGGGTTGGTTCATGGATGGATTTATGGTCTTTTTATTATCTTGTTCTCATTTATGAGGAGGTTTTACTTTGGTTAAAACAAGTTACATTTAAAGGTGCAGTACAGTATAATAAGGTTGCTGTTCAGCATAACCAAACTCCATTTGGCACAAAATATTGTAGAACTTCTCTACAGTAAATGGGGGAGGGGGAGGGGGAGGCAACTGATGTCCAACCCCTAATAAGCACCACTATTAAAGACCACATTAAACATTAAGGAATTTTATTTTGGAGAAACACTTTCAAACTTTTTGCAATCGGGGGCAGAGTCGGTGGGGGTGGGGGCAGTGGGTTTGTGAAACCCTGCCTCTTTCTGACTGGGTTTGTTGCTTTCTGTGTCTAGTGGAAAGTCCTGGCAGGACTATAGTCAGAGTATGCTCCAGCAAAGAGTCTCTACTCGCTCAGTGGTCAGCCTGAGTATAGGAGCGAAAGGAGATGTCAGCACAGTGCCTCAGCTCTCGCCTGTTATTAAACATGGCTGGCTGTGCAAGAATCCTCCACAGGGGTAAGTACTTGGAGCTTTCTCTTAAGACTTTTTCATCAGTTTAAACATGTACTATTTGGGCAGGAATGTGGGTGTCTGGCAAATCAATTGGTAAAGCAAGAGTTTACCAACTGACTAAACCTGTTGCCGTCCACAAGGTTACTAAACAGTCCCAGCTGTGTTACAAACAGAGTTTATAAATGTATGTCAACATGAAATGGCTATCCGTTTGGCAACCTGACAAACCGGTGCCCTGGGTCAGTAACCCACACAAACAATCCCCTCAGTCGGGGAGTCTTAACACTTCAAAGAGCAAATTGTGCTAACCTAGCTCTTATTTAATTGCTCTGTAAATGCAGCAATAGTATCTTTGTTCTTTTTAAATAACTCTCCTAACCAGCTGTAGTAGCGTTCTGAGGTTAGTTTTTTCAGCTCATATTCATTTGTGGTCTGTTGACGCTTCATGCACCTCTTGGTTTTTGAAACAGTCAGGCCCTTCTTGCTAAACATTTCAAGACTGTGATGTACGTGTAGATAGTTGCTCTGCAGAAAGCTGCCGCTTATGACAAATGCCTTCTCAGAGTAAGATGTTCACTGGAACTGAGGGAGAGTACAGCAGACAGGGGAACCTTTCCCACACAGACACTCACTTTCTTATAATACCAGCTTACAATAGAGCAAATCTTGAGTTATACTGAATAGCAGAAACACCCTCACATATATTCTTTCTGTGTTACAAGACTTGCCCTGCCATGTAAATATCTGTTCTACATTGAGTTTCTTGTTTGTTTTTTTTCTTTTTTTTCTGCAGGTCGTATATCTACCAGAAACGATGGGTGAAGCTTGATGCAGAGTACTTGAGATATTTTGACAGTGATAAGGTGTTTTATTTATTATTTTTAGTTGCTTCACTTGCACTGCTTGATTTGGCATTAGAATTTCCTGCTACCGCTGACAAATCCACTTGTCATCACAATAGCCCCCCCCACCCCTCCACACATGCACTTGCCTTCTCCTGTCTGTGTGGCTCAACTGCTGTGGAAGGACCTTTTTAAAGGGGTGAGAAGAGTAGACAAATAGAGACTGAACTATCCTGAGTCAACCACTTTTTAAAAGGAAGAGGAAGCAGTGTGGTCCAGTGGCTGTTGATAACAGTCTGTTTAACCTTGTGACTTATTGAAACTAGCCCTGACTAGGGATGTCACAATATTAACTTTTTCATTATTGCAATATTAGTCCAGAAATTATCGAGATGCATTGAGTATCGCAATATTACCCCTCTGATTTTTGAAGTAATTGCAAAGTTTTCCCCCATTTTTTTTTTTAAAGGCAAAAACATCAATATTATGAGACTATCGAGAAACTAATTTGTTGCAAGTTGGAGCAATTCAATTATTCTTTTGAGTTGTTTCTTACTCGTTTTACAATCCTAAAAAGGCTTTATTGTTTTCAGAAAAAAGAGGGCAAACTTAGCACTCACTTCAAAATGGGACCCTTCGTGTTCTTAAATGAATAGCGCTATAAAAACAAACCCCTTTTATGGAAATCAGGCCTGCCTCAAAATACAAGCCAGCAGTTCTAATGATATTAGGCATCCAAAAATAAGAAACAGTCATCAATTTGGCTCTATTTAATTGTTTAAAAAATATACCCACAATTTTATATTTATGCTACTGAAATATCTTTTTCAGTTATTCACACTCAAGCATCATTCTTACAGTAGCTACATAGGACTTAATATCCTTGAAAAATGCACATTTTTATTAACACTTTGTGAATATTATACATCAATACAGACCCATCTTGCCCTGTAAACCGTTCAAATGATTAAGGTTCTGTTTTGCAGGACATGTATTCAAAGCGAATCATCCCAACGGCTTCTATTACTAGTGTTGCTAATGTGGGGGACCAGAAGTTTGAGGTGGTCACGAACAATAGGACGTTTGTCTTCAAAGCCGAGAGTGACTGTAAGTAACGTTTTTTTATTTTATTTTATAGACCTGTGTGTGTCTGTGTGTGTCTGTGTGTGTCTGTGTGTGTGTCTGTGTTGGAGAAGAGACAGAAGTTTATGATTACAGATGACAGCTATTCATAGGTTAGGTCTGTGGTTATTGTCATATATTACTGAAGATATTTGTCTGCATTTACACTTTTATTATTATTCTCTCGGCTGCTTTTAGCTTATATACAAACTCGTGAGAGTAAAATAAAAACACTTCAATTGAAGGTAAACCTTTCTTTTAAAGTATGCTTCCTTTTCTTTCCAACTGTTACAATCTTAAACCTAGTTTGTTTCTAATTGAACTCCTACATGTACTTGGAATTTAGTTGCTTCTTGCTAGTTTTCTAACACTGATGTTTCATTCCCATTGGGGGAAATGTTGCTTTTGTCCCCTGGTCTCTTCCATATCAATCCATATAGTTCTGGGGATGTTTATCGGGTCCTATTATCAGAGGGCACTCATAAGAGAAGGTGCAGAGTATGCTGACTAAGACGATCACATGTTTTGTATGGTATCTTTTGCAATATTTACAATTTTAGGAATAAAACAAAAAGTCTGCAAGTCTTTCTACCATTCCCTACACATTTAAAAGTGGAAAAGGACGACATATACCAATTAGGTTTGTACACCACAACCAGCAGATTCATTGGCAGTGTATGTTGAATAACAATGTTGATTTCCTTTCCTTCCTCTGCAGCTGATCGTAATGAGTGGGTAAAGGTTTTGCAAGAGACCGTCCGAGACCACAATGTGACGAACCGGGTGTCCATGTTACAGCAGTCCAGCGCAGCCAGCGAGGAGAAGCAAGGCGCCCTGGAACTGAGGGGCCTGCGCTCCAAACTCTACGTGGTGGTGTCAGGGGATAAAGTCTTTCTCTATAAGAATAACGAGGTTTGCATTTCATTAAGCATTGATTGAGCTCTATTGCAGCTGCTGATGCATCAGAAACTATTACAGATGCTGACTTTTCATATTTTCCGGGATTTTTAATATCTAACGATTCCCTTCACTTTGACCTGCTTCCATATTGTTGTCATTTGACTGGCTTCCAGATCATTAACATCCAACGCTTTGAGATACTGGCGTTATACTTGATACACAACTGTATTCTATGTTACTCAAAGTCTGAGTGTCAGTACTGTACAATAAATAGAACCTAGTCATTTGACTATTGCCACAGTTGTAAAAGTATCATGATATCAGACACCTTTTGAGGTGTGACTTCATATTTGTAAGGTTAAATGACACTGCATGCAAAAATTCTGGGAGGTAAAAGCAATGCCATTTGGTAGGGTCATGAAAAAGACAGAGGTGCTTTGTGAAAGTGGGATGTTTCTCACAGCTGGGTTTTCATGTTTCCAAAACATCTGGCACACTTCACACAGCACATCTATGTGCTACTACTCAACTCCCGGCACCTGCAGAAGGCTGGTGGTACAATCCCAGGGTAGTAACAGCAGTACAATGGTACTCCTCTCTGGATTCACTCTTAGCCTTAGTAGTGGACCACATGGTTTTGTCTTTTATACATTTCTACTAGAATCACATTTTAAACCGTTTTACAGAAAATATTTTTTTTCTTAGCTTGTCAAAATTGATATTCCTTCATTTTAATACTATCAGGAGATGGAAATGAAGTGCCTGTAGTATTTGGTGCCAATAGTACTTTAAAGTGTGGAGATGAGGTGTATTGACTGGCTGTGTCTAGTTTAACTGGACTCTTTTTTTTTTCTATGTAACACATGCTTATGACTTTGTATATTTGTAAACCCCCTCTGTCCTGGTGCTAGGATTACCAGCTAGGGATCGGCATCACTTCCATAGAGATGAACCTGGGAAATGTGAAGGATGCAGATCGCAGGGCCTTCGACCTCACCACCCCCTACAGGACCTTCAGGTGAGGAGGGCTGACTGTGAGAATTGTGTTAGCATACTCTTCTTTGGAAGGTTTTACATTTCTCAGGCTGTACTGGCTGAAACATTTAAAGGACCACCCAAAGAGTTACTAACAGCTCAATGATGTCATCCAAAATTCACTCATCTCCTCAGTGGGATGTGCTAGACAGGATATGCAGATAGATGATCGCCACCCTCAGAAAATAATGTTCCGCTGGATACTCCAGTATAATTACTTCCCCCTTATACACATCTGAATCGCTATAGTGTTTGCACATGCAGGTGGAAACCATGCTGTGAGCAAGGAATGCTCTTCTCCACTTTGAAATTAAAACACATCAATATAATAGTCATATGTAATATGTAGTAACAGGAGGCTGTGTGGTCCAGTGGTTAAAGAAAAGGGTTTGTAACCAGGAGGTCCCCGGTTCAAATCCCACCTCAGCCACTGACTCATTGTGTAACCCTGAGCAAGTCACTTAACCTCCTTGTGCTCCGTCTTTCGGGTGAGACGTAGTTGTAAGAGACTCTGCAGCTGATGCATAGTTCACACACCCTAGTCTCTGTAAGTCGCCTTGGATAAAGGCGTCTGCTAAATAAACAAATAATAATAATAACATGTATTGCCACTTTGTCCTACATGAAAGACGCACACATTGTTTTTAATTCAATCATTTTTATTTAAATTAATACTTTTTTTTTGAATGACCAAGCTCTCTGCTCATATTTCAATGCTATACTTCAACGTTCAGTTTGTATGCCCCTCCCAGTATGAGCCAAATTGTACCTAATTGTGTGGTGGTCTTCACTGAGCTGGATTCGAACCCATGCCTCCAGAGGTGGAAGGCTGTTGATTTAGCCCGCTGCGGTGTCAAGCCCCCAGTAGTATTTCTTTTCTGTGATGTCTGATATCAGTTCCCTCTCAGTTTTGTGGCAGATTCAGACAAGCAGAAGGAGGAGTGGGTGGAGGCCATGCAGAACTCCATCGGAGAGGCTCTGTCCAACTATGAGGTGGCTGAGAAGATCTGGAAAGAGGAGTCCAATTGCTTCTGTGCCGACTGTGGGGCCGCGCAACCTGAATGGGCCGCCATCAACCTCTGTGTGGTGTTCTGTAAGCGTTGTGCAGGTATGTGTGCCCTTTCTAATCTGACTGTCCACAGCATCTTTCCTGGCATTGCTTGACAGTGTATGGGCTTAGCTGTCTTTTGAATGAAGATGTTTTGTTTTTCCAGAAGAACGTGATATTCTTTATTTTGAGATTGTGCTGAGGACGTCTGTTGCGTCAAAGTGTTAAGTTAGTCTATATTGTAAAAGAAAGGAGTACAGTTATTTTACAAATGTTTAGGCTTAATGTCATTATCAGTGTCTTTATGCTATTTCTTTGTGCCTGTTTAAAAAGCAACATTGTTTCGTGTTACACAGGTGAGCACAGAGGTCTTGGGCCAAGCATCTCAAAAGTACGGAGTCTGAAGATGGACAGAAAAGTTTGGACTGAGGAGCTTGTTGAGGTAGGGGGTCCTGAAACATGTCTGATTCTGGTGTTGGGTGGCTGGTCTGTTTCACCTCTCTGCTAAGTTCCAGACAGGTATAAAATGGGTTTAAGCAGCACTGGCTTTAAGTAGGACTGATCGTGCATCTGTCCTGATAAACTCCTTTCTAAATATACTGCTTTCAATTGTCGATTCAAAAACTCAATTCCCTAAGGCAGACTGAAGTTTAGTAATACCAAAGTAATACATTTAGTATAAGTACTTTCTGTAGGCCCAAAACATAAATGATTAAGGCCAAATAAATGGCGCAGTTGTAGACATTACTCAGTGTTTCACTGTTTCTCACCCTCCCTCATGCAGTTGTTTCAGATGCTGGGTAACCAGCGGAGCAATGCATTCTGGGCAGCGAACGTGCCTCCGAGTGAGGCGCTGTCACCAGCAAGCACCAGCGAGGAGAGGCGGAGATTTATCAGTGCCAAATACCGGGAGGGGAAGTACCGCCGTTATCATCCACTGTTTGGGAACCAGGAGGCTCTGGACAAGGTACACATGCTTCCCAATAAATCACAAAATCTGATGATAGAATTGGTGTAAAAGTACAGTACCTTTTGTTTTGGAGTTATTGCTAACCTATAATTGAGGGGTTTAGTACAAATTACAGGAAAAGCTGTTTAATCTAGTTATGAATTTTACTCTTAGATACTCTTGGATGCCATATATAGTAGAATGCTACTCCCCCTGTTGTGCCACCACAGAATTGCAGCATTACACTGTTTGAAAGGAAGACGGTTAAAGACATTGGTTGAGTCCTAGCTTCGCCACTGACTCAGAGTGTGACCTTGGATAAGCCATGTATGGTTATAACCCAATATGCTGTATTGATCATTCTTTTTTACTCGTTCTCATTAATGTTACTGAATAGTTGCAGGTCAAAGTTCTAAACACATGGAACGTTTCCTGACGTGAAACATTTGCATAGATTGCAAATAAAACAATAAATAAAATGGCTGCAACCATTCCATTTTAGAGTAGTCACATGTTCTCTTTGAGGCTCAGGTCTGGTCTGAGAGGTAAAAGATTGGGGACCAGACCCATTCATATAAGGGTTCCATAAGCTATTAAAGCTTATATACAAACCCAGGAAATACAGTAAGTGGATGTTGAAGATGTGCCCGTCTGTTTAATGAAGAGGCTGCTTTTTGTATAAAAACAATGCTGCACCAGATTGTATGTCAGTTACCTGGGAGGGGATATTGGCGCGGGGATTAAAAAAATTCTGAAAGATTTCATTAGAATGTTTATCGGAAAAGAGCCAACAGATTGTGAGAGCAGGTGGTGACAAGAGAGCAGTGAATGGGGTGTTGTGAGACTTGTTACAGCCGGTCATGCTGCATGTGGCTGTGTGGTCCAGTGGTTAAAGAAAAGTGCTTGTAACCAGGAGGTCCCCGGTTCAAATCCCACCTCAGTCACTGACTCATTGTCACTTAACCTCCTTGTGCTCGGTCTTTCGGGTGAGACGTAATTGTAAGTGACTCCACAACTTGGTAGTAACATATAGTAATAGGAGGCTGTGTGGTCCAGTGGTTAAAGAAAAAGGTTTGTAACCATGAGGTCCCCGGTTCAAATCCCACCTCAGCCACTGACTCATTGTGTAACCCTGAGCAAGTCACTTAACCTCCTTGTGCTCCGTCTTTCGGGTGAGACGTAGTTGTAAGTGACTCTGCAGCTGATGCACAGTTCACACACCCTAGTCTCTGTAAGTCGCCTCGGATAAAGGCGTCTGCTAAATAAACAAATAATAGCTGAGAAAGGTGTGAACAGGGCTCTCCCATCAATTTGTCCCCTGAATAAGGCTGAAAAGATTCCATTTCTACATTTTATTAAGCACAAATGCACTGTATTTTTAATGTGGACCCAAGTACTCCAATCGTGGCTGCCTGTTAGTAGCAATTTAATCCCACAACACTTCATCCTTCAGGGCCATATGAGCTGGAAATGTGCCAACCTACCAGGGTTTCAGCTCCCTCTCTCTGCATTCTGGTTTGTGTGTCCAACTGAAAAAAAAACCCCTCCCTCTTTGTGACATCGTAACTGTCCGTAGAAATGTTTAATCGCCTCAGTCTCAACCCCCATTCCATTGTTTGGGTTTGGCTAAGAGAGACTGGAAAAAGTTCTCGTCCATAGCTAGGCTGCTGTTTCCCTGTGTCCCCGTGTTTTGATTTGTCTTTCTGTTTGGCATACTGAAGAACTTCTTTACAACCTGGTGTTGTTTTAATGGGTGAGTTCAGGGATCTCCATACTTTGTTTTGGCTGTTTTGGTAAATGTGTTGTGACTGCTAAGACGTGATTGTGGCTTAAAACAATAATGCATGGGCGTTTGCATGCCAATGTGTTGCATTAATCTCTTTGCCATTAGTTCAGGTTTAAAACCTGCTTGGCAGAACCCTGGACTTGTTCATCAGCATTACGCATGGATTGTTCTGGCATTTTTTTCAGATGAACCGTCTACTTAGTTTCATTTGTAAAGAAAAGCTTTTGTTAGAATTATACAAGCAGCTTAACATTTATTTTCTTAAGGCAAACTAGAACTTTGCTGAAAATAAAGTTGGGAAGTACAGATACTGTGTTTTTTTTAAATAAAAGAATTGATTATACATTAAAAATGTACTGTAGTTTAAAATGCAATATAATGTGTATACTATGCAATAATCTAGCATTATATTCCACAGAAAATGTTGTGTAGCATGTCTTTGTAGTTCTTTATTCTGTCATTGACATGCAATATTTTCTGTAAACTTTTCTAATTACATGCAGTTTGAGTTATTATAATTATTAAAACAGATCAATTTTTTATTTTTGTATCAGTTTTAGCTGTACTGTAGTTAAAATTCATAGGCCAGACATACTTTGCTTCAGCATACGAAAAGGAATTTAAACCATTTGACATAGTCTCCCTCTCTTTGGGAGACTGGATACCCGAGTACTGTCATCTGCTTTCCTGTGGTTTTTGGCAAGTACACATTACATTGTATCCTGTTATGTCCTTCCCTTGATGAAAATGCACAATGTGATGCAGTCCTGATTAACCCAACACTTTTCTGACTGTGTGTGACTTGCAGTGGAACACAAACATTAGTTACTGTATCATTCAATATTTAATATAGTTATACGAATGCATTGGTACAAAACGCATTTCCACATGCATACTGTAAATTCAGTTTTTCACAAGACTGATACCTGAAAGGCCAAGCATAGATGCTTCATCTTGGAACGCATAGGTCTAGTTTCGGTGAAGTACCTGAAATATGTGTGTTGCTCACCACCTTGTTTATGATTTTAAAGCTTCTCCAACGATCAGATTTGAGTCACACCCACCAAAAGAAATGGATTTAACATGAATGGTAGGATTACAAGACCTATTGTGTAAAGATTGTGGTTTGTTTTCTAAATGTGTGTAAATTCGTCATCTTGGTGGCAGTTATTTTGCACAGAAAATTATTTTTGGAAAATGTTGTTGATAGATATAGTTCATTCATTATTTCAACAGCCACATTTTACAGTTGATTTATCAACAACAGATATTTAAACAGTTTTGACCCATTGGTCAATTCAGTAATTGTAGTAAAAGTAGCTGGCTGAATTTGTACTATAACATGCATGAGTTTGCACACGCTTTAATAAAGAATTGACTATAGCATGAATTCACCAGAGGTAGTTTGCCCTCCTTAGTTGTGCAGCGCTGTTGCGTGGGGGAAGGTTCCAGATCTATGAAGAGTATGGATTTACACCGCACTTGTGTTCTTTGCTGTTTCCTTTCCGGTTTTTACACATTATCAGTTTCATTTTTGCAAGTTTCATTGTGACTCGTTCCCTGGGCTCAATGTTTACAGGTGTTAGAAGAAAATACATAACCTCTGGCACTTCTAAACTGCGTTGGAGCAAGACCAAACAATTGGAAATGAGCCATACCCATTATCTTGATAACCTGTGAATCACTTTGGAAGAATGTAATATTAATGTGGCACTGGATCATTTTTCATTTGTATACTGGCACACACAACTTTTATCATTTTAATGCTTCTGGGTGCCGAGAGCTCTATCACAGAAGCAAACTGAGGGGATAAAACAGCCAGGGGTAAGAGCAAGTGGTGGCTTGTGTTTATTTCTATAATATATTTCAATATATTTAAGCAAATTCAGAATCGGTCAGTGAAGTACATTTTGGGATTGTGTTTTGCTGCATGGGAGAGGTTTTATAAAAGCACTAGTATTAAAGTATTGGTATATTGCTGTTTCTGCCTTGTTTTAGGCTCTGTGCATCAATATGCAGTCAAGCGATGTTGCTGAGACGCTCTCCCTAGTGTTTTGTGGGGCAAATGTGAACTGTGACACAGGAGACCCGGACTGCCCCTCCCCCATCTCCCTGGCCAAGAGCTTTGATCAAAAGCTGCAGGGGGAGTTCCTGGCCCAGAACAAAAACACAGGTGGGTGACAATCCGTCCGCAATACCATGCCCTGACCCCTAAAAGCTGTTTGGATAAAACTTGCCATTCCATTCTGGGATAACCCAAAAGTTTTCCATTATCCTAGAATTAAAGATTGAGACACAATTAAAAAAAAAAAAATAAAAATAATAATTATGAACACAATTTAGATCTTTTATTTAACATCATGTTTGGTTTGGTTTGCTGTGTTTTAAACCACCCATGCTATCTTAAGGGAAACAAGTTCTAAGCCAATGCAACCGTGATTACAAAACCTTCCGTACCTTCACGCGAGGAGTTTAGGACTCCTGCTTTGAAAGTGCAGTAGATGTTCAGTAGATTAGAGGGGTTGTCCAACTTTCTTTTCTTCTGGTTCCAGAGATCCCGAGGTCAGAGGTGGGAGGTCACCTGGACCGGCAATACTATGTAGCTCCACCCTCAATTACTCACAATGGATTTCTGTTCAAGACAGGGTCAATGGGAAAGCCAGTTACAGAACGGAAAGCTAAAGAAGGTAGGTCAGTTATTGTTCGTCTTCTCCAGTCAGCCTGTTCACAGTAGACACAAGCACTTTGAGTATTTTTTTGGGACTTTGGATTTAGGAAAATGGAGACAAGGAATGTTTGTCATAAAAAATGTGGTTCACCAAAACTCTTGATGTAGTCCTGTTGATTTCAAGTGTGTCCCGGAGAACAGCAGTATAATTACATGTTGTATCAATCGCACATAAGAGTTGGTATCGACATACACTGTACTGTATTCTGGGAGGGAGATAACTATGCATTTGACAGGAAATTTTTTTTTACCCTGACCATATTTGGTACACCGTTGTAATTCTAGGCTTTTCACAAGCAAATTCCATTACAGGAATTGGTTCCATTTACCATTTTAAGTTCCAGCCATATCCCAGAAGCTTAGCGATACACACTTTTACATCTTAGCGATACACACCTTTGCTTTATAACTATTTCTACTTTTTTTCACATATCCATTTGACTTTATATTTAAAAACCTGTCGGAGATGTCATTACCAGTACATTGTGCACCCAAAGATGCTTGGTTTGCTTGTTATTGTTCACAAAAACCACCCTGTTCTAATCTGATTTGATTTTTCTCTGTCATTGTTTCAGAGTTCAGCCAGCGTTGGTGCACCTTGAATGATGGGGTTTTCAGTTACTTCGAGAGCCCTCGGAGTTCCACCCCCAACGGGGATCTCCGAATGACAGAGATTGCATGCCTTGCTGTCGGGGTTCCAGAAACACATGGGTAAGCAGCCGCTTGTTCAATTGCCCAACAGGAATTTCATTTTCAGTCATACTATAGTGATTTCATTCAGACAAATATACTTCCAATGATTACAGCTATAATTTCCTAAAGCTTTGAAAAATAGGCACTTACAGATTTTTTTTTTTCCATTTGAGGCACCATAGTTTTAATCAAATCATATAATCTGTGCAGACAGGTTTACAATCTCTTGGTCATTCTTTTACAAAAATCAATGAGTATCGTGATCTCAGGCTATATGGAGATGGTCTCCGTCCATCTGTCTGTCTGCATGTCACTCTACACGGAGAAAACTATTGTCCAGTCGTGAAACTTCCTTTAGCATACATTGTTAAACATGTGCGTGTGGGGGCTGTCACTTCGATTGCCTATCTATAGCATACATTTTTCCAATGACCCAGAATCTGGGGGTATATATGAAGGTGTCTGTTCTTCTGCCTTTTTATTTTTACATACCTTTACAGTTATCATCTAATTGTGCATGCTATTGATAGCTCTTAATTTGAATTTACAGCCGTGTCGGGGGAGTTAATGTCATTGACACGCTTGTTTCATTTCGTAAGGTCAAAAACTGATACTGTAAAAACTATTTCTGTGTTGTTTTTTTTTCCTTCACCTTACATTTAAATGGCATTTAACTTCAAATTAACCCTGTTTAAAAGGGCAAGTGGAAACTCCAGATCTTTATATCTATATCGTAAAGAATGGAAATGTGTGCATTCTGAGTAAAGGTTCCCTTGTGTTCTTTCAGTTACGATCACACATTTGAGATTTACACAGACTCGGAACGCCTCTATCTGTTTGGAACAGACAACTCGGATGCTATGAGAGAGTGGGTGAAATCCATTGCCAAGGTAACTACAGTGCCCAACCAGCCTCTCTAATGAAAGCACTGAGGGATACACAACACCCTTTTCATATTAATACACAGTGTGGTTTATTCAATTGATTTAAATGGCGGAGGGTTTTAAATAAGGTAACTGAGAAAAGCAACACCTTTAATAATGTGTAAGCCTCTCGGGTTTGTTTTTGCCTTTAAAATGACAGGTCCTCAATCTTCTATTTTAACAGTGGCAGTATTTAGATCTGCCACTGTTTAGAGCAATTGAACAGACATCAGTGGGTTTGAATTGGCTTTTGTAAATGCCCTCCGCGCCATACGTGTGACACTAATAAATTGCTCCCATTCCCAGTCGTTTATCCCATCCAGTGCGGAAGACTTGCTGAATCGGGATTTTGAGCGGATCGGGAGACTGCAGTACAAAGACGGGTTGAACCTCCAGAGCCCCAAGGTGGGCTGGTTTGCATTGGTGGGCTCCACTCTGCATGTCTGCTTCGAGGACAGTGAAGGGGACGAAGCTATCCACCTGAAGAAGCTGCAGGAGCTCTGTGAGTACCATGGGGGGCAGTAAATAGACCTTTAGCATTATGTTAAAGACAGACCTGATTTCGGCATCCCCTAAGTGAGACTGGCAATCTTCTCCCTAAGATATGTTGCATCATAATTCAAAGAGGGCATCTTTCAGGGTTGGAACACTGATGGGCTGTGACAACTTTGACATCCATCAGGCACCAATCACATTAGCTAGGATTCATATCAGGTGATTGATTTGGCCATGGTAACACTGAGATTCCTCCACCCTGTTTTCACTGGGTGACTGAACGTACGCTGTGTGCAGGTGCAGCGTCATAGATATAAACATACATTGTTCTCCAGTGGCAAGTGCTGGTATTGAAACACAGGAAGGAGCCCTGTAGTCAACTGTAATGTGATGAATTCATCTGAAACTGTGGTGGTAATAACATGGGTACCAACAAGACTGGATTATTAGGTAGAAGCTTGATTGTTGCAGCTGTTTTCAATCTCAAAATCTTTTTTAGTGGCAGGAACAAAAGCTTTCTCCCTACTTTTGTTTACCACTTCCATTATTTGAGCATACTGATTTTACCACTTCAATATTTGAGGAAACAACCACTCCTGTGTTCTATAAATAGATAAGGTATTTCTTCAAGCTATGTCATTGCTCACAAAGTAAAACAGGAATTTAAGTGTTTGCTTAATAATGCTTTCACGATATACAATAACTGCAGATATTAAGTTCTTAAATATGAAAAAAAACAAAAAACAAACAACAAACAAATTAAAAGATACATTAGTGCTGTGAAGATTGCAATTATGCAGTTCATGTACCAGTAAATATAGAAAGCTAGTTATGATTTTGTACCTGCTTTTGCCAAGAGGTTCTAAAGAATAGAGTAGATCTTGGAAAGGGAAAAATGATATAACCTAAAGTACACTGATCTGAGTCATAGGACCCCTTGGCCTCCATTGTAACTAAGACTTGTGTGTAATTGTTTCCATAGCGATACAGCAAGAAAATGAAGTGCTGGTTTTGGTGGAGAGAAGGAGGTGAGTTTTTTTTAAAAAATATTTTAATTTATTTTTTTCTTCAGTTTTTTATTTTTATTTTGCCCTATGTCTAAAAAACCATGTATGTGGTCTGTCAACTTAAAGGTCTGGGTGTAACTGAGAAAAGCAGTGGTTTTGTCAAGGTTTATTTTATTTATTTACAAATTCCACTCAGTAGGATAATCACATCCAGATTGTTATAGAGGAGGACATGCTGTATTTGAATCAAAGTTTGACCCCTAGAGTATTACATAACCACTTACTTACTTAACTGGTCACAGGACTCACCCATTCCCACTTATTTTAGGATGGAGGAGCCTGTACCTTCTCTAAAAAATAGATGAAATTATACAATGAGATTTCTGTGTCTGCAATTTTCTACCCCAACAATGTTATATACAGGATTGACTGTGTAGTACGTGTAAATTCTAATTATAAGGGTTCATAAGCGTCCTGAATATTGTTAAAAATATATAGTGTCTCAACCTCTAAGACAAATCGACAACTAGGGAGTGACAAGCACGTGCTTCAAACAGACACATCTCTCTCTGTTCTCTAGGACCCTGTATATCCAAGGGGAACGGAAGCTAGATTTCCAGGGCTGGTCCAGCTCCATACAGAGGGCAGCCGGGAGCTCGGGACATACACTTTGCGAGCAACAGCTAACAGAGGCTGACATCCCCGTGATAGTGGACAGGTCAATCGACTACATCACGCAGTGTGGTGAGCAAGGAGTGAAAAAACAAAAAAAACCAAAAACAAACAAAGTCTGATACTGCCTACTGTATGTGTTAACCTTGAAATATAATCGTATAACATTGTCTTTATGGTCTCCAGTTGTAGTTTTGAATTTTCCAAATAAATAATCTGACGGTATTAATAAAAAAATAAACCCACCTATATTCCAATTTAAAAAAAAAAATTCTGAACAGGTATTTTCCTCCATGTAGGATCTGCTAAGAAATAAATAATAAGGATCCCTATATTCAGTTTCAATGATTAATTCTACAGAGTTCTCCCTGACCCCTGTGTTTGTCGCCCCCTGCAGGCCTAACCTCGGAGGGGATCTACCGGAAGAGTGGAGTGAACTCCAAGATTGCGGCGCTGCTGGAGAGTTTCCGCCGGAATGCGCGGAACGTGCGTCTGAAGGAGGGCGAGCACCAGGTGGATGACGTCTCCAACGTCCTCAAGAGGTTCTTCCGAGACACAGAGGAGGGCATGTTCACCAGCGAGGCTGCAAACGATTGGCTCAGCACGACAGGTAGTGAGGACCTTCCTCTCTTTAGCAATGACACGTGACACAGAGGGATTCACTACAAAGAAGTAAACTGCACACACGTTTTGGCTTGTTTCTCACTGTGTACTTCACTTTGGTTTTATCAGGTTTGGAGGGATATCACTTTCAGACTCTGGTCTCTGGAAGATCTAGAAACTAAACTGAGATATTCGTTACTATTACACTTCATATGAATTTTGCAAAAGCAGTTCAGTCTCCATGACATCCACCTTTTGGCTTCCATATCTTTTCTTTTTGAGACCTGTTGGTTTCCATCTTAGTGAAGCATTGAGTACATTAAGTGTCACATGATCTGTTTCCTCTTCCTGTCCCTGGCAGCTATGGCAGACGATTGCCAGCGGGTCCTTCATTATCAGGCACTGCTCAACAACCTGCCAAGAGTCAACAAGGCCACTCTGAGAGCCCTTGTCAATCACCTCTACTGGTAAGGAACCTCTACTTCACTTTCTACACCACCTTTCTGCCTCCCCCCCATGTCCTAACACCTGGAATAATTACTGTGCCCACAGTAGACTCAAATTTGAGGTTAGTACTAGAAGATCACGTAAGCTCCAGCAGGTCTATGCAAATGGATTCTGATGGGAAAGTGTATCACTTGTGTACTAACGGCCAGGCTACAGGGACAGACTGTAGGAGATCTTGTTGGATCCTGTGGAGGAGAAATAGTAAAAGGAAAATAGGTCTAAATTAATAGAAAACTAAAAAGGCAATGATGTTGGTTTGTTTCTCGTGTTTTACCCCTCGGCAGTGTCCAGTGCTTTTCAGACATAAACCAGATGAACCTCCACAACCTGGCCATCGTATTCGGTCCCACACTCTTCCAGACAGACGGCAAGGACTACAATGCAGGGAGAGTCGTCGAGGACCTCATCAGCCACTATGTGGCCATTTTTAATGTGAGTTTTACAGGTACATTTTTGATTCCCTTAAAAGAATGCAACAGTCAGTTGTAACTTAAATAGCATATTTTTCGATCACCCTTCGTCTATCCGAATACTAACTGTCATTTTCCAAACGGTTTTTAGCTTAATGAAACTGTATCTTGTGACCAAATCAGGATTTTAAAAAGTTAATCTTGTATGTCTTGACTGATGCAACAAAGGCTGCACAAGTAACCATCCTCAGCATCAGCATACATGTCAAACAGTAGTTTAAATATACCATATTCCTTCGAATTTGATGCACTTTTTAAACCAATTTTTTCTTCAAAAAAAAATGGCCTACATCTTAAAAGCAACAAAAAATGTGAATACCCATGTAAGTACACAAACAGCAGCGTGACTGACTGCCATGAAAAGACTAACAAAGATGTCCCTGCCTGATCTCGAATCATCCTGACATACAGGTAGCCATTTTCAGAGAAGCATCATTAGCTTTCTGAGGAATTCAAAGAGAAGCTTTTACAATTTCAGTGTTTCGTTATTAGGCTCAGTTCCTACAAACGGTACAAGCTCGGACAGATCGGAAATGCTCATCAGAGCCCGTATGTTTCAACATGCCAAGCAAAGCCGCAGTTCACAAAAAGGGAGAAAAACAGGTGTGAGTAATGACGACTGGAAACGAGAAGCAGCACATAACTGTAATGCTCTGTGTGACAGAAGACGGCGGTAAACTGCTTCCGTATGCGTAATTTAAGGTTGTATCTTTGTAAACGCATCTTTATTTGATGATTTTTTTTTTCCACAAATTGAGGGTGGTAAATTTGGCCGTCTTAAATTTGAAGGAATACGGTATCTCATTATAAGTGCTTCTCTGTCTGTCCTATTTTAAATCAAACTGTATGTATCAGAAATGAAAGGTATGTTAATGGTGAATTGTCATATGGCTCAGTAACATTTCTGCTTGCCAGATGGATGTGTGTGAATTTATCAAAGTGCGGCACCTTGTGTGCATGTTGGGATTTGTAGTCTTCCTGCCTCTATGTTAAAACTACAACTCATGCTTCTCCCCACAGGTCAATGAGCAACAGCTCAAGAAACAATTGGATGAAATCTCAGCCATCATCAAATTACGGGACCTCAACTCCAGCAGTAAAGTGCCTGTAAGTGTTGTGGGCCAGGGGTCAATAACTGGATGACCCAAGAACCACAATGGTCCAAGACTAAGTGCTGTACTTGTTGATGTTGTTGTTAAGATGTGTAGCTAATAACAAATCAAATTATCATACAAGTAAGGAGCAGCATGTAGTTGCACATTAACTCTAGCACGCAAAAGATTGTCTTTGGAATAGAGCAACTGTTAGCAAATGGGCCGTTAGATGGCACAGAGCTTGTTAAGGTGCTGTGACTTTCGGGGGGTTGGGTGTGTTGGATTGGATTGATGCGAGTTGCCTGATTTTAAGAAATTTAGGCCCACCTTTTTGCTCGCGTTCCACATTTCTTAACACATGCTGGATGTGTATGAGTGATGCTGTTTGCACTGTTTGTCTTTTTTGGGCTTGTACTGTAGAGGTTTAACTGAGTCTCTGTCCATATAGGAGTCTGTAAACTGAAGATGTGTTTATGTTACCTCCTATTCATAATGTTTTGAACAAGTTCTGAATTTAAGATTAAAAATAGATCTTGCATGGCTGATAACACCACTTAGGAAAACCACACAATAGCCTCAGAATGGTGAGCACACACTGAAGAGGTATATGTCAATGTAAAATCAACATTGAAACCACTAGCTAGATGACGCAAACAAAGTGGACAAAAGAGCAACTAAGACAGTGGTTACACGATAGCTACTGATGAAAATCTTCAGAAGAACATTTCTTTTATTTTGAGGGTGAGCTCTGTGTTTTAAACAGGTACTATTAGAGGCAAGAACCAAATAAAAGTAAAATCAGGACAACTAATCCAAAGGAAAGGGAATTTTGTTAATTTTAAAAGTAGAAGCTGGGTCATTTTAATGAAAAGTGGCTAATGCAGTAGTGTTTAGCACCATTTAAAGATGTAATAATAACCAAGGGTTTAAAAACATTTTACCATATTCTCTGGTGACCCTTGTTAGTTTACTGTTGATCATTTTGTTTTCTAGGCTTGATTTTCACTTGAATCTCAATGAAGCCCATTTATTCAGGAAGTGAACTTTTAAAATTGTTGTGGCTGGACCAATGGGCGTTTATCTGAGTCGGTGTATGGATTCAAATATGTATATATTGTTTTTTGATTTGACGAAGGCTCTAATCAAAACATTTGTCTAATTTAGTTATATTTTTGAATGAGTATTTTGAATTTCTGTATGGCTTTCTTTTTCTGTTTTCAGCCTGCTGGTGATTTCATATGCACAGTTTACCTTGAAGAAAAAAAGGAGACAGCTGAGCAGCACATAAAGGTGAGATGGTGGTTGTTACTAATAAAGGGAGTGCATTTTAGTAGCGTCACTCTTGTCAGTTTTCATCTCCTGTGTTGCTCTCTTCCCCCTTTCTAGATTCCAGCCACCATGACGGCAGCAGAACTAGCTTTTGAGATCCTTGACCGCAGGAAAATCACTGTCCGAGAGAAGGATTACTGGTGCTGCTTCGAGGTGAACGAGAAGGAGGAGACAGGTGGGTCCGCTGCCACCGTTGAGTTCATTCTTGAGGCTCAATGTCTTCTTCGTGAGCTTTGTGCCTCCCTTTTTTGATTGCAATGGAAGTTAATATTGAAAGATTTAATGTTTGTGCACCATGTGTGATTTCATACAAATATAATACAGTGAAAAAAAAAAAAACTTCACGAAACTCAAACTGTAAAACATTCTAGTAAATCATCCAAACTACCAATAGTTATCCAAGTCGGTTGTCTTTCAGTTGGGATAAGCAATAAGCAATAAGGTGTTTTTATGTACCTATGCAGATGTCAATAGGTACCTGCATAACTGCATGTCTCCATTGCTTACAGAGCGTTCCCTGCACTACCAGGAGAAGGTGTTGCCCATTCTGCACTCTCTGGGCACTGAAAGCTACCTAGTGGTGAAGAAACATTTCTCTATGGAAGCCATGCTCATCTACCTAGGTATGTGCCAATGTATGCATTATAGCATTTTTTTTATTTTATTGTGTTGTTGTTGTTGCCTGGTACCACCAGTTGGTAATTGAACGCACTTTTGATGCAAAATGTTTTGTTTTAGATAAGTTTTTGTGTTCTTTGTACTTTTATATGACATCTCTCCCTACTGTATCCCCTTACCATTCTGGTGTGAAATGGACCATACATTGACAGTGAAAATGTAATTACAAAGTAGTGCCTACTGATAGTTCGATACTGGCTGGTTTTTCTGTTTTGTAATGGGGGGGGCAGGATGGGACACCATCAAGATTAATATATAGCCTTTATTTGAAGACTGTTTCAAATGTAAAAGTATTAACTGAGTGAATATACTCACTTTAGGTGCACATATTGGAAATTCCAGGCCACAGGAGTGATCATTTTGGGAGAGTATTTCCTTGGCTCGCTCACTCGCTCACTCGTTCACTCACTCACTCACTCACTCACTCACTCACTCACTCACTCACTCACTGTATGAGACAGTGGACGTTAGTTACAAGATTGAATAGAACCCAGACCCCTTTACCAGAAATGAAATGCTGGAACTACCAAGAATAGCATTTGGGGGGGGAAGTCCATATATAAAACATGTTCTTTCTTTTTCTTAATAGCAAGCAAAGTGGATGACTCAAAGCATGGCATGATAAAGTTCCGTGAGGACAGACATTTGCTTGGCCTTGGCTTGAGTGCTTTCCATGATCGGTACTTCATATTGAACAGAACATCACTACGACTCTATAAGGAAGTGCGGGTAAGCAGCAGGCCACTAGAGGGAGATGCACTGTATGTTTGCCAAGAATCATGCATGCATTCCATATCTGGATACTGCTAGTTAAAAGACATAGAGGGCACTTGATGTTTCTGAGAATATTTCAACAGTGAGTGAAGCCTGGAACTAGAACATACAACTGCCATATTGGCCATAAATGAACTGTGAATGTTAAAAACACAAAACAAAACAAACTACTTAGTCTTGTTGTTCCTCACAAGGTTAATTTGAAGAACTTTAAGGTTTATTTATTTATTTTTTTTTTACCTTCCTTTCACAAAAAAATGGTGCAGCTGGGGGGGTGGGGGGTTTAAACAGGCTCCCACTGGGACTGAACCAATTTGCTAAGCAGGCCGCAGGTGGGAACCAGTGAACTGGAGCACTCCACTTGAATAATTACTCAGAACTGTTGCATTCTCATATTTATCCCACTAGTAATTAATGTCTATTTTTAAAAAGTTGTTACACCACACAAAGTGTAGCTGCTGTGCAACCTATCCATTTAACAACCATTCCTGAGGGTAGAGTGTCACAAATCTAGCAATACAAAGTATGATCATCCAACACCATTGGAACAAATCAAAACATCTGGGATACAGTTTCATATACGATGCAGTATTTTTGAATATCCCATTCTTCGATCGGTGCGTAATATTACTTTAACCCTAATACTGGTTTAAATTGCATCAAGACTATTTTGCTTTGTACCGTCAACAATTGTGGGGATACTGGACCCAATTCATCAATATCAGTCCCAAAATGTCTTAAGGGACGCTTTACGCCAGTTTATCGAATGTGTGTGATACATCAAACACTTCATTTCTTTTTCCTACTGCGGTATCATGTCTTTTAGGAAGAAAAACCAAAGGTTTTCTAGTTTTTTTACATAATTAACTCTGCCAATTGGCAGTTCAAAGTGATTCATCATTATTTTAGTAACGATTTAAGGGAATTGTTCTTTGTCAGATTTTAACATGAGGTTTGATCTAACCTAAATCTTGCTGGGAGGATTTGCTCCATTGTGACACCAGGGATCAGCCCATCTATAGTGGTAGCCACGGGTATTGCAGGTCCTTTCATTTTGAAATGCTGAAGTATAATGTTGTCATATCAATATGCTATTATTGAATGACTTATTTATTTTAAAGGTATGTCAATAAATAAATCAAAGTCCAACGATAATTTAGCTTTAGCTGCTCAAAAAAAAGATACACACAGTAGTCTAAGCATTTGCTACAGTTTATTATGCAACAGTAAATCTCAACGTAAATATATTGTGGCAAAGTGGCGGGCGGTCAAGGATGGTCAGTGGCAGGAACAGCGGACTCCGAGGAACTGCAGTTCAGCTCATTGCCGCACTTTTATTATTTACAAAAACAAACAAAACATGGGAACAAAACAAAAGTTTCATGCAAGACACTTCTAAATACACAGAGCACCCAAGCACAGCTATCCCTGCGCATTAAACTAACCCTTCTCTGTGTTCTGTACGGCCTGTACAGGCCTTCACTGAACTTCCTTTCCTTTCTTAGCACACTCATCTATATACACGCACACGCACACACACATCCATGTGCACAGCCTCTGCTCTGCCACAATATGTATACACATTTAAATGTATTATGTATATTAATTCTATAATTTAAAATTAGGCAATTTAAACATAAACTTTCACTAGAGGCGCAACGCACTTCACCTAAACAGACGTTTGGTTGCTTGTTCATATTTTATAAGCTGTCATTTAAAATACCCAATCCTCTTGGCTCCAAGACCTGTTTACCTTTTTTTTTCTTTTTGGTTCTTCTGAGAAAATGTCATTCAAATACATCCCCAAAAGAAAACGCCTTAATTGATTAATGAGAAAGGGCATTCCAAATCTCCGTTTTTGAAAAAGAAAAGTCATGAATCATTACGACCTTAATAATAAATCGAACTCATAACGACACATTGATGAATAGAGCTCACTGTGCTATTAAGCTGTGTCTTGGTCTAGCAAATGAACATCTGATTGCCTGCTGGTGATCGAATACGTTTCTACTGAACTATACGTAGTTGGAGGGTTGTTTTAAAGTGGTGCAGTTCCTCATATGTGGAAAAAAATATTCAACCCTGTTTACTACTGAGACTTAAAAGCATGGCTGTTCACATCCAACCATTTTACACACAGAGTCTTCAAAAACTGCAAAGGGCAGAGCAGCAGTGCGTAAGTAGAGATTTGCTTCAGGTGGTGGTTACAGTTTATGTGCTGGGGCTTTCTGGTGGTGATGGTACAGGGTCATTAGAACTCACATGCAGCTGTTAGCAGTGATTTTCATTACTACCGTATTCCTTTGAATTTGACACACTTTTTAAAACATTTTTTCTTCTCAAAAGTAGCCTGCGTCTTGAATTTGATTACAGTATAGTGATGCATGTGTTAAAATTGGCAACAAAAGACTGTCCGAGTACACAAACAACAACATAACTGACTGCTGAGAAAAGACAAATAAAGACGTCACTGCCCGAATACACAAGCAGCAACGTGACTTACTGCAGAGAAAAGAAGTGCCATTAACTTCCTGAAGAATTCAAAGAGAAGCTTTTACAATTTTAGCATTTTGTTATTAGGCTCAGTTCTAACAAACCGTACCAGCTTGGACAAATCGGAAATGCTAATCAGACATGCCAAGCAGAACCACAGTTCACAAACTGGGAGAAAAACAGGTGTGAGTAATCATGACTGGAAATGAGAAGCAGCACATAACTGTAATGCTCTGTGTGACAGCAGATGGCCGCACACTGCCTTCATATGCGTAATTGAGGTTGTATATTTGTAAATGCATATTTATTTGATGTTTTATTTTTTCCTCAAATTTAGGGTGGGAAATTTGGGCTTCATCTTAAATTCGAGGGCGTCTTAAATTTGAAGGAATATGGTATTATTATTGATTATGCAAGGTATGCAGAACAGATGGCAAGGACTGCTTTCAATTTATGCAAAAAAAACCCTGAAGCAAATGACCGGCTTCTAACCTAGCAAACCAAATCCACCTGAGCAAGTAAATACATGTGCACGCCTCTTGTGATGTAGAGCAGTTTCTGAACTAAACATTGTGAAATGCCACCATCCAGGGCTGCTCCAGGAATTATCCAGCTTAGTCTTGTAACAATACTAAAATTAGCTGGATAGTTCCTAGAATAACCCGTTTGCAAAGTAACCAGTTTATATACAACTGATATAGTACGCCTATATACAGTACAAATAGTTTTGTGGGATGAACATCTTATCAAAAAAAATAATAAGCAATACATAATGATGCAGTAGTTGTAGAAACAGAAAACAACAGACGAGACATAATCCAGCAGTCTGTTTATCTCATGTAAATGTCCTCTCTAGATTCTGTGGTTTTGCTGTGTTACCTGGTGGTGTCAGTCTATCTCTTTTAACTCTGCATGTCTGTAAGAGATCAAGGACAAATAACTCCCCTGCTAGTGCAGTCTTCAGAAAATAACTGACCATTTAACCTGTCCCAGTCTTGGGTATGCCTTGTATATCATTTTTTGTATGACTTATTCCCGTATAAAGCACTGAATATACACTCATTTTTCTAATATAACTCTGCAGTTGTGCATGCCTGGGCATCCTTTTGGTTACATCCCTTGAATGATGCACACTTGTACACTATCCTGTCAGAGAGACCTTAGAATACTGTTACCCGAGAAGGCTGTTCACATGGTATAGGACACACAATTGGTATAGAACACATATCATTTTGTTTAAATGATGCACTAGTTACCTAGAGCTAAAATAGTTAAAAAAAAAAAAAAAAAAAAATAATAAAAAATATAACCATGCTATAACTGTATTTGTTATTAGATTTGCAAAGGTTAAAAAAAAGATTCTAAATAAGAACAGCCAAGGTTAACACATTCCGTCTCCTAGCAACTGGCATTCCTACTGGAATGAAACACTATAGTGAGAGAAAAGGGCTTAATATACTGGATTGGTGATATAAAAAGCAGTGTGGATTGTGTCTAGAACAAGGGGAGTTATGAACAAATGTTCACCGCTGGTGTTCATTTGTGTGTTTTCTGAAATTGTCGATTAGGTCTGTGGGTCTGAGTCTGCACTATGCTTTGAACGCACATGCAAACGTTTTTTTAAATGTCTTTGCTTCTCTTTCCCAATAGAGTCACAGACCAGAGAAAGAGTGGCCCGTCAAATCTCTCAAGATATACCAGGGAATCAAAAAGAAACTGCGACCACCAACCTGGTGAGGATTTTATAAACTCTTGAAACACTTTTATATATAAAGGTATATGTGATGGTGAGCCCATGGCCTGCATGTTCACTTTTATTATTTATTTCTTAGCAAGACGCCCTTGTCCGTACCCTAGTCCCGTAACCGATTATATCAATTCCCTGTCTTTATAATATTATACTATCTTGCCACTAGATGGCAACATAATGCAGGGGACAACAAGTGTCTTCCTTGCTACTTTTGTATATTGCTATTTGTAACACTGGTGACCTATTAGACCGCATTTTGTTAGAGGTATTTCTGGAAGAATGTACCGTGTCTTACATATCTGACAGCAAATTATAGTATCCAATAAGTGGTTAGTTTAATGTTGTTGTGCTTATGTAGAGTATGTTGTACTTGCTTTTAAGTGGCCATTGTTGTTAAAATAAATCCTATTAATAGAAACCTTTTTTGTTTTTTTATAGTTGGGGTCTTACAGTTGTATATGCAAATGAGAAACACGAAAAACAGCAATGGTAAGATTTACATGAACTATCATTGGTACCACAAAGTGCTGGACAGAGGAGAATGGAGCATTGTGCTCAGTATCCCTTCCGGAATGGTCTGGATGACATCCCTTTATATAAAAAGTTACATTTATACAAGTGTATCTGTTTGTTACTGTATTGACACAGCTTTATATGTAACCTGGAAGCTTCAAAGGATAAAACCTGGTCCTATTTACAGCTACAGATTAAATATAGCTGTTCTTTAAGGGGTTAAGGTGTAGGGTTGCAACAATGACAATTTGTGGATGTGGAGTTTCAATACTATTAAGGTTCATGGTGTTAGTGCTGGATAATAGACTGTATAGGCATCATTTTTCTGTGCGAAATATAATTTACAGACCTGCCCTCCAATGACTTTGGGTCCTATAAAATGCTGCAAAAGGTATTCACACCTTTAAAGGTCACAGAGCAATAATAGACCTGATATTCACACACGGAATGACAGGCCCTGTTCTGATCTAGTTATAGTTCCACACAATGTGTAGTGCCTCAGATGATTTTAACAGAATAAGGTCACAGCAATATGAAGTGACAAGGGTTCGTTCGCACACTTAGCAGTGCATGCATGTAAATGAGTGGGCTCTGTGCCCTAGAGGCCCATCCAGCACTGCTCTCCAGACCTCAGAGGTGGTAGCAATCCAGGCGCGCAGCCGGCTTGTCACAGTCGATACAGCAGAGGCCCTTTGCCTACAGGAGAGGCCCTTGCTTCTTGATGTAAGGTGCTTGGACAGTGCCCGTGAGGAACGGTGTGTGTGTGTGTGTGTGTGTATATATATATATATATATATGTATATATATATATATATATATATATATATATATATATATATATATATATATATATATATATATATAATATTTGCATGTATTTTGCAAAGTAGCTTAAACTGAGGTTTACTGCCTGAGGTACAAGTGTGCCTGCTGTACACCCCAGCAATTTTTTAAACTGAAGCATCCTGACATACGACAAATGAATCGCTCCAGTGTGTGCTCCATTTACACAATTTGAAGGGTTTCTAATCTGCACAATACACTGGTGGATTTAATCAGGCATTGACCATGTGGTTTAATTCATATATAGATGCTGTCAGCTTTCATCCATACCATCTCAGACTGGGCTTTATGTGACGGTAATCTGAAAAGTCCCATCCTGTCACTCACATGTTGCATTTACTTGTTTCTTTCTCTCTGATGTAGATAGACGTTTTCAACTTTTAAAATGTACAGCACTCCTGATGTATATTAAGGAGTTTAAAATAATCTTAAATGGACGTTATTTTACTCATAACTCAAAGGGCCATATCTCTCCATATCAAAAGGGCCCTACCCTGATACTAACCACACCCATTTCACCTGCCTGCAGGTACCTGTGCTGTGACACCCAGACAGAGATGAGGGAGTGGCTTTCCACCTTTCTAAGTATACAGGTGAGTTATTTAGGACAGGGTGAGAGCTCCCCAGCTAAGAGTAATAACTATATAACACTGGCAGTGGAAATAACCTTCACAGAGGGAAAGTCTACTTGTCTAAAGCAGCCGAGGGAAGCTTTGTTGATGCAGGAATTATTTTGTTTGTATGTTTGTTTTTATTAATTCACGATTCTACCATGAAAGTCAAGCCTTCAGGTGGTGCTGTTATACTGTTAACCATATATTTGTTCAAATCTCATATATTATCATGAACCTACCATTATTGCTGATTGCTTAATACTAACCTTGGACCACTAAAAGCATAGAATAAAAATATTTAAACGATAGAAGTAAACATTCTGTGTAAGAACAGTTATAACAAAAAGCCAATCCTTAAGACTGCAGAAACAATACTTTTGGATACATTTTAAATGTGGTTATTAGATTGATTGATTGATTCCAGCATAATGAATATTTTTGGGGACGTTTTGTATCTCTTTAACCTCTTGTGTTTGATCTCTCCATACTCCTCTTGGCTGTCTGCAGCACGACGGGAATGTGTGGCCCTCAGACTCGATGAAGGTGTGTGCGTCCCGGGTTCCTCTGGACGCCAGGTTGGGTAACATCTCTCTGATCCCGTTGAGGGGCAGTGAGAATGAGATGAGAAACAGCGTGGCTGCTTTTGCTACTGATCCGCTTGCTGTGAGTCCAATCAATCAATCAATCCAATTAAAAAATGAGACGCCTCCTATAAATCCAGGAAGAGATTGGTGTTTTGATTGTTCAGGCATTTTAATAATGGTGTTCCTTTTTCATTACGACAAATCCTCTGTCTTTACCCTGGCTCCTTGCTCTAATTCTATTTAAGACTGCTCCATCTTTTAAGGCTCTTGGCTTGATAGGACTGCTATACAGCCATCCTAATTTGAACTCGTAAAACTACATGTAATTGTTTTGAGTAAATTTAGTCATAAAATCCAATCTTTCGTATCCAGCTACATCTTTTTACTTTCCAAATTTCAGTTCTGTTGTTTTGTTGTTGTTGTCCATCAGCGTATGTTTTAATTATATCTTTATATATTGTGATTGAACAACAAATCTGATCTATTTTTTGTCCAATCTCTCTATATGAAATATGTATAATTTAAAATGTACATGAAGAGCAAAAAAAATAAACCTGCATGCTTTCAAATGCATGTGCATTTAGGAAGATACAGTATATTGTGGAATTTTCAAATTCCTTTGTCTTTTAGAATCCTATGATTCCAGGTTTATCAAGATCCTTTTTTTATGTTACAAAACTACTAATAAGAAACTCCATGATGTCAGTTCAAGAAACCAAAAGTTGCCTACATTGTTTGTTGCTGGTTTTGTAACGGCAAATTGCACTTTGGTATGAAGACCTTGATAAACCTGTCCTTTTAAATCTCAAGATGAAATAAATAAAAAAGACCACTTTTTACATTTAGCTTTTTTTAATCAATGGCTGTATAGACTTCTGTGAAAAATCATGTCTGGTTATCATGTACAGCATATTTAAAATGATGTATAGCGTAGCTCAAAGTGAAGTTTAATATCATACAAAAGCTTCAGGATGTTAGTAGTTTCCAATGCAAGCATAAGGTTGTTGAAAATGCTATGCTTTTCACAGGAGTGCATGTACATGATATGCAGATTATATGTGGAAAAAGGGTGTTGTGTGAATCAGTCGAGGGCAGTACTTACTAATGTTGCCATACTGTAGATAGAAGACTACATTAAATTAATGGGTGCTGCTTTTAATGTGGTGAGCAGGTAGACAAATACAAGGTAATAGAATACCAGTTGAAAAGAAACACACACACAAACTAGTTTTTGCGGATATTATCTGAGGCTGCAGTGTAATGTAATGTCACACCAGGTTGTATGTACATTGTTTACTCATCCACTTGATTCTATTACCTTGTGCTATACCCCCTACCCCGTGTGTGTGTGTGTATAGGAATTCATTCGGGGCATTGTGTGCAAAGTGTATGAAAAGAAAATGTTTATAAACTAGACTCTAAAGTTACCCCATGTTGTGCAATTACCTTCTGTTTTGTTTTTTCAGCTCTTTGGGAAAGTCTGAGAGAGTGGCATAATTTCAGGTAATAGAGTTAGCATGATATGATAGTAGTGCTGTTAGTCCTGGAAGAAAGTCATCTTAACCCAGTCCTTTTTTATTTTGGTATGGGTTTACAACACACTTCTAAGCGTAGCACCAGTGCGTGTCATTTTATGGTAACTAAGGAGGGGCTATGCTAATATTTTGGATGTCACGCATTATAAGAACCGTACTACGAATTAAACGTGCATCCAGTTAAAAAGTGACAACAACTTTGTAAGATTATAGAAACGTTACAATTGTACTTGCCTAATCGTGGCCATCCTGGTTTACAGCAGATGACTGGAGTGTGTTTTGTTTTTATCTCAGAGGAGGTTAAGTGTAATTTATTTAAATGTCTCCCTTAAGATTCCTTCATAGCACAAAAGAGATTTGTTAATGTGCTGTGCTTAAGTTGTGCCAATAGGCGACTGCTACAACTAATTCCATTGAATTTTTACTTTGGTTTATAACCATTGTTTTATCTATATAACTGCAGATGCTGCAATAGCTCAGGATGTTGTGCCCCCCCCCCCCCAGCATGAGGCTTTTTGGATTGATTCTTGATAATTGCCTATAGCTCTAGGTCTTATTAAAAATATATCTTTCTGATGCTTTTGAACACAGCAGCAATATGGACAGGCAGGAGAAAGAATCATGAAGAAAGATGCCTGGAACTGAGCAGAACTGGAACCTGAAACAATTTTGCACAAGAACCTAAAAGATGTCAAGACAGTTTGTCGTTTTGACTACTGGAAAAGTAAAAATGGATGCAACTTGAAACAGATCTTGTACACTTGCGATCCTGGGGACTAACCAAACCCAGAAGCTGTAAAGGCCTCTTTCTTCACTGCTGTTGCCACATTTAGGTCCTTCAAGTAATGGAAATTGCTGCTTTGTATAGTTCAGCAGCTCTAAGCCCTTGTACATCATAGACTTCGAAAACTAGAAGTTGACCCATCTCTCCTTCTATCAACATCTGGAGCTCCCCGATGCTGGTAACGTCACTGGGCATCGCAGGCACAGAATAGTGCTTCCATGGTTATCATTTGTATAATTCTAATCTTAACCACAACTCTTGCTGTTTTTTGATGAACAATCAAACGAAACTCGGATCATGTTCAATAGAACACTTTCTGATGACTGGAACAAGTTGTCCCCTAGACAGTTTGTTTGGCCACAAACCCAACTTTTACACATTCTCTCCACTTAACCAGTGCTTGACTGAGATAGAACTGCATTCTGCTTTTTGATGGGTGGGTTTTATCTCACCCGTGGTATCAGTAGAACCAGACACATGCACTATCAAGCAAGGCTATGTTGAGGTGCTTGACTAAAATATCTTGATTTAGTGGTAAGCTTGTGATCATTCTATTTAGAATTAAAAAAATAAATAAATAAATCCAATTTTATGGTTATATTCATTATTATTACTTTTTTAGTTTTTTTTTTTTTTTTAAAGAACGAATATGCAAGATTTATGACCCATAAATATATAACCTGTATTCTTTTTTTCTCTCTGCTTTCAAAATGTAACACTTAATCTACCTGGAGTACACTAGAGGATTCGGTGGCTTTTATTTGTAACTTATGTCAAGTTTTTATCATGCATACATCCCTCATTTAATATCCTTTCTTATTCTTGAACTGCAGTTTATCAAGTTAAACTATGGGAAACTGTCATTTAACAAAAACATTCTCTATTTGTTCTGGGTTTTTACACAAAAAAATCTGTCATTTAAAAAAAAAAAAAAAAAAAAATGTATATGAGATTATTGTCAAGGTGGATCAAGATTACATCTGTAGATCCTGCTGGACTTCCATGTTTTTAATGTACGTCACCTAAATCTTCAAAGTGGTTTGGCTAAGAGATTGAACTGTACACTGACTTGACACTGGGATAGATCGACAGCAGTCTGCTTGCATTACCGCACAGCAGAAGCAGAAAGTTATTAAGGGCCGTTTGTGCCATTTGGCTTCAATTCTAAGGGTAGTAGCTTACTTTTAATTTGCATCAGTTTCATATATGCTGAAAAAATATTTTCTTTACAGGCCAGTTGCGATTTGAACTAGGGTTTTAATTTCTCTCTGTTCAAGTCCTCATCTCTAACCAATTTACTTGATCAGCTTGATATCTTGGTCGTAGAAAATCTCACCAGTTACTAAAAGACACGTGGCAGTAAATGTTGAGAGAACATGCACGAGGTGTCTTTGTAGACGTGTGCTTTGTTTGTTTAAGCTCCCCTACCTTGTAAGGAAAGCGCCACACTGATCAATAGGCTACTCAGCCTTCATATGAGAGTGATGCAGCCCCTGCCGATACTGAGAGCGTCCACGTAACACTACAGCCATGGCAGATGCTGGATGATTATGCTTCTCCTGCCCTTTTCTAGTTAATCATGCGAAAAGCTGTTCATTTCATAACCTACATAGAAGGCTATTTTTACACAATTAGGCTGATTTTCTATTTTTTGGCTTTACCTTGTGACATGCTATTTCTAGAAACACTGTAAGAGTGGCAAACAATGTAAGATATATCTGTACAGGCTACACAAACTCTTCAAGAAAGGCAGGTAAACTGTTAGGACAAACTACTGCAGAGCGTAGTCAGACTGCAGTTTGATTGATGGACAACCGTGGGTAAAATACAATTTTAATGATCTTAAACTGCAGTCACACAGAGTGCAATTAATGTAAATTATTAGCTGTATTAGTAATGTATTAATTAACTGCACTCCATGTTTTTCTCCCAATTTAATGTGCTGTACCAGTTATTGGAGTAAAACATGTAGTTGGTTTCTGTCTTTCCATGAATACCAATTGAAAGTCTAATATGTTTATTATTTTGTATAAAAGTAATATCTCTTTCTAAATTACACTGTATTTCCTGCAGAAGCTGTGTCAATGATTGTGAAAATTGTTATTATTATTGTTATAATTGTTTTTTGTTTTTTTTTACATTTAACTCAAGAGCCCGTATAGGATTAATGCCATTGAGGGGCAGTGCAAAGTCATTTGGTTGCCTCTTTCTAATTATTAAATAAATTGTAACAGTGTTGTCATTTACCATGTTGTGTTTTGTTTTAGATTTATTTAGGGTTATTTATTTTATTTTATTTTTTTATGCAGCGTGAGGCCTAACCCTTTGGATCAACAGAAAGAGTTTGCCAAGAAATCTTCATTATAGTCCTCGGTTCACAATGTGCTACTCTGGTCGGGGGTACTGTTCTTGAGGTTAAAAGAGACAAAGGCACCCCCACTGCCTTTTTTCTGTGCCTTGTCACTTGTCCCTTCAGTTGCACCCTACTAAAACCACGATATGGGTAATTAGAATCTGGGATTATCACTAGTCTGTGATCCGACATCTGACATGCAACAGTGCCCTCTCGCCAACAAAACCCTACCCGAATAGAGTGCTTGGGTTTAAAGATCCAGCATCATTGTTTACTCTTAATTGTGTTCTACATGCTTTCTTTTTCAATTATAAACAATTTTACTTTATCTGAAAAATGTTTTTGTGCTGTGTTCTGACATTCTCTTGTTTTCCTATTTCTGAGAGACCCGAGTAAATCCTGTGTGTATTTTTGGTGGGAAACTCTCAAGTCAAAATAATAGACACATCTATTGACTGTCATTAGGCTGCACCTGCTACTACCAGATTGGAATGAATGAAGACACTAATTCCGGGTATCCAGCCAAAACTATAAACATAACACAAAGATTCAGGATAGATGCGAGTTGCCCAACGCTGTTCGTAATGCTGAAAAGTACTGAAAGTTATTTCAAGGGATCCAGAAAGGGACAGTAATGTCCAAATACATCTTACAGATATTGTTATAACTTCTATGAATGTGATACTGGCTCTTTAATTAGGTCCACTGCAGCAGAAGGACATTTGGAAAGACTTGAACAATACAGTCCACACAAACTTGTTTCATGACAAGTAAATTCTCTACCATCATTCTTTCTAATTTTCATTAAAGACCTCGCGATAAATTCACATATGTACTGCACATAAATGTGACATATATTATATTGAATGAGAGGGTTTTTTTCTCTCTGTATATATATATATATATTTATCCTGACAGTGAAGCAGTGTGGCTGGGAGGCGCCGAGAGACTGAGACAGTGTGGTCCTTGGAAATAGCAATAGGGTTTTGCATACTGTGACATTTTTATACTGTGGTAAACTAGGGTAATAATTGACTGATAATGATAAGGTCTGACCTTTTTAATTGAACTACCTTCTTAATTGGAACAGTAATCTTCAGAAGGCATCTATCTAGCTAATAAAGCAGAAATTAATGTAACCTTTACGATGTAAGAAAAGCAATTACATTTCAAAAGGTTAAGTGACTTTAGCTTTGAGATGGACATGTAAAGTCTGAAGTAGAAAGCATGAATAATTTCTGTGTGGAGAATCAATCAAGTTTCAAATAAGTCGCTGCTTGTCACCCATTTGTCTGGAGTAATGTAATCCCAGTTATCCTACTGTACATGTATATTTCTATTCAGATGGATTTATATATATATATATATATATATATATATATATATATATATATATATATATATATATATATATATACAGATACACAAGTCGACGTGTATCTGTAGGCAGAACAGTATGATACAAAGTACTGAATCTTTGATTTTCATTATGGAAGATGTGTGCTTTTTTAACCATTCACAATTTTTTTTTTACCCACAGGAGTAATTGGTTGACATACATCAAAACATAACATTAACACAAAAACAGTGAAATGACGTCGGCTAAAAATCAGGTTTCTACATTTTAGGACACCGATATTCAGACCATCCTGTACTGGAGGATTGGATCAAAGTTCATTGCCGTTGAAAGAATATTGTAATACACGTATTCAAACAGGAATTCAAATCCACATCCTTACATAATTGTTGCCTGACAGATTTTTGTCCCCTACTTACAAATTTATGCTTTTAGCAAATCAACTAGACTGATTGAAATGTTCCCATTTGGTTTATATTAATAATTGCAGACAATTATTTTCTTTGATTTGTCAGATGCAAATGAAACATTAAAGCAATACTCTTCCTAATGAGTGGTAATTGCTAATGTTTTGAGGGGAGGTGTAGGGTATGTACAGTACATCTCTGGCAGCCTCTTTAGGTTATTCCTAAAATGTTATTTGAAAGACCTAAGATAATACCTAATGGATTAGGCAGGCCTGTGTAAAAAGGAATAATAATACATGATAATTTGTTTAATTACATTTACCATAAAGGAACCTTCTTTAATTGAACCTTGGGACGAGCACCATCATCACCATATATCAAGCTTAGGGAATGTTAGGTTTCTTCTGAACAAAAGGTAATTTGGTTTGTGTGTGTACAGAGAGAGAGAGAGAGAGAGAGGAAGGAGTCACTGGTCTCAGAGTTAATGTATCCTTTTGTGAACCTACAATAAAAGCTTTAATGCTCTGACAGTGGTCATTATACTTGTGCTAATGCTGTAAAAACGTTATGTAAAGTTTTTTCTTATTTTCAAGATTGTTCACATTGAACCATGGGAATTCGAATCTTAAATCTGGATGACTCGATACGAACAAACTATAACAGTGTGGAGTAGTGGTTAGGGCTCTGGACTCTTGACCGGAGGGTTGTGGGTTCAATCCCAGGTGGGGTACACTGCTGCTGTACCCTTGAGCAAGATACTTTACCTAGATTGCTCCAGTAAAACCCCAACTGTATAAATGGGTAATTATGTAAAAAAATAATATGATATAATTGTAAGTCGCCCTGGATAAAGGCGTCTGCTAAGAAATTATTATATAACAATGAACAGATATATCAATTTGATATATCCCTGCACCAGCAAGCATATAAATAGGATCCTATGAAAAACAACTGCAGAAAAAGTTGTAGATTGGTATGATTTAAACTACGATTTGAAATGTATAGTTGAAAATGTAACTGTGATCTCCAGAGCAAGTGGGAAAGACTGAGAGAGGGAACATGCCTAGCAGCAATAACTAATTGATTTTTATGAAGAGTTTTTACAGTCAGAGATGGAATGAAGAGACAGACCAGCCCTGTCAGGAATAGGTTTGATCACGAGCACTGTCAACACAGATTTGGATGAAGCTTGCCCACTGTGGCTGAAAGGGACATCTGCTTGTATACAATACTGGGGTAAGTAAGGATGTTGGTCTTGTTGTATTAATTTGTCTCACTTGGGTTCAGTCCTCTAACCTGCCCCATGGAAACCTTTGACTTTACTCACAATCCCCTTCTGTATAGTCTGTATACTAGTTATTTGCATGACTAACACAGACAGATAAATATGGGCCTTGATTGATGATGTATTGTTCAGTTACCACATACGTTTTCTGACCTTTTATTCTAAGAACAAAACAGAGCAACCAGTATTGCTCTGTCTTCGAAAAGGCAGTTATTGTCCATACAGTGACTCCAGAAGGTATTGCTGAATCATCTTTAGACACAGCTAGAAATCAGTATCTGTAATAAACAGTCATTATGGGTTTATGGTAACTTCTTTCAAGAGCCAAGCAAAGCAACCGTTCAAAATACTTCCAGGTTAGCATGGTTTCTTGTATTACTGTTTACGTTAAGGTACTGAAGGAATACGACTCTTCATTTTCATTCTTTTATCATGTCAACGAGCCCTTTGAGGCCTAAACCCTGAGCTGTCTCTCGAGCCTTGACCTTTGACCTGACGCCTCGACTGCATTGACCCAAGGTGGTGTCTGTGTTACTAAACCTCAAGCATCAGAATTGATTTTAAAGCTCTTGTTTGTAAAACAGTTTTCATTGCGGTGAAAAGATGTGATTTTGAATGTTAACTTTTTGCTGTGGCAAATACGTGTTAGTGGGCGTCCTCGGTTCACCTTACTGGATGCTGCCTATCTACTATAGATCCTGTTCTCAACGTGTAGCTGTAGCTGGCTCTCTCTCTCTCTCTCCCATGCAATAGTTTAAAGATTACTCTGTTTATAGATGTACATCTCCCAAAATTCAATTCAGAATTGAACAGGTCTTTTTTTTTCTCAATACAATTGCTTGTGTGGATTTTTTAAAATTTTTTAACTGAAGCATGAAATACAGGCCACAGTAAATGGTAGGCACATAACTTGTGTTGTAAGCTCAATTTGCCATTTGATGAGTCAAGTCAGCAGGGAGAAGCTGGATCTCTATGTTACTTCTGACCTAAGTAAGGTTTTGATAGTTTCAAATGTGTCATCATAACAACGAAGTCCCAAGTCCCATATGCAAGTCCATAACCCCTCAGCTCCACGCTAGTGCCATTGGAAGCCCACATTGTTACTTTTTCCTCTAGATCAATCCTCAGAGAATGAACAATTGAAGAAATACGTCAGTTTGGATAGAACTATGTGTTCCTTTAACCTCACCAAAGTGGCCATAAGCAATGCTCGAATGCATGACAAATGCAACTTCAAAAATCCAAAATCCCCGGATACCAACATATTTAGCTTGATGCTTGTAGATCTCATTAACATCTATCCAAACATATCTTTGGGTGATTTTTTTACAGCAATACTTACATTTTAGGACCCACATCCCCTACAGGGTAAATGGTTAGGCTGAAGTTCGAATAAAACACGTCAGTTACCCCTTGTCTGGCAAGGTCACAAGTCGAAGGGGACATTTAAAAAAAAAAAAAAAAGGCTATAATTTCTGAACTCAGCGTGTCTGAAAACCCCCAGGTGAATTTTTCTAGGAAAATCTGAGACGGACGGGGAACAGCACTGGTTGAGTTGGCATGGGATGACCTTTCTTTTATGTAAGTCAAGTTGTTATAATAGTAGAAAACACCAGTGGAGGCTTTGAGTAAATTGTTGATGCTCATAATGCATCAGAGTAGAAAAATGCAACATGTCTAAGACTTTTGCACAGCAGTGTATATATATTTTTATCCAGGGCAACTTAAAGTTATTACAAAATATCATAATAGAAAATATCACAGTACAGAAAATCACATTACAATGCCCATTGTGTTGCACCTTTACCTTTTATAAACCGATCACAGCCATAAACCCACGCAGCACCAATGCAAGTTTGTGGGAATGTTTGGCCGATCACGTCCACCATTTTACTTATTTCTTTACTTTTGAATGATTTGTTTTTAAAAAATATAATAATATTGTCGGTCTATGATTAGCGTCCCTATGGATAAATACAACTTTATTAAAAGCAGTATTCCCAGGGGTCAAAATCTATCAATAAATGGATGCCACCCGGAGGCAAAGAAACAATCCTTTTAGAACACAAACTGCATTTAGTTTTCAAGTTGACCTTTATAGCCATTAACATTCAACATACTGTACTGAACCATAGGGTAGGCATTTACAAAGACCCCCTTCCTACCCGTGATCCAGTAACCACTATAATGGCTTACACTATTTTGTAGTGTTCCCATGGCAACCTCTTCTGAGCCCGAAAGTCAGACTTCTTGAAACTGAAAAGCATTTTTCATTGATTTACATACTGACTTGAGAAACACTGAAAGCACATTGAATTAGGACAGATAATTGAAGAGTGTGGTAACACTTCAGTTTAATTGGACTGAATTTTGGATACTATCTGGCACATCAGGTTAATGGTACAAACTCAGTCAGTCTCTGATCAGTTGAATCAGTCTTCTTGTCCACACACAAAACCAACTCATAATATAGCACTGTAACACTTTAAAGTAATGGCTGCAAATTCCTAGTGAATTCTGACTGAATACCACAGGAATGACACCTATATATCTTCTGCACTTCCTCTGAGTTCTGAAGTAATTCATTTTGAACTCAGCCCTGTTAATTCATGTGGATTTATTTAGCTGTATTCATTCCATGGTCCTTTGTAACAAATGATGTTGATCACATGACTAAGGCATGCATTCATGCATGGATTAACACTTCTCACAATGCCCTGGTGTGCGAGTAAGAGGGTATGAATTAGTGAAGAATAAACAGTGAATTCATTAGGAATGGATGGAGAGGTCAGGGCTAAATTCAAAATGAATTACTTAAGAACTCAAAGGACGTAAGATAATCAGATGTTATTCCTGTGGTACTCAGCCGGAATTCATTATGAATTTGCGACCATTATTTTAAAGGGTTACTTATAGCACAATTAATAGGACACTGGTGGGCTGTCGGATTATGATTGAAGTTCTTATAAAGGGACTGGGGGCCGCCAGCACTATTTGAACCAGAAATAATGTTAAGCCTTAAAATAACATGGAGTAGGCACCACAGTACGATAAAAATCACATTACTGTATGTTTCCTTTTACACTCTTAGATACATAATACATAGGTGACAATAAAGCGAAGTGTTCATTGTGCATCAGAAGGAAGCCCTGGATTGTTGTAGCATCTCAGCTGTGAGTGTGTGGGCTACTGAGTGTGTTAATGAAGGAATTAAATAAATGCTTTTAAAAGACTTGGTTATATACCTTAAAGCTTTAAAAGTCATTATATATATATATATATATAATTTTCATTTAAAAAATGGGTTAACCTACACAAAAGTAGGCTTTCTCCAGTTTTAAACTAAGATTTTTACAAATTGGTAACCTCTGTATGTTGTGAGTAATGTGAAATGATTTTCGGCAGTTACAGTTCTATTAATAATTGATCAGCATTGTTAAGGGCTGTGAGTGTCCTATTCCATTGCATAATAGAATATTTTAATTATTTTTATATAATTAAGTACAGTATGTTCTAAAGAGTATTTGAGAGTGAGGCTGCAATGGATCTTGTATAGATTTTAAGACACGTGTGTGTGTGGGAGTGATCGATATCACTTTTTTTCTAATGTTTCTTCCCTAATCTGTGTATTTAGAGACCTACTGTAAAGGCATACAAAAAAGCAACTCTGATTGTGTTAAATCTGTATGTGTAAAACTGGAACAGAAGTTCACAGCTCAAGGATATCACAGATATAGATTAATTTGCCAATGTCTTCTTCACAGAGCCTCATTATGACAGAACAGCGGGGATGCGTGGTTCTTAAGGATGACTAAGGTACATTGCTAGCATTTCATGGAGAAGCTTGCATAATCCCTGCCCCATCTGTTTGCAATCGCAATGAGATTCAAACTCAGTTATTGTAAAGCGTTTAGGGGATTCAATGTTCAGAACTATGCAATTCATACCTGTACACAGTGATTAAGGCGTGCACTGTTATTAATACAACTGTTTGTTTTTATTCGTAATTAAAAAAGTTGTCTTGCCTACTAAATATATTACAAATACCAACTTCATGTATCGTTGGTACGATTGATTCATCTTCAGTAATTACACTTTAAATCATAGATTAACTTGGGATTTAACCCTCACATCAGGTGCTAAACATTGTTAATATGTAAAGACTGCCTCTTAAAATAAAGACACATTTAAATACAAGTCAAGTGTATTCATAAACTCACCAGAATTCACTTCAATGGTTTTATTATTCTCCTCAACAAGATCTAAACATTAAGAAGCAAGAATCCTGGGATTACTCCAGCATTGCGGTTTACAGTTGATGGGTCTATACCTTAATATATTTGAAATCAGATTAGCTTTTTTTCCATCAAGAAATAACTATAGAGGCCTCTTATCTTCTGCCACAGACCCTGAAGTGTTTGAGCGCATAAAGGAATTAAAATAGTTCCTAGAAATGATGCCTAAGTCATCTTTGCCAAATATAAAAGTTTGAACAAAAGGCTTTGAGCCCATTTAGTTTCAATATGGATTTTTTTAAAAAAACATTTGAAAACCTTTTTAATGGTAGCATTCATCATAGGGCTTTTAAATACTTAAAATACTACACTGTAAATCTGTAAGTATCCTCCAATGAATTAAAAAAAAAAATAGATTACATTTCAGTGAGGTCAGGCGACTGAAAGACAACATCTCTTTTTCAGCAAGGCCTTACTCTTCTAGCTGTTTGGAGCTTAGGTAGGACTGAGGCCCAATTTCCTGAGGTAACTGAACAAGTAGGCACTCTAACCCTAAGAATACTACAGTATTTCTGGGGTGTGAAGCATCAGTTATTCTGTCACACAAACTGCAAGCAATACGATCTACTACATCAAAAAGGGACATGGCAACTGTAAGGGCAAAATGAGGAGGGTATCTGTCAGTAAGAAATCGTTTTTGGTAACTGGAACATGGGGGCAGGGGGCACCTCTCAGCTTCAATAAATGCACACTATAAACCGCTAACACCCAGGTTTAACATTTTGACGGTTTGAGGTTTTCATATTTGAATTACTCTGCGTGTCTGAAAGTTATGCGGTTGTCTGTTTATGACTTTTCCTAAATACACGTATTAAATATCCTGACTGTGTTTCAAAGGCAGGATCGCAAAATAGCCATTTAAAATACATGTTTTTATTTTGAATATAACCTTCAATAGTCTATTTTTTTTAAAATTATATACAAGCCTGGACCTGACAGCCATCAATTCCTTCATTTTGTACAAGGAATGCACCGGGGAAAATATCAGTAGGAGAGATTTCATCTGGAAGCTAGCCACAGCGCTTCAGCAGAAACATTTCAATCAGAAAACTGCAAAGCACCTGGATTCAGTGCTGCACCGACTGACACATAGTTTCGTTTTAAATTAAAAAATGGTTTCATTTTTACAGTTTTGTATGTACATATACCTGTTTTCATTTTTTGAAGTAGTGCTTTATATGTGGTACGTTAGAAAATAAACCCTTTTATGTTTAATTGTTCATTTAAATACGCCGTTTCGGCTGTGCCGATGTTTGATATGATGTGCTTGAATAAAACTTCTGAGTCGTATCCGATATATTGTCTTTCATTTTAATATTGATGTTGAGTGTAACTGTCATAATGACTGCCAGCGGTGGTTTTAGGTATGAGTATAATCACAGCGGTTCTAGTGTTAAAGGAATAATAGGTATTTTAAACTTTTTCTTGAAAGAAGTTATGGACGCTCCCATAATGTTTGTGCCTGGTGTAAGTGATATTTATATTATATGTATGATATCTAATAGACATTATTTAATAGGGTGAAATATGGACTAGTGTAAGACAAATTTGAAAATAAAATATTATTCAAAATAAAAGACCAGGACACATTGGGACAGTTTTGAATTCAAGGTGATGGTCCTAGCAAGGGATTATTTTTTTCTTTCTGAACATGCCAAGACTCGCCTTCTTTTCATTCTTTACCCTGGCCTCGATAATCCTTTTATGGCCTAGGAGTGCAGAATAACTATTTATTGAAATCCTGCCACCATTTATGAAATTGTTTAGATAAATGTAATTCCATGTGCTTAAAAAAAGGGGGAAAAAGCCTAGTACCAGTTTTAATTAGGTAAAAAGTAGTAAAATGTACACACAAGCCAATTGAAACAAATGTCAGCATTAGATTGTGTCTTTTTCACAAAAATGTGCTGTTGTTATATTAAGTATAAAATACATGTTCAACTAGATACTTTTTTTTACCTTCACACTTGGGCAACATCCTGTTGAGCTTTTCCATGGCAACTCCACCCCTACATTGCCATAGCAACTGAAGAGGGCGGTAAAAAGGTGCATAGTAACCAAACCAGTTTTTAAAACCCCTTCATCTGTGTCTCATTGCCTGTTATCGGGACTTTATTATTGCAGTTCTAATTAACTGTTTTTCACATATGGGCCCTTTGTGTGCAAAGAGGCTTTTATCACCAATTATCATGTATCATAACTAGTGCTTATTAGCACTATAGGCCAGATTTATCTTTTAAGGTCTTCACTCCAATTTGTACAATTTATTGTGAAAGGAAAATGAAACAAATAAGCAACTCAGAAGGATAATAAAAGACACAGAAATGTCCCTTAGCTGTTTGTTACATGTACAGATTTTAACATTTGAATTTTCCTTTATGACAGACAGGCTCGACAGGCCCTGCTTAGCACTAATTGCTCTAATCTTGGAATGCCTTACCTAGGGTAACATACATTGGTAGTCCATAATTAGTGATAATTGGGGCAGCAGTGTGGAGTAGTGGTTAGGGCTCTGGACTCTTGACCAGAGGGTTGTGGTTTCAATCCCAGATGGGGGACACTGCTGCTGTACCCTTGAGCAAGGTACTTTACCTAGATTGCTCCAGTAAAAACCCAACTGTATAAATGGGTAATTGCATGTAAAAAAGAATGTGATATTTGTATAATGTGAAATAATGTGATATCTTGTAACAATTGTAAGTCGCCCTGGATAAGGGCGTCTGCTAAGAAATAAATAAATAATTGGAGTCTGTAAAACCAGCTCTGTATGTAGTGTAGCCAATCATTTTATGAATATAAAGTGCACCCTTATATATTAGACATAGGAGAGCATTTCTGCTTATCATATACACCCTTTGTATAATCTCTGCTTATTATATACACAAGGTACAAACAAGGTACACAATAACAACACACTCACACACAAGTGCCTGTTTGCAAGAATCGCCTGTACTTCAGCAAGCCTGGACATGAGCTGAACCAACACTGTCCTGCTGATAAATATTTGGTTGGAGCCGTTCTAAATTCATTATGAAAATGGGCAGGATCTGTCTAGATTTTTTTTTTAATTAAATAATTTCTCATTCATTTTATCTGACTGAAGCTGAAGCTGTGATGACCAGAGTTTTCCAACCTGATCTGTATCTTACTGTTTTTCTTTGTGTTCCTTAAGGATACTTTGCTACAGGAAATTGCCTCAGCTGTCAATTTCCTCTATTTTTTTATAACATGAATTAGACATCTCCCCAGGATACCCAAATACCCCAAATAAATTCGTTCAGCATTTGTTTTAAAGCTAAATAAATATTAGGCCTAATATGTGGTTATCTTTCCTAATGTATTTACTTTTTTTGCTGCGAGAGGAGCTGCAGCTTTCTCCGTGAGACGAGACACTTCAGCACCGCTCCGGCAGCCGAACTTGGGGCAAGCCCATTTCCTCTTCCGCTCTCCCGACCCGCTCTCCCCCTCGCACTTGGTTTGTTGTCTGTCGCTTCGAACTGAACTCCCAACCGCAATTAGCCGGACTATTGATAGTTTAAAATCTGCTAATTAAAATGATTCACGGGTGGGAATGTTATTTATTTATTTTTTTTAAACTATAGCGTTGATTACATGGTGCTTTATGCATGATTAATTCACGGAAAGTTACATTATAGAGAGGGAGTTATTTTATTTTGTATTTTAGTCAGATGTGTGTTGTGTTGTGTCCTGCTGCACCCCCCACCCCCTCCCCCGTTTATAACGCTCTTCGGTTATAACGCTCATAATGTGTGTCCCCCCGAGACCCGCGTTAGGAGAGGGAGCACTGTAGATTCACGTAGATTTTTATTTTCTTCTTTCAAGCAGTGGCATTGCTAGGACCCAATGTTCAAGTTCATAGAGCTAACAAAATAACAACAGGTAATCTTTCTGAATACATTATAACCATATTTTTCAGACATATTATGGGAAACTGTTGAAATGACCTATATGTTTCCTTTACAAGAACTGAAGCTTCACAGACTCGCGTTTTCAATGTTGTCTGTGTTCCGTCATGTGACCCTTGCGAGAAAGCAAATGTGTAGCATTGAAATAGCAAAACTTGCTACATGTAACACTGGGCAGAAGGCAGTGAAACCCAGGCAGCACAGCTTACCCCAAGGACAGAAATACAGTTCACCATAAAAGGATTGTAACCTCACACAATTCTATGGACTTTAAACTCAGGATTCTTCTTCTAAACTGGAATATGACACTAACTGGTATGATTCATATCTGATTTCTATATTAGCATCTCAATATGCAACACCAGTATACTGGCTCACTCATTAAGAGGTTCAGTAGCCCGTTTGCACCCATATATTGAGAGTTGAGAATCATTCATTCTTTTGCGGTGTTGACATCGTCTTCTACCAGCTATCACCGAAGAAATAAACAGAAGATGTCAACAAAAAATAACCAATAACCAATAACCAATAACCAATAAATGAGGAGCTCGGATTGACCAATATAGTCAAAGTGCTTATTAAGCTGTTTAGTATTAAAATCAGGTTTGACATTGGTTAGTTGTTAAGAGTATATGAACAAAAAAAGCATTTTTTTCAGAATTTTCAGGCTGGAGCAGCTATATGGCTAAAGGGCAAAATATCAAATCTTATGTTAACATTTTAGAGAAAGATCATCATGAATTTATGACCCAAGGGGACAGGCACTTGAGGATAGTAGTCTCCTTTAATTAATAAAATTATCTACTTTGCTTGAAACCTTTACTCTTTGCCTGTTTGGATTATGCATTCCAAATAAATCTTTAACAACAATAACAAAATGTACTTATGTTGATTTCATTGCTAATCACTTGTTCAAAAGAAGTAAAAGCAGAAACCTACAAAATTAGAGATATTTGTACCAGTATCTCATTTGGGTCTGTACTGGGAAATACAGTGAAAAAACATGAATAGTTTGCTTCTTAAAACAGCATGCATAATAAAGTACTATTTAATTTGTAAATGTAGACTTGTAAATGTTAACCTTTTACCCCAAAGTAAATGCTAAAGCTGAATTTAAAACTAAAACAGGGGGAGAGATTTAGCCCAAGGCACATTATCATTCTCTTGCCTTGTAACAATGGATTAATGTCATGTTTGGGCATGCGATATTATTTTTCTATCTGGGGAGGGAAGTACACTGTGAGGCTAATTAAATGTGAAGGCTGTGCAAGGTGTTTCTGTTTCAGAGGAATAGTAAATGGTTACAGCATCTAAGTTGGATATCACAGAACAGTTACAAAGAATAGATATTTAGCAGGCTTCTAACTGGGAAATATATCTTAGTTGTCTTCTGCCTGTTTCATAAAACAATATTTAAGGAATAATTGTGTATATGTGTGTGTATATATATAGATATCTAGATCTAGATCTAGATCTATATCTATATCTATATATATCATCAACTCAGCTAGTCTAAAGAATGAAAACACATTTTCTTCAATAGAGTTGAGCTGAATTTAAAAGACTGGTTTGTGAAACTGGGCCCGGCAGGAAAGTCTGTTTTGTAACCATCTGAGCCATTGTTTTTGAGAATATTTTGTGTGAAACTTCATTTATTTCTCATCTCTTTTAGATACAGAGGCACCAGCCACCTAAATGCCTTCTATTGATCTGTGTGGTCTGCTGTCTTGTCCATCAGGGCCAGAACTGACTTGCAGCTTATTACAGACCACTCTCTTTGCAAGTAAGAGGCCCAGGAAGACGTATTGCAGCTTGCTTCATTGCTTCAGTTGAGGTCTGTAAGCAGGTCCCTCATGACCGGCAGTGAAAGCCTCTTTTTACGACAGTATTACGACAGTAATGTGTAACTAATCAGTTACAGTGGTTTGTAAGCAACGGTGTGCAGCATTACCAATGGACTATACCAAATACAGTGCGCTTACTAGGGGAAATAGAAACAGAGTACTCCATGTATAAGGGTTAAATCAAGGGAAGTTCAGTTCATAGTGGCGATTCAATTCCACAACCCTAAGATCCAAATCGCTCTTTCTGTGTGATCGTCTAAAAGAGTTGGTCCCCTGCTGAGGTAGCACAATTGTGTCATATGATATGTTTGCAGTTTGAGTCACATGTTTTCCACAGTTAACTGAGAGTGATAACTCCAAAATTGTATTGCACAATATAGAAGTCTTTGAGCCTAAATACAAGGATTCAGTTGTCTTTGCTGGCAGGGTTTTTGCTCCTTCATAAATCTTTTAATTCATATCTGAAAGATTACAAAATAGTTTTCTTTAAATGTGCCTTCTGGTCAATTTTTTTTTTTATTAAACAATGGCTTGATTAATGATATTAATACCAAATTGCAGGCACAGAATCAACCATTGCAGTTTACATTTTTTTTTAGCAGAATCAGAATTGACGCTACTATAAATTGATGGCATTGGTAATTGTGCATTCAAATCCAGTTTTATGCATTTCCTACACCTGTAGCGTGAAAGTGGTACTCCTGCTGAACCCCTTTTCATCTTGAAAGTCTGTTCATCCAAAACCCAAAGCTTGATTAGAAAAGAAACATCTTGTGCATTTTGATAACTAATGTTAATATTGCAATTAACAAGTGCTACAAAATTTATGAGTACTTTATATGACTCATAAGTTACTCCGGCGATAAGCATTAGAAGCATGATTCATCGAGGTGCATGCACCTGTTTGAGTATGACTAATAGTAACAGTACTGGCATCTCCTTACTCATTTGATCATTCTAATGAGAAGGTGCACATGTCACATAGCCTCATACTGAGGAATTGTAAGCTCAGCTTCCATGTATATGTCATTTAGGGGCCTGGTTTGTGTTCTGGTTACACCAGTGCAGATGTTGAGGTGCATTCTGGGTAGTATCTGCTTGGACTTGCCGGAGGCCTGATTTGTCGGGGTCTCTGTTGCTTATTGAGGTGAACTGTCCCCAGACAATTTTCCTTTCTGACCCCCAGGAGTGCAAAGGCTCCCTATGGGCCCCCAGCCAAGATTGTCAACTCTGCGCAAACAGAATTCAAACCAGGTTACTCACTGCACGACTCACCCTGCACTCCACAAGTTAGAGTCTTCACCAGAAAGTCACTAGGCTGCTCCCATTTTAATCTCAGTTTACGGCAAAAAAGGACAAACCAAGGCCCAGGATCCAGAGGTTTCCTCAACTGTATGGACTAGGAATGCAATCATGTACAAGCTGTATGAAGACCTCCAAACTTTACGTCATGTCTTATAGTTTATGTAGACCATTTCTTATTGCGTATGAAACCTAATCAAAATTTGAATTTTGTTTAGGCACTTGAATGCATTATTGTATGCTAATGGTGCTGTATAAACACAGTAGTATTAAGACATTACCAAAATGCCAAACGTAACAAATGTTTCACAGTTTCATCACCTAATGTTTATTTTACAAAAAGATGTTTAAGTTACACCCAGGGATGTTTGTTCCCAGAGTCCCTGGAGTACAACAATGATGAGAACTTTACAATTTAGATACGCTATAAACAGATGAATTAAGAGATAGCAATGTCAACTGAACAGTTGTAGCTTAAACTGATAAATGCTTACAACTGCTAAAAGCAGGGGTGAAATTCTCAACAAACAAGTGCAGGTACTCATATGCACAGCTGGGTGTAAACATTTAAACAATTGAAACAATTTGAGTGCCAATGAATAAATACTTTTAAAATGTATACATATTGGTACACGGTACATTTATGAATACAAAATAAGCCTTAAAAAATAACTGATCAATTATAACCAATTCACTATAAACAACGAAACTTCTCTCGTTGATCAACGAATGAGCACGGACACAAAGCAAAATGGGCGGAGATTTGTGACGCATGCCAAAATGAAATCAGATCAGAATGAAAGCTCGGCCAATCAACATGCAGTGATTATACTGACGTTAATGGTGGCCAATAACAGCTAACAGAAACAGAAGCAGTGTGAGGAAACAAAATGCAAGCAGCACGAACTGTGTGAATGAAAGCGCATTTCAGAAACGTTGCGCTAGTGGACTGTGCGAGTGGACTGTGCGAGTGGATGAATGAATCCGTGTCGGATGAAAAGCAGATCAAATACCAGCATCAAAATAAGTCCCGGTACTGAGTACCGATGAGTACCGGCAGAATTTCAACCCTGACTAAAAGTATCAAGTAACTGGGAGCAGCATTCTTGAGTAGAGTAGAGAGTAGAGACAAATGTTGATGCAAACCATCTCGTATCATTGAATCAGTCTGCTAGAATTATCCTCTGAATTATGCCAATACACATGACCAGCATGTAAGAGCACGATTACCACAGTGAGGTCAAAATTTAACACCCTGGTGGCTATTAATGGATACCAAGAAAATGAAAAACAAAGAAATATTACAAAAGCCTCCACACAATAACATAACTGCTGCATGTCATCTTCACTGTATGTATGAGTATGTATGTATGTATGTATGCATGTTCTGATTGATATATCCCCTTGTTACAATATAATGGTAGCAAAAACTTTGCACTCTTCCAGTAGTTAGCGTGGTTTAAGTTGGTACTTTGAACTTGAGCTCAGCAGCTACTGTACATAAATCTGATGGAGTCAACAGAAAGATCACAAAATTACACGATTTCTCAACTGTTAGTACGAGAATATAATGAATCATGCATTAAACACAAACCAATATCCTTGTACTTATGAAAGATATATGTTAGGATTAAAGTCTAATAGGAATGCAGCCCAGTTTCATAGTGTTTCAGTTCAAGGTTTAATTAGGGTTTCTTATTTTACTAAAAAATACTTATCAACACCAAAGAACCCTACTGCATATTTTATAAAAAAAAAATACATTTATAAAAACACTGTTTTCTCCGAGATGAGCAGGAAACAGAGCCACAGAATTATACTGTGTCTTGAACTGATGTTTTCGTCCTTTGAACTGAACATAATGGATTCAGTTGGAAATTAAACTGAGGTTTCTAAGATTAGAAGCAAACGGCATGGGCATGTCATTACTATTACATGTCATGTTATTTAATTGGAGACTATATAGGACTTTATTCTTAGATATCAAAATATGTCTCTGTAGTTCAAACAGAATTACATTTAACCACACATAGAGCGTATTACCCACAATGATGTCAAACCAGTTACCAATATGGACTGACAGACTGTATTCCAATACAGAAAACTTCAAGATATAACATAATGATAGGTCATAAATGCTGCAAGGTATACATCAGCCGTCTTCTGTGCTCATGAAAGTGTCTTAGAAGCAACCTGGTTAAATGTATATTCCTGATTTTAACATAATATCTAGGCACAGTTTGATATGCAAATTTACATCTTGTGTAAAGTGTATTTTAAAACAACTGTGATACATAAATATTTAAATATCTTTTGGCAAATCCTTTGCAACATTAATTGATTTATAAGGGGAACATTTAAGCAGTACTATCTAACTTTTTAAGTGCTTTATGTAGACAGCTGGAATTCATTTTGATTGTGGGGAGTCTGTGTTTATACCAGTAATCCACACAAACATGTTTTAAAGTATACGTTTCGAAAAATCATTCGATGGGTTGGGATGTAAATAACTGGGGATTTCATGACGTTTTCTGCAGCCATTTTACATCAGATCTCTTTTTACTTTCTGGCCAAATTGCCATGTATTTTCAGAAGGCATTTGTTGTCAGGAAAGCCATCCCATCAGCTATTTTTGGCTGTGAAAATCCATAGGTAATACGTCAAATGGATTCCACTTAACTGTGCATGATGATACAACATTTCAAAACCGTAGTTGTGATTAGTAAAACTTTTCAAGCCTGCTATCTGAGGGGCTGATGTGTTCCTATTAATAATTTTAAACAGACCTGGCTGAACAAAAGTCCTGTCTCTGATGAACTTCAAATTACACAGTTCATTGTCTCTTGGTATAATGACTCATTTTTATATTGATTTCATTTTCACCTAGAAGCAGTCTATTTGATTAATTGAGAACAAAAGTTCTGAAGTATAATAGTTAACAAATGACATTACTTAATAGACTAATAATATTGAATTAGTATTTTTATATAGCATTATTAATGTTGCTTATATTTATATGAACCACAATACCATATCATACTCAGGCTTTTTAAACTCTTGAGTTTTTATGTTATTTCATAATTTTACCTGCACCTTTGTGTTCTTGAATGATTGTCAGTGCATTGCAAACAGAATATTACATGTTAAGCGTATTCGAATAAAATCATTTTATGATTAAAATATCCCCCCCCCCCCCAGCTACAATTCTGAGCTCTTCCAATACAAGGTTGTCTTGTTCACTTTTTATTTGCTTCAAAATCTGCAAGCCAAGCTATTAAAGTTTAATTGGAGGTATTATGTATCTCTGTGTATGGAGGTGCAATTAAATCTGTCAGAGGCTGATGTTATTTTAAGCAAGTAACCACCAACCTGTAGCACATATGTAGAAAAAATGAATATACCAAGCTTACTACCTCAGCCACCTGAGAACTATTAATGACCTTTTTTTTCAATAGCTAGCTCAACTCAATGTTTATAATAAGAGCACTGTGATGACGCTAATTCGAATATTTTATATAGAAATGCACTAATTATTTTATTGTCCAGTCTGGTCTGTTTACTGTATCTGTCTACACACGTGTGTTGGATGATGGCCATTCTTTTTTTGGGAGACAATATCAAAATCTTTAATAGCAATAGGAACTCACACAACACAAATTACTTTACTAATCCACACAAAGACGACCAGCAGCGAGTCTGAATACAGCTTATTATTGAGATGTGAAGTGCAAGTTTATAATACCAATATGGTACAGCTCTTAGCAATCCCCCTGCTAACACAGCTCCAGTTATTGCAGCATCAGCATTGATCAGCGTGGCTGGACCCTTGAGGGTTTGAAGAGAGAGAGAGCATCTATGCGTCTCCTTGCCCGTATCTCTCCGCATGCTTCAGATGCTGCATCAGGATCTGTTACAACATCACTCCCAATCCGCTCCCACACCACAGAGAGAGAGAGAGACGCGAACACAAACACACTCGCTCTCGCACTCAAACAGAGCCCTAGCCGTTCTCCCTTCAAATTCAGAGGTTCGGGGACACTGACTGGAGAGGTAGGGGGGTACAAACTTCCACCCCGCAACCACCACCACCCGAACTGAGCTCCTCCGCAACCCTGCTTTGAATAAGCCACGATGAGAAATGGGACAGACTTGCGGACATTCCATTCTGTGCCGGAGCCAGCAGTACCAACCTGCTGCATCTGATATGTAAGTGCGTTTTTAACAGCGTGGGGTCGTGTACTGTAGTCGTGATTTACTGTAAAGTGGGGTGGGAAGGTAACGCTATTGAAAAATGTTGTATTTTGTGCGTTAATAAAATGATGCTATTTAGTTTACTTGGGAGTACATGCGTATGTATGTATCTATGTAAGTAAACTGTTTCATTTACTGTCCTATCGTGATTTGTTTTGTTGGAAAATTACGTTTTAGAATGTTAGGCTATGGTACGTTTTTAAAAAAAAAAAAAAAACCTGAAAAAAACGGGACAGCAGATGGAACCTGAAGTCTTTTTTTTTACCTACTAAAAGTTTTACAACCAATGACTGCTGAAGACTTGCAGAATTCTATTTAGGGAGAACGTTGTTTTTGTTTTTTGGAAAGATGGAAACATAACGGGAATTATAAAGGGAAGTAGATTATTTGAATGTAGTATTTTACTTTACAAATATGTGAGGTAGGAAAAACACATTTTTGTAAAGGGGTTTGAAAACATTTGAATAGCACAGGTACACTGCTTAATTTTATGTACAGTATTTTAAATATTGTGACTTGATTTGAAGCAGGAATCTATAAAGCAGAAGTATAAAACAGACAAAGTAGTATGTTTGTGATGAAAGTACATTTGATTATTCCAGCAACAGTAATAATCAGGATTAAATGGACAGTTATGTCATAGGATTATATACAGTAATTATAATGTTACCTCTTTCAAATTCAAAGTCTAATTTCTTAGTGCTTGTATTTCATTAATGATGCCACAGAGAGGCAAGTTTGCATGTATTCAAGAACCAGGTTTCTTTAAATATATGCAAATAAAATGTCGTATTTTCCAGACATTTGTGAGAAGCTTAAATGAGTATTCAGTTACATACATGTAAATCAAAATTAATTAATCTTTACTCACTCACTAAACTTGTTTTAGTACATTGACTATAATAACTCACTGGGATGCAATACCATTCAAAGGCAAGGTTGTTTTATTAAGCAACTTTCTATTACCGACCACCGCACCTTGACTTTTCTATATCTATATTTGGCACTTGGGGTGAACAACAGCAGCTGAGCTAGACATTTCAGTTATGGTTACTGAAACATCCTGCATGGTGGTTGGTGCTTGGTGCTTGGTGCTTGGTGCATGGTGGATGGTATCCATATGGTCCTGAAGCTGGTGGAGACGAGGTCATTCCCAGTTTTTGGCAGCCAGAAGCAAAGACCATACTCCAGTGTGATCTTCAGGGAAGTTGACACAGCCACAAACTGATCCGGAGGAGCATAAGCCACTGAGTGAAATAACCCATGGCCACAAGGAAGGCCTTCTTTATGGCCTCATTGGTGGGTAGACGCCATCTAAAAAACAAAATAAGACTTCTTTCAAAGATCCCTAAACTCCCCATTGCTCTTCACAGCTGGGACCCCTAAGCTCTCCACTCTCCGTTGCAGGGAGTTTTTCACTAGAAGTTCTTGAGGGGTGTAATATGGTGGGCACATCACATGTCAGGGTGCACATGCTCACATACCAAATTGGGATTGATATATTTTGTAAGAACCAGAAAATGGACCTGATCATATTTTAAACAGTCAAGCAGAACTTTGTTTTTACATAACATTATTAAGTTACAGTACTTCCGTATGTTGTATCTTTAAATAAGCACAAGCGGACAGTTGTTCCTTATCGGTGCTCAAACCATGCTTCTGTGGGCTTTTTATGTTAAAGAAAAAAAATACATTTCATACTGTGTAAGAAAAGAGAAGGCACAGCCTTAAATGTGTAATAAACAAGACTTGCAAAAGCATCCCACATTAGCATAACAGCATTCTCATAAATATGATCCCCCCCCCCCCGTTTGTTTATAGGGACTTGTCACAACATATAAATGTGTTACAAATCATAATGATTACTAATTAGAGATCCGGATAAATTCTTGCATATTCCTGAATATACAATATAAAAAGTAGTGTTGGCATACTATTGGGACTGCATGCTCATCACAGGATTCCCTTGTAAAATATGCAAACATGACATAAGCTTCTTTTGCTACACCTTTTGGCTGGTTATCTGGAGTACAAGTGGATACGTTACGGAATACTTTGAAGTCCAATATGTGCCAGCACTCCAACATGAGATATAAAAATGAAACACCACGCTGCCTTTGAGTGACTATCATATTCTGCAGCTGAAAGTAAGTGTGTCTAAATTGCTTTTCCTGGTTTTATAAGACAAACATTTGTTTTCTTGTCAGATTGATAAACAGTAAAAAGTGTGAATCATGAACTCAACTTAAATTGATCCAACGTTTGGAAGACATGATACAGTAGTTTATTCCAAACCTTCAGATGTGTGTGTGTGT